>MU119296.1:0-40203 GCA_014904845.1 Acephala macrosclerotiorum
TTTACATTTAATGTTTTGGTGTTCTTGGGGATGTGGCCCGTGCGACGCTAAAATTGCCTGCCGTCGTTGAGGGGATAGAGAGCTCTAAATTACGGGAGCGCTAAATGCCAAAAGCGACACATCTTAGCGTTTTTTTTTAGCAAAACCTTGGCGCAAAAACGTGCCTCAAATATCACGTTTTATTACGTAACCTCAAAGTAAACTTTTTTTTCCCCCTAGTAAGATACTTTTAACTATCGTCAAAGGCACAATGCTAAGTGGCCGGAGTTGCTTCTCCGTCGCAGGAGGCGGGGAAAAAGAATAATCGGTTGAGAACTTCACATCTTCGCAGCTTGCAAGCAGTTGTCTAAGACAACCTCTAATCAAACAAAGATGGCGGTAAACGGGGTGGAAGAATGACAATATGATACAAAAAGATCTCTTTTCGAATTGGAGGTGTGGTGGGTTGTGTTGTGGGGAAACCAAGATTGGAGCGAGCGACTTAGCACCATGTCGTCATTCGTCCTCTGCGTGATGTCTGAACCCCTGAACCCCTGTTGCCCATTACATTGCATGAAGAATCCCATCCATCATCCATGGCCACCGACCTCGAGGAACACAGAAAGTGAAACGAAGTCTGCCCAACACAACACAATTTCCATTGCGCATGCATTCCGACACTCGCTGCTTGGGATTCGCTCGTTGCACTTCCTACACCTCAACAATATTGCCACACTGACCGCCCGACATGCTTTTTGCTCTGCCAGAGATACCCTGCACTAGTTCTGCTAATCGGCCGTCGAGACCGGGCTCCAGAGCTCTAGACTCTCAGTACTTGTGCTTCCGTACCGCCAATATCGATCTCGTTTCTATGGTCTGACTTTATACATTCTGGAACAGCTGTCGCACTCCTGGTCAGCTCCATCAGCTACTTATTAACGCCAATCACGCCCGTTACACCGTCCGTCGTCTTGGTTAACGTACCTTCGCTCCGAACCGCTTGGTGGTCGACCATCGCCAAACTCAATCTGGCATCAATCACGAAACAGGCTGTTAATGTCTAGCTAGCGTGATCCTCATTGCGCGCGACTTCGCGAGCAAGTTCGTTCGGAGAGAACGAGGGAAGGACGTGACCTGGAAGGCTGGGAAGGAAAGGGAAGGGAACAGGAGGAATATCTCTTAAAATGTCTGCACGGCAGAGAAAGCGGTCCGTCGAACACGACGACAGCTCGATTTCTTCTAGACATAAGCGGAGCAATTCTGGCAGCACCCAACGCAGTAAGCAGAGCAGAGCAGACCAAGTTCCATTGCATTTTTGACGTCACAGTACTAGTACCAAATCTTGGCGAGTCAACACTAATCCCCCTATTTTTCAGGCACCGGAGATGGTTCCGATAGCTATGCTTTCGATATGGATGAGGAATTTACCTCCATCAGGCTGGGCGATGTGTTCAATCTCGACCCAAGACCAAATTTTGCTCTGAGACTGGATGCCGACTTCGATGCTCCCTTCGAGCCTGTTTTCATCAACACCGCGCTTCGGTCCAACCTCCAGCTCATGAAAGCCTTACCATTCAAACACAGAAATTCTCCCACCTTCCAACCTATCTTGAAGCTGCCTACCGCCGATTTCAGATCATGGATCAAAGACCTTGTCCTCCAGGTCAATCCCGATCCTAGCTATGCCTACGCCGGCGTTCTCTGGACGGGAATTCTCCTCAAGAAGCAATGGATCATCATCAGTGGTGACCATGCAACAAGCAGTCAGCCTCAACAGATGGAAACTCAAGCCAGTAGGTTGGCCAGCCAGCGACAAGGGATTTGTAAAGAAAACTCTCCGCCACGACCACGTCGTGCGTTAACTAGTTCTGAAGATGCAAATGCCCTTCTCAACACAGAACCAACACCACTCCTAGCATCGTTCGTTACTCCAGGAACTCCAGATGTAAGGATGTCCGGATTCGCCTTTCTTTGGTCACTAACTCCAAGAACTTCTTCCCTTTTTTCCTGTAACGGTAGCATATTCATCCCTACCAGTAATTTTTCTGCTCCTGTTCCTGAATTATCCCCAGATGACAAATTGTTGATTTTCCTATCTTCTAGTGGACAACTAGACAACCAGAAGGCCAGCTTTCTTCCCATGTTATCTTTGCTCGTAGCATCGATTGGGCAGCGACTCCTCTTGGGGACATGTCTGCGTGGTCTCGCGAATTTCGACAAATTGCCAATTTATTGATGAGCAACCCCCACCCATGTGCATTGTTCTGGGGCGAGGAGTTGACTGTCATGTACAACAAGGCGTATGCAGAAGGTTCGTGGTCTCCATCATCCAAGAAGTGCGAGTCATATGAAGGCTCTTTCCGGGAGCGTTCACTTGACAAACAGCAGATTACAGACTAGAACTACGTCTGGGACTTGGGTGCTAATTTATGATATCTAGGAGTGGCTGGCAACAAACACCCCGCCCTGATGGGAACTGGTTTCAGAGGACCATTTGCAGAGATCTGGGATGTGGTTGGTCCGATTTTTGCCAAGTGCCGTGAGACAGGCAAGTCGGTCGCCGTGACTGAGCAGATGCTGCCTATCGAGCGACACGGGTTTCTTGAAGAGACCTTCTACACGTGGAGTATAACTCCTCTCTATGGTGGCGAGAAAGATATCCAAGGCTTGTACAATGCACCCTTTGAGACAACTAAACAGACTCGCGCTACTCGTGCGATGAAGACTCTTCTGAGGTTGGGTCAAGAGACTGCACTTGCAAAAACTGTCTCCACATTCTGGCCAAAGATTCTTTCATCACTCGAGGAGAATAGATTCGACTTTCCGTTCGCAATCTTGTACTCCGTAGCGGATGATATTGACGAAGAAAGCATGTCACAATGCTCTGAAAGCTCGCAAGCTTTCAAGTCGTGTTTATTAGAAGGGGCGTTGGGTGTACCTGAAGGGCATCGCGCAGCGCCAAAGCATCTAGATCTGAAGCGTTCTAGAGGTGGGTTCGTGCCTTCCTTTCGAGACGCTCTTCAGACTAGAGAGCCAACTCTACTCAGCACCAAAGACGGAACACTGTCCGAGGCTCTGATTGATGGGTTCGAATGGAGAGGTTTCCCCGAGCCATGTAGAGAGGCCTTGGTGTGCCCGGTATGCAGCACCTTCCCGAGTTCTCTGTTCGAATTATAGTGCGTACTGACAGTATGAATCTAGATCCGTCCAACAACTGGTGAGAATGTGATCGGTAAGCCCCTTCTTTTCAATGGCCACTTGTTTTCGTGAAAGGGGCATACTGACCTGGAAATTCGTTAGGCTTCTTAGTCGTTGGCGTTAATCCTCGACGACCATTCGACGATGACTATCAATCCTTCATTCAACTCCTTAACATGCAACTAGCCACATCATTGGCATCGACGACTCTTTTGGAAACTGAGATACGCCGAGGCCTTACAGAAGCAGAGGCTGCTGCTCTTGAGCGAGCCCGTTTGTCAGCCGAGTTAGCCACCCAAAAGAATCGTATGCAACGCATCGCTGAGAATTCGCGAGTTGGGATGTTCTCAATTGATGCTGCAGGGTTGTTATTGGGGGGTAATGGAAGTTTCTTTGAAATGACCGGCCACTCCAAGGACAAGATCTTCGCTATGTCATGGGTAGAGACTATTCATGAAGGCAGCATTGCAGAAGCAATGCGAGGATGGAAGATTCTAACTGAAGATCAAGTCATTTGGTCTACTGAGTTGGTGAGTGCTTCTCCCATACCTAATTTAATGTTGAGCGCGTGAAAGGCCATGTAGTGCGAGTTTGGGTTAACTTTGATGCTACTTTAGCGAATGAAGAAGTCCATCATCGACGAGCGAACTGGCGAAGAGTTGGAAAACTGGGTCATTCTAGATTGCTTGCCCGAATTCGACGCCGAAAACAAGTTCATTGGCGTTATCGGCAGTAATTGTGGCCCGCCGTCCTTATGTTGGACACGTCCACTGACCTATTTCTAGGCATCACAGATATATCGAAGATCAAATGGGTTGACCGCCTGCAAGCCCGCAAATTACAAGAAGCAGAAGAAACCAGAAGAGCGCAAAACAATTTCATTGATATCACTTCCCATGAGATGAGAAATCCACTGAGCGCGATTTTACAATGTGCCGATGGGATTGCAAGCTCCCTATCCGAAGCTATGGAAGATTTGAAAATCAGTTCTAAGGTCTCGGATAGTCTCAAGGAAAGCATTTCTAGTGCCGAAACTATTCAGCTCTGTGCTCAGCACCAGAAGTCTATCGTAGATGAGTACGTTTATTTCATCCCTTCGGTTGCTTGTTACTGATTCCCGAATCTAGCATCCTCACTATCTCGAAGCTTGATTCGAACCTCCTTCTCATCACACCTGTACCAGTTCAACCAGTCGAAATCGTTAGACAGGCTCTACAGATGTTCCTGGTAGAATGCCAGAAGATCCACGATATCAAGATGGAATTTCACATTGATTCATCTTTTGAAGCCCTTGGGATTGATTTCGTCATGCTCGATTCGTCTCGATTACTACAAGTCCTGATCAATCTCATGACCAACGCCATCAAGTTTACCAAGACCGCCCCGCACAAGACGATCGATGTCTCTATCGGTGCCTATACCGATCCGCCAACAGAGAAACCTGCTGGTTTCGAATACTTTCCTACCAAGAAGGCGAGATACGATGTAACTGCAACTTCGGAATGGGGTAGTGGTGAGGTCGTCTATTTGAGTTTTGAAGTCAAGGACAGTGGATGTGGCCTGAACGCGGAGGAAAAGAAGAAATTGTTCAATCGCTTCTCGCAAGCTTCGCCAAGAACCCACGTCCAATACGGCGGAAGCGGCTTAGGATTATTTATATCTCGACAATTGACCGAACTTCAAGGCGGCGAGATTGGAGTAGCTTCCGAAGCAGGGGTTGGCTCAACCTTCGCCTTTTACGTTAAGGCCCGACGTGCCGAAAGCCAGCAAAACACCTTGGCAATTCAAAAGAGACTCAGCTCCGAGATCCAGGATAACGCACGACTTGCTACCAATTCTCCTCAAGGCGTCAAGGACAAAGCTGCTTCGGTCTCGACACTAGTACAGTTGACAGAGATGGCAGACTCATCTACGCAAAAGTCCTCGTTGTCCAATACGCGCCCAGGACATTGGCGCGTTCTAATCGTGGAAGACAATCTCGTCAATCAGAAGATTCTCGCTCAACAGATTCGGAAACTCGGCAGCCATGTCGATGTTGCGAATCACGGACAAGAAGCACTGGATCTGATCAAAGAGACCAAGCACTTCAAGGGCCGAGAGGCTGATGGTAAAGAGCTGTCTGTCGTGTTGATGGATCTCGAGATGCCCGTAATGGACGGACTCACCTGCGTTCGCAAGATCCGAGAGATGGAAGGAGAAGGCCTTATCCATGGTCATCTGCCTATTATTGCCGTCACTGCTAATGCTCGCAGTGAGCAGATTGCTCATGCCGTGGACTCGGGCATGGATGATGTGATGCCGAAGCCTTTCCGCATTCTGCAGATTAGGGCAAAGATTGAAGCTCTTCTGAGCAAGATCGGTCCCTCATAAACGAAATCACGAAATACAGAGACAAAAGAAACAAGGGACGAAGAAAAAGAAAGACGAAGCACCAAAAAACGGCGTTGAAATTTCAGGGAAACTGCATTAAACGGCGCATACATGAATGGATTTATTTGTTTAATGATTGTAAATTAGAGAAGGAGATACCCCAATTCAACGAGGCATGAACGTACAGGAGGCGTTTCGGCCTTTGATCGAATGATATATACTAGGTAGTGAGTACATGAGTTAATGAATGATGGATTATTTAAGGATCTCATGATTGGTATGAATGATGTTGCCAATATGTGCCTCAGAAGTGAGACGTCCTCTTTTTGTTATATCAGGTGTACTGCATCGCAAAATCCGAGTTTTGGCAAAACTGTTAAAGCCTGAAGTTGAGTCTAGCTGTGTCCATGTGAACTCGTATCTGGAAGCGAGGTACAAGCAAGGAATCGATGATTGTGAGTCATGGTAGTCCGAATTCATATTTTTAAGGACTTCGATGTCCAAAAGACATACGGACATTTCGATTACTGAAGAGTCCATGCCAGCTTGGTACAACGTGGTGTAATAAATGTATATTCGAGGAGAAATTTCCAACCTCCAACTCGGATCGCCTGATTCGCCTTGTCCCGACCTCCTGCCCCTGCTGTATGAAATGCAATGTCCGCGAGCCAAACGCCATATATGTACTGTCCAGATCGTTGACGCCGCCGCTATATATGCCTATTTTCATCCTACCCCAGTATCCTAACCGTACCATAACATCATAAAATCCTTCATTATCACCCTTCATCCGACATCAGCTCTCAGATTAAGAATAAGTCCAATCATCATCAGCAAATGGATCATTCCCATTCCCCGTATTCCCATTACTGGGCGGCATATAAAACCCTGCCCCCACACCAGCCATTGGGTCAATCACATCCTGGGTCCCATTCCCATTCATCCCTTCATTGATATTTCCATTCAAGTCATTCGTACCAGCAGACAAATCCCCACTCCCAGTACTCATCCAATTATCAAACCCAATCACCAAACTAGCCTGATCCCTCAACCACCAATCCTGACTCTCAACCAATGCATCTACACCCCCAAACATCGTATTCGGACTCACTTGCCTAGTTATGGAACCTGAGGCTTCAGACGTGAGGCCTGAATTGGCGCGAGGAATGTTGGAGGTGGGTGTGTTGGTCACGGTGGAGCGGGAGAGGGAGGTGGTGGAGTTCGTGTATGGGTGGCGGGGATAGGGGACTGCTGAGACGAGGGAGTTGGTGGGTAGGGCCATGGATCCAAGGCCGTTAGAGTGGGAGGGTTGAGCGGCGGAGCTCATATTGTTGGTTTGGGTGCCTGAAGCGGGTTGGGGCATTGAGGATATGGCTGGGGAGGCCATTGACCGGGCGTCGGGATGGTAGCTGTAAAGAGACTGCTGGAGCTGGTTTTGGCTTCGAACTCGAGTATGTTGTGGCTGCATTGGTAGTTGAGGTTGAACTTGAGGTGGGCGAGGTGGTGAAGCCTGGTTTGATGGAGGTGTAGTGACGACAAGTTCTTGTTTTGGTGATGGAACATCTGCCGTGCTGAAGAAGCCATATTTGGCATCTGTGCGAGCAAAGACTGTCTCCGCCTCTTCGGGGAGAACAATCTTCCATTTACGGGCAAGGACACTGAGGATACTCAATGTCCGTCGCGCGCAGAGCCAATCTTCTGCTATCTCTTCTAGATGCTTGACACCATGAATGATGTCTCGCTTTGCTGTCTTCTCGGGAAGATTGAGCAAGTGAATGGTGCATGCCGAGTGGACAATATATACTGCAATGTTGCAGATCTGACGTAGGCCATAGGTTCGTTTATATAAACGCATAAGCTTGGAAATTGATCCAGCGGCTTGCGTGCATAGTTTCCGCGGGGAAACATGAGAAGGGAGCGGCGAGGTTGAGGGATTATACTTGAGGAAGGGACGGAAAAGATGAATATATAATAAGTGGAAGAACATGCTGTGTTAATGTTAGAATGCGAGGTTTCACCGAAAGAAGGGGCTGACACATACTGCATGAGTAGGACGTTCGGTAGCTGTCCCTCTTTTGGTTCCAGCTCTTTTGGTAATTCCCTTCTCCACGCCTCTAACCTTGTTTGCAATTCGCCAAGCTTTTTGAGTTCTTGTGACCGTCCAACCGACCTTTCAACATGTTGCGGGTGGTAGAAGAAGATGAGGACGTCGCTGCTGATCTCGCAGAGATTCGAAATTTGCAATGCTACAGCTCTTGTTCGGGATGCTTGAGAATGAAGTTGTCCAACGCCGTTGTCCGTGTATGGTGACCATATGTCGGCATCCTCGTCTGGGAAAACGTCGTATTTCGGCACCGTTATATTCGAGACAGGTAATTGGGGTAGTCGTCCCAAGTAATTCGACCAACATTTATCAAACAAGAAGCAGCCCCAGAAAGTTACTCTCCTTGCATCAATCTCCTTCTCATCCATAGCCTCTCTGTTGTTCGTCATGCCGGAATCCAAGTTCAAGCCCATGTCCTGCGCCATCCGAAAAGCCATTCCTGAGTAGACCCAACCTTTTGCTTCCCGGCCGCAACCTGCCTCTCGGACGGACATTAAGCACAAAGCTTGAACTGTAGTTAATCTTGGCTTTTCATACTCGTCGTTGTCAACGATCAATCGCTTGGCCTCAGCGAAAAAGGCGTCTCCTTTGGTGGTGGGATCCATCGGGTCGGCGCAACCCTTTGGAGAATTCGTGAAATGGCACCCAAGTGCCAACATTGCATTGACCAATAGGCTCGAGCAATACATTGTTCGTTTTGGTGTAACTTGTGGTTTGCCCAGGAGGAAGTCTCTGTAGAACAGACTTTTTGATAAGGTCGTAAAGTAAGGATAATGCCAGGTGAAGTACATGTTGATCAGATGAACAATGACTTCTGTGTCGGAAGTGACTGTAGTCCAACTTGTTAGTGGTTCGTCCTGTTGTTGTAATAACTCCGTCCCGCCATAGCCCTCGCCTTCGTCCATGGGTTCTAGATATATCAGGTTCGAAGTCCCTCCCAGAAATCGCACAGATCCATTCTCGAGTCGCAATTCTCCCATCTTCCCAGACAATTCGGTCTCGAAGGTCGGAAGAGTATTAGTGGTATATGCCGTATTGTCGTCGAAGTCATCATCCTCGTCGTCAATGCCCTGCTCTTCCCGCAATATCTTGTCCGCCACATCGTCCAAGCTCTCACATGTTCGAATCTGCCGTACTAGACTTGGGACATCATCCTCCGCTGCGTTCAGAATGGCCTGGACCAAGGTCTGCAGAGTTGAGTTTCTCGTCTTCAAGCTATCAATCTTCTCTTTGTAGACGCCTTTCCTCCGATGATCGCTATTCGGGTCGTACACGCATTCTGTTTTGTAGAGATCAGCTTAAACGTACCCCTCTCAACAGAAAGATGAGCTTACCGGTCCCGTAGACACTTGAACATGCGGCGCAACTGGGCATATTGCCATCGCACTTAGACTTCCTCCTCCTGCATGCGATGCAGGCGGTACTGACGCAGCGTCTCTTGATCGCCGCAGCATCTCTACTGTTCCTCGACTTTTTCTTAGATGGTGCCCCGCTTCCTTGCGCAATTCCTCCGTCGTTCACGTTGCTCATGTTGACTTCCCCGCTGCCGTCGCCTTGCATCATGATATGGTTTCCATCTTTGACATCCGCCATATGTGGGGTCCAGGCAAATTGATGTTCGAAGATGTTTGTAATCGCGCTGGAAACAGATGAGGGGCGAATTCCCGTCTCTTGGGTTGATTCCTATCGCACCGTTATCGGAATCGCGTTACGAAGTACAAGGCTTTTTAATTGTTACGCGACAGCAGATACGCCCAAATTCTGTCGAAAATCCGAGTAGTCTGCCCAATCACTTGTCCAGAATATCTCTTTTTAGTCTGCAATTAGGTAATCTGGGTGGCGACGTTTAACAATCAAAGGGGTCCCGTACTTCGTGGGTACGAAGTGCTGTGAGGTCAATCGTGGTAGACGAAGCAGTAAGCCTTTTTTCTTCGCGGACTTGCTGCAGATTCTCTAGAATCTCCTTAGAGTGGATGCAGGTTTAATGGAGTGCTGATGGAGGAGGTTCACCCATGCAACAAGCTGGATTGCAATCTGGTGGAAGAAGCAAACATGCCCTCGATTGGATGTATGACAAGCCAAGCGAATAGATAAGAAAGAGATTGTTGCAAATGCGTCGTGTTGATTGGGTTAATACCATTAAAAGTCTCGGCGCGGGAGGTCGACAAATGCTACTGGTACCAAAGAAAGCTTTCGTGCCTGACTTTGCTACTTGCTCAAAATTCCTTTGGATGGCACTCTAACATCCCGCCTTCCTTTTTTTCCCTTTCTGTCTTGCCATTGCTTCACCGTTTATTGTTGTTTTCTTCCCGTTCGAAACGCCTGTTCTGGCCAGAACGTTGGATGGCGTGATGGCGGGGTGCTGCATCGGACCTCAAGTCCATAATTGCAGGGTCCTCGGAAACATGCAATTCTTTTCTCACCTCCTCTGATGCTGGCCATCTGGAACGAGCTATTGGGTCGAGTGATATGAGGATTGGGTTCCTAGCGAAAAATTGCTTTTTTCTTCTTCTTTTTTCCTCCTTGAGGCAGCATCCGGAGTTGGACTGTCGTGTGCCATGTTTGTCATCTAGGACAGAGATGATCGTTCTGTTTCAGCTTGTATCTTCAAAATTCTAGAAGAACCCCGAAACGCGACCCACAAGGATTGTTGATTTCTTTTTCTGTACCAAGCCGGGGAGTCAATTCGCCTTAGGTCCAGTTCCTCCTTCCAGATATAGCAGAACAAGAAGATGGCTGTTCACCCCTTCCCAGCTCTCTTACTTATTCTCTAATCCAACTGTTGGGGCTCATTTCAAATAAGGCATATTTGTGTCAACCTTGGAAAATGGTGTTGCTCCCTTCATTACCACCAAACCTCTATGCAATGAGCAAGAGGCTACACATATCAATTGTTTATACTTGTAGTATTCATGATTTCAGTTGTATGAATCAAACCCTGATGTTTTATTTATTCATCACGTTGAAGATTTTACGATTGGGCTATTCAATCCAATTTTCTTGTATTTGAAGTCGCGAAGTGTGCGTTACCGATAATACTATTTCTGTAAAGAATTTTCTATCAAAGTCCACGTCTACCAACTGCTGTTAATTTCTGAATACTTGAATTGTCGTCTCTTTCAACTGGATATTCTGCAGACTGGTTTCATCAAGAAAACAAAAGTGTTTTCTATCATCAAAGCAATACACGCCTCCACAGCTAGGTAAATGTGTACACATAGCATACTATGTGTTACAATGGATTTTCCAGCAGTACGCAACACGTTCAGACACAGTCCCAGTCATCGCACGTTTCGTCTCATCATCATTTCTGCATAATTGCCTCCACAAAATCCTCTGCACGACATATCTGAAATAATTCTAAGCTTTCGGAAGAGCGCTGCCGTCCCGATTTTTCATTCACGGTCGGTATATCAGCGGCTAGGACCGGACTTAGTAATAAAGCCGGGCCCAAGATTGGAATGCGATAAGACTTGCGATGAAGAAAATCGTGAGGGTCCTTACTCTTGGTCCTTACTCTTCAGGCAAACTGAAGATTTTGATCTGCCCACAAAGCCATAGAATGAGGGACTTTTCTGGCTTGCATACTATGAAGGTTTTATGATTCCATATGTGACTTGACAGTAGCATTCGAGAAATGAGTTTGGCTTGATTGCAACATGGCGGGCGGCTCTTACTATCCTCCGAGCGCTATCGCGCCGCCCACAAAGATACCGTTTTGGTGCAACGATGCCGCATAACCGACCTTCGCAGCTCAATCTTTCCCACATCCTCTCTAGCACACTCCAACTGTTACCCTCTTTTTTTCCCTGCAGAAGAGACTTTTCCTGCTTTGACACCGACTGTCAGAGAAAATGACAGTGTCATTGGCTACTGGACTGGATCACGGCCATCGGCGCCTCAGTTCAGACAGTATTCGTTACTCCCGTTTTAACTCCTACTTCTCGCTGCTTTTTATTGTACGAATCTCTTTTTGATTTACGAGGGCGGCCGCAGACTCTCCTATCTCCATCTCTAGTCATTGTCATACAGACTATATAATAGTTGAGGTGTCTCTTTCTTTCGTTTCACTTCAAGTCTCTTGCTGCCCATAGGCACACGAGCATTCTACCCCGCATTCACAACACCTGCACAACGACTTTATTTACAGCATGGCAGACGCGAACGAAAGACCGACACGGTCAAGAAGGAACACTTCAGGCGCGGCATCGAGAAGATCTGGCGCCAATTCGAGAGGCACATCTCCAGCAGATCTAGGACTGGACAGAGTCGGGACGGGCACACATCCAGACTACCACCCTCCTCTGAACCACCACGATAGCTACACTCAGGCAGTCTTTGATGATGAGAGCAGTAAGGATACAGAACTGACGGAGAAGGAGGCAGAAGACTCGGCCGATCTACAAGAAGAGACGACAGAGGACATTGTCCCAGAAGTGAGAGATGGAATAGAGGATCAAAGAGATATCGAGGCTGGTCCAAAATTGGAAAGGAAAAAGACATCAAGGAGCGCGAGAAGCGCGAGAGATCCAAACTTAGTCTCATGGAGTGGACCAGACGACCCTGAGAACCCCAAAAATTGGGCGTTCAAGCGCAAGTGGGCGGCCACTCTAGTTGGTACGTATATCTTGCATTGCAGACTTGACCTTTAACTAACTAGTTATTCAGTATCTTCCTTCACCTTTATTTCTCCGGTCTCCTCCTCCATGATTGCCCCGGCAGTCAATGCCATTTCAAGACAGTTCAATATCACAGATCAGGTTGAGCAGGAGTTGACACTGTCTATATTCGTTCTAGCATATGCAATTGGACCTCTATTCCTCGGACCGCTATCTGAAATGTACGGGAGAGTCATCATTCTTCAAGGAGCAAATTTAATCTATCTGTTTTTCAACCTGGCGTGTGGTCTCGCACAAAGCAAAGGCCAATTGATCGCATTCCGATTCTTATCTGGGCTGGGAGGCAGTGCACCGTTGGCAATAGGTGGAGGTGTACTGAGCGATCTTTTCACAGCCGAACAGCGTGGAAGAGCCATCAGTATCTACTCGCTCGCACCACTTCTCGGACCAGCCGTTGGGCCCGTTGTGGGAGGATTTATCGCCGAAAATACGACGTGTATGTAGTAACACCCTGCTCTTTATTTGACGATATTTTCAGAGCCGAGCTCTTCGCGAGTATTGCGACCTCGCCTCAGCTCCTTGACTGCCAAATTATCCTTCAAATCTCGTACTGATCTATCTATAGGGAGATGGGTTTTCTATGCCACCACTATCGCTGATGGCTTGATCCAAGTCCTTGGCTTCTTCTTTCTGCAAGAAACCTATCCACCAGTTCTTCTCCATAAGAAAAAGAAGAAGCTCATCAAAGAAACTGGCAACGAAGCCCTCCACACCGAATTCGACCGCCCGGACCGAACAGTTTGGACCACGCTCAAGATCTCCCTCATCCGGCCTTTCAAACTCCTCGGCACCCAAATCATCGTCCAAGTTCTCGCCATCTATATGGCCTACCTCTACGGCCTGATGTATCTTGTCCTCTCGACCTTCCCTGGACTGTGGGAGGACGAATACCACGAATCTGTCGGCATCGGTGGCCTGAACTATATCTCCCTAGGTGTAGGTTTCTTTTTTGGAACACAGATCTGCGCCCCCGTTCAAGACAGGATCTACCGAGCCTTGAAAGCCAGGAATAATGGCGTCGGAAAGCCAGAGTTTCGTGTGCCTCTTATGATTCCTGGAGCTCTACTTGTGCCCGTAGGCTTGTTCTGGTACGGGTGGAGTGCACAGGCACACACACATTGGATCATCCCCAACATCGGAGCAGTCATCTTCGCTGCAGGCACCATCATCGGTTTCCAGTGTATTCAAACTTATATCGTCGATTCATACACAAGGTATGCGGCCAGTGCTGTAGGAGCAGCAACTGTGTTGAGGAGTTTGGCTGGTTTTGGATTCCCATTGTTCGCACCGTATATGTATGCAAAACTACATTACGGGTGGGGAAATAGCTTGTTGGCATTTTTGGCTATTGCTTTGGGGTGGCCGGCTCCGATTTTGTTGTGGAAGTATGGCGAGAAGTTGAGGAGGAGGAGTACGTTTGCTGCTGGATAGACGAAAGTGTGAGATTGAATATATGTTTTGATCTAAAAATTGCTGGGTTTCTATTGCATTGCGTTGCGTGGAACATAGGTGGCGCTTAAGAGCATGAAGGTGGAGAGCAGAATGAGGTATGTGATATATACCCTAATGCTTTAACGCGAATTAGACAGGGGGTTTTGAGATAGTTGCAAGATCTTGTAGCTCAACCAAACGGATCAAATCCTTCGACTCTTTCCTCCTGCCTCTTCTGCTGCGCTATCTTGGATGTTTGAAGTCAGGATTCATTTTAAAGTCTCTCTTGGGCTGAAAGTTCGAGACCAGACACTATGTTATCTCAATGTTTAAGACCATTTTGCTTAAGGACCATGTTAGTTGCGGCATTCACTATTTCTCAACATAGAATCCTCTTTTTCTTCTGCAAACAGCTTTCACCCACTCACTCATAACGAACTAACATACAAGCTAATCCATCACCTCAAGCATGAGGGATCTTAAACGGTGCCCCCCGGCGCCGCAGGCCCAGCAGCCTTTCTCTTCACCCCCGCCACCATTACAATGGCCGGCCCAAGCGCAGCAGGCCTCGGCGTCTGCGGCAATATCTTGTACAAATAATCTGCTTTCAAAGGCCTTCCCACCGGCCCTGAATCTGGGAAAAAAGGCCCATAAAACCCCTCCGGACTCAACTCCTCGATCTTCCCAAAATTCACCAAATCCCTCACTCCCGCATCTTTTTTTGGGTTCGGGACTCCCCAGACGCCGCCTATTGGTGGTTTGTTGTTTTGACGGGTGAAGGAGGGAGAGGGGAGGATGTTGAATTTATAGAGATTTTCGGTTGTTAGGGATGTAGGGGAAATGGGGCGGGCCCGGGAAGAGTAGAGGGTTAGGATGCGTTGGCATTCGAGGACGAGGGCGGAGGGGGTTATTCTGTCGGCGGGGTCATAGGCGATGCAACGGCAGATGGTGTCGATTAGTGTGCTGCTGTAGGGGCAGACTGATGTTTTGTATAGTCTTTGGGTGGGGTCGCCTGAGATGACTGGGTGGTGGAAATGTTAGTGATGGATCAGCAGGGGAGAAACAGCTTTAGGGAATCAAGAGAGCGAGGGTTCTTGATCTCTGGTGAGGTGGGATACTTGAGACTTACTGATTGCAGGACCGACGTCAGGTACGTGTCGAGACATGACTTTGATGTCTATCTCGGTTACGGTTATCAATTGATGGATGACGGCACCAGCCATCCAGATATTCGTCTGTGAGGAAATGTCGCGGTTAACATGCGTTTTATGGTATTGCTCCTGTGACATGTAAGCAATGACTAGCAGTTTGAAGGGGAGATTTGCAACATACAGGTGACATGAACTAGAAAAGCATACCATTAGCAACGTTTTCTCTTCAGGTTGAAGCAGAGAGTGGAACTAAAGAGACACAGATTCTAGGGTCCATAATACTCACAGTCGGAGTAGCTCTCCATTCCACTGCTTTGACCCAGTCTTCCGCCTTTCGTTTAGTGAGTGTCTCTTCAAAGCAAGCTATCCCAAAATCTGCCAATTTGAAAATCTCGAGACGCGAGTGCTCGCTCGCATCTCGGTCACCGATTAAGATGTTTGCAGGCTTGATATCAAAATGTAAGATCGGTCGAGCTGATGTATGTCAGTCAAGAGTTTCTCGGCGAGAGTACACCAGGGGACATATCACTTACTCCAGAACGGATCTGGAACTGAGGCATCTTCGCTTCCCGTTACTATATAGAGAACAAATGTCAGCATACTCAGTCAACATACCGAGAGGTCAGAAGCATATTTCGTGGATCTTCTATTAGAATGTAGAGGGAATGCTCGTCTCTCAAGAGCCAGTGAACGTAGAAAAGAAAAATGGCTTACAAAGCACGAGACATGCCTTGGCAAGACAGTGCAGTATGCTCCATACATGCTCTTCAGGTATATAAAATTGCGGATCCTTTTTCACTCTTTCATAAAAGTTATTGCAGTCGCCTCCTGGGACAAACTCTAAGTACATCCTAGCAATCTCTCGGTCCACATCATAAGTACCGTCTGGAGCATATGGCAGTATATCGTAAGTGCTTGTGCCAGTGCCGCCTTCCTACATTCGGTCAGTACGTACAACCACAATTTCAAACAACAGTGAAATGTAGAGGATCCTTACTCGATGGCAACCCCTGTAGAGTTTCACTATATGAGGAGAACCCGTAGCCGCAAGAGCCCGCAGCATCTTAGTCTCAACTATCAAGTCCTTCGCATTCTTCCCATGGGATTGTTTAACAACAATATCCTTAGGCATCACAGGGTCGTTGCCCACGTATTGCCAATGTCCTGTGACTCCGAAGGATCCCTTTCCCAGAACCTTTCGAGCCTTCCAATCACTCGCAGGTTGAAGGTTATGCCAGCTTACACTCCGTTCAAGCCATGCCTGGTGCCGCCGATCGGAAATAGCCATGTTGGGACTGATGTCAAACCCGAAAGGTCGATTTGAATTAGCGGGGCTATTTAGCTGCGATGGAAAATGTTGAGAGAAGCAAACCTAGAGTTCGGTATCGGGAACGACGTAAAAGTAGACTTTACGAGCAAAAGGAAGTGTTGATAGTGGTGATCAAGTAATATTCCTGTCTTATGGCAATATCCTAGAAATAATTGTGTCTTTGTTCTCTGGGGGTGCCTCCGCTTGCATTCGAAAATGGCTTTGGAAAGGTGAAGCACTAACTCTTGAACGGTCCGAAAGGACAATGAAGTGAAATGAGTTGACAAAGGGAAGACGTGAGCTGCTCATAACCACCTAGTAATAACTGATTGTAAACCATCGATCGAAAGTAACAATGAGTAATGCTTCGAAGAGTAGCTCACCAGAAAACACGAAAGTTGGGGCAAACATCGAGTTTCAAATCAACAATTACAGACCAAAAATGCTCAGGTTCTTTTCGAGAGATCCTAGTCGACCTTGAAACCATCTAGATGATAGTCCAAAGGCCTCTTCATTTTTCAGTCTACGTATTATTGACTCTACGCTTTTCCTGACCCAAAGGTAACGAGTGTCGCCCAATCCATTATCGCACCATAACCCAAGATCCCCAATTCAAATGCAAAAAGACGACCTGCCGCTATGCCTCCTGTCCCTAACTAGACCAAGCAAGAGTATATTCCAAAGATTTGTTGATTAACGCCCTTCACGATGCACATTTCAAACACCCTCCTGTTGAAGGCAGCTTTCCCATCAATTCGATTCAAAATTGCGGAATCATTTGCTTGCTCGCTCGCTGAAAGTGCTTGACATGGTATCATAAGTATAAAGATAGGCAAAAAAACGAAAACGGCGATAGATGATAGATGCTCTCAACGCCCAATGTCTCGAGATCGCTTGAAAACCAACTTTGGTGGTTCAAGATCATCTACGCCTTCATCATCGACTTCCATATCATCAACCTCGAGAGCTTTAAAGGATCCTAATTCTCGCCGCACCATAGGCGTCTTTAATTGTCTCTCCTTCTCCGGTTCTGGTTTCGTCGGCTTCGGAGATGGGTTCGCGGCTTCCTCCTTTTTGAGCTTTTCTATCTCCTTCGCAGCACTTTGTTTCACCTCTATTAATTTCCGCTTTATGTTCGCAATTTCAGTGCCGCATTCGCCGTCTCGGAGGAATTGGTGTGCTGCGTGCTCGCATTGCCCTTGACACCACTCTAGCCCCTTGTCCAGTTCATCAAAAATGTCGGGAGCATCCCCTCCTGCTCTACGGTATCCTCGTAAAAGTCCAACGCTCAATGTACTTCCGAAGTTATCCTTGTTCGTGATCGCGTCTCTAGATGGGCCCATCTGTCGTGTTGAGACGAATCGAAGTTTCGGCATCACCATGTCTGCGCCGCTATCCGAATCTCCTGCTTCTATCCCGCCAGGAACCAAACTCTCGCCTTGTTTGTTGATACAGACTTTCTTTTGTGCCGCAACCAAGGCTCCTCTGCTCAGCACTAGACCGTCCGCCCCGTCCTCGTCCTCATCGTCATCATCCCCCACTTCCATTTCTGCTGCCCTTTTCATCTCTGCCATCTTCGCAGCCATCTTTCCCTTTCGCATGGCATTCCTACTCCCGCTCACAAACTTGACCAGTTCCTCGAAAGCTGTTTGAACAGCGCTATCGTAGTATACAATTATCATAGATCTAGTTCGGTATTTTGGTGCTATTGATTCGTTCGATGCAAGTGATTCCGTCTTTCGTTTCCGCACAGCAGGACCAGCAGGTCTGCCTGGTGGTAGAGGAGTCGGGTGAGAGGATTGTCGCGTCAATCCGCCAGGAGATGGATATGGATTCGAGCTAGCCTTTGGAGGGGTTGTTGCTCTCCCCACGGGCCGCGGACTCGAAGTAAATCCATTGTGATTCGATTTCGGAGTTTCGAAAGGATTCAGCTGGATGTCGTCTGGATTCTCAGGGTCGTGGGAGAGAAAGGGATTCTCTTGCCCGTCTTTCGGCCGCAGAGACTCGGTGGATCCTTTATTCTTCAGTGAGCGTGTAGGTGGGCGTTCGCTTTCAGTCAACCGAGCCAATTCGATTTGGCGGAGAGCAATTTGTCCGTTGAGTTCGTCGAGTCGATCGCTCCATTCTGGCACTGAATTACAAAGCGTTTCGAGAGCTTCTAGAATCGAGAAAGTCGCCATGGCGGGGAAGAGACGGAGCCACGGGAAGAAGGGATTAGGGTAGACAAGAACAATTTGCGATCCAAGAAACACGCAAAGAAACAGGTGTTGGCAGAGAAAAGAAGGGCATCGAGAAATCGTCGAGCTCCAGGGAAAGTAGGGGATCTAAACAATCGTCATCCTATAGGTGTTGAAGGAGCAGCAAGGTTCGGCACTGGTGTGTGGGCTAGTCGCTTTAGTTCAAAGGGTCGGGATTTGCCCGACGATAGTTGTAGATCAGGCTTATGAAGATTCAAATCCTCTCTGAAGGACGGAGGATGCCGTGAGGTTAGATATGTACCGGAGGGTCTGTCCGCAATGCCCTTGATTGTGATGCAGAAGAGAGACCTTCCATGCAGGCGCCTTCTTCTTTGGAGACTCCCTCACGGATGTTTAGTTCTGCCGACGTTTTGCTGCCGCTGAGGAGTACTTTGATTTTTGATATGCGCTCTGGAGGTCAGACCCTGCATGGATGCATATTTCTGATGGAGGTTAAGAGATGAGATATAGCAGATCTTTGAGGGAGTCGAAGCAGCCTTCGGCGGCCGGACACGTGGGAAATGTTGCTCAATGTTGTACAAGGGGTAGGGATGCTTGGATTAAGTTGGATGCACATACGAAGTACCGTGAACTAGGCTTTCTGATTGGTTTGGCCGTGGAGCTTTAAATGGAGGGGTATGTTGTTGAATTGGCTGCATCGAAGATCTTGATGGGTGAAGACACCCTAGCTGAGTACGTCCTCCCCGTGCATCCTGGCAACTGCATCTTCATTCTTGTTCGTGCAGTATCAACTTCGAGATCTTGTCCTACGATGAACAATGAATTGACTGGCTATCTTACGAGCTTTGTTTCCCAAGCGGTTAACGATGGACTCGGTTGGTTCGTGTTCAGCAAGCACCTCGCTCTTCTTTGGCTTTGAGACACGAGAAAGGTTACCCAGACTGCTGGGAAGGCTGCACACGACAAGTGTCCAGAAGCAGTCCGGTTGCTTCCGTGTCGGAGTTCAGAAGTCCATGCATTCGCAACTATTCCAACATTTGGCAAGAACCCATCGGAATGACTGAAACCAAATGCTATCCGATGGGTCTTATATCCGACATGTGGATGCTCCAGCGTTCATGATTCTCCCTGCCGTGCCGCTTCTCCCCGTCACATCAGTCCTTCACCTTCTTCGTTTGCCGTTCCCAGCAATTGGATAACTTGCTAAGATTACTATGTCCTCGCTCAGAATAGACAATGCCACGCAAGCTCCTGCCTGAGTCACGGCAGAAGATGCGAATGATGCCCAAGTTACTACTTTCAATGGTCCGTATGCGAGGATATCGCGCGTCCGTTTCAAGCCGGTACCTGAAGGCGGTGGACTCCCCCCCCACGATCCCCTGAAAAGCCTCAGAACATGACTTGTCCGCCATTTCATCAGAGGATGCAACGGCTGCTAGCCTGCTCGGCAAAGCAAAGCCTCCTCATGCACATGCGGCACGGCCCACAGAAAAATTAAGAGACAACACATGGCCACATCTGCTTCCACTTTCGAATCAATCAATTTGCTCTCATACCTGGTTGAAGCTTACGCGCCCACAACACCTTTTCTTGAACGTTCACCACGAACCGGCAGTGCATTTGCAGCGGTGCAACAGATATCCATTGGTAGAACGACGCTGTAAGACGTGAGATTGCAACTATGTCGCCGACCTCATTCAAAGTTTGTGAAAACCACATGCAGAGCAACGCAGCGTGCAACCAAGCCCAACTCCCGATGCCTCAACATTTGCGCATTACGGTTACTATCGTCAAAGTGTAGGGCTTCAGAGTTCCACTCGGGAAGGATGTTCACAGATCCGGGTCTGACAGCCCCGAGATGAAGTCGCGCCATCAGAAGTTTCGAGAAGCAAACTAAACCTGAAGGATGAAAAATGTGGATATAAAACGACATGGGGACGAAAAAAGGTGAGTCGTGATCCTGGTCCGCAACGTGCTGTCAAGCCAAAAGACGATGGTACTCGGACCCGCAAGGGTCTCGAGAGTGAAAGCTAAGATCGGGTAAATTGCCCTGTAAGTTTACAGTATCATGAAAGATTTTGCGCGCACAATCAACCCATTTTCTGCAAAGAAATTCTGACCTGGTTGACGCTGATAGAGTTTGTGTTCTATGAACAAGTTTTGATGACTTTATCTAGCCGACGATCGAAGCGCAACCGAATAAGTTTTGACGTCCACCTATGGCCATTGCTCCTCCACTTTCCATTCTCCAATGCCCTCGCCTCTCTCCCCAGTATGACCTCCAGAAGGCCCGACATAAGTGTATTGCCAGCGCCGAGCCTTGTCCGGTTCGGTCAAATCGACCTGCTCGACAACATCCGGCTAGGTATCGAGTTAGCCGGATGAACTTCCAATAGCACCGTGAACGAGATAATGACGATCGAGACACGAGAAGCATGCCTAGAGGAGTTGATACGGCCGAGCTTTCGGCCATCCTCCGCGGTGAAACTCCACACAACATGGAGGACAAACATGCCCCAAATACTCCTTAATAGCACAGTCTTAAAAACTAACGAAATACAAAAATAACTCAAGGATACAGCAACTCACCTTAATGATCACTAGCCTGAAATGCCGCCTTGCAACTTCATCGTGCAAATCCATGACCTTCTGTCCCAATCCGAGAGACTTATCCGCTGGTGGAATAGAGACTGGTGAACCTGGGACAGGATTTTTGAAGCTGCCCCGCATGCCTGGAGAGAGATTCCCAAAGTGGGCTGTAAGCTCCTTTCCCCAACTCCAACTGTCCTTTCCTTCCTCTTTAACCACCCTCATTCGTTCTCCGATCTTGCTCTTCACCGTCCTAGCCCCACTGGACTCTTCGCCTGAGCCTTCAATATCTTCTCCAACCACATAAGCTTCTCCTCTGAATCTCCATTGAGTCATAGCAGCCTTCACCCAAAAGACCGCCTCAACAGGCCCACCACCACCACTTCCCTGACTCTGTCCTACATTCCCATGACCAGATGAACTAGCAAAGATTTCTGGGACCTTCTGCATTCGCACGTCCGTGGTCAACGTCAACAGTTCGCTTTCGTAAACACGCTCGTTCTGTGGTGCATCATTGTGCGTGTTCTCTGGTAGCTCTGCAAACATGCCTCTGTAGATGCACGTGCGTGCTCGAGGAACATATGGGACGGGAGAGCCTTTGCCCTCAGCCGGATGAAGTGAGGTGAAGACAAATTCGGGAGAGTCCATCTTCTCGAGATGGGATAGGAATAGGGGTCGCCATGGAGCGACACCGACGTTGGACGGCGTGGTTGCGTTTGTTGACATGGTGCGAGCAATTCGCAAGAGACGGGAGGTGGCTTGGGAAGCTATGGTGAATGTGAGTGATGGAGATTGAGCATTTAGGATACAGAGAGGGTTTTGCAAAGAACAGACAGACAATCGAAGAAAATGTCATGGAGTTGAGAAGTTCATCTCAATGCATGACGTTTACACATGAGGCAAGGCTAAGCAGCCTCGTTCGTTCAGTTTATCTCCATAGCAAAGCTCGACGTTTCATTGGCTTGCCCCTTTTGATGGTCCAGTTTTTCTTGGCGATAGCCCATCGGCCTTATCAACAACACGCGACGAAATACATTCAACATCCTGTCAAAACCTTCTCCATTGCCTTACCTCTAGGCGTGCAGCAGAATACAATTCGTTGGTTAAACTCCAACAAAGAACCACGACAATGGCGTGCGTCTGAGACGAACGCCAAACTGGAAGCATAGCGGAGTCACAGAAAAACGACAAAAGATATATGAATCGAGGAGGGAATGGGTAATAGATATCTCGACATTTCGTATCTGCCATCAAGCGCCCGAGATTGATCCTGAGAAATTAGGGCCGAGATTTTTGCAGAGGAGTTGTAATCGTTGCCACCTAGGAGGTCAGACTCGGGAGTTTTCTCTCATCGGTTCCTCGGCCGTCCTTTAAGACTCCAAGTTGGAGTCGATGCTCTGGAACGATTCAAGATTATACGGATCTCTTATCGAAATACACAACAGGTTATACGAGAGGCTCCATTAGATGAAGTCAAAGTCAAAGTCAGAATCAGGAGACTACTTGTCGAAATTGAGGCGGTGTCTAGGACGAACAACTGCCAAATCCGGGAATTTGGGTCCTGGAGTCGAAAAGGCTATTGAAGCTGCGATTTGATATCGTATCTGCGCAAAGCAACAGACCTCTCAAGAATTGCTAGCACATGTAATGGGGTAGGTTACATTTGTCTATAGCAAGTGGTTTTCCTGACAATGAACAAACCCCTCGAGTTTCGACCCATCAATCATTATCAGCCTCATATTACCCCAGGTCTCAGATAGAAGCATTGAGCAAAGTTCTATCTTCTTAGTTTTCGCTTCATTACATCCGGAACCTCCTCTCGTCTAATCTCGGCCTCGCGACAATTTCCATCCGAACCCAAAATTATTTTCAACACGGCTAAAGTTCCCCATAAAGATCTTCGTCACCCCTCATCCCCAACCTAGGGAAAGGGATCTCAATAAGAATGAAGCCCCGTCCCTGGAGAAATTTTGCCTCCAATGAGGTCTTTAGTAGTAAGGTGGCTCCTACTTTCATGCTTCAATGTCCAATGATAGCTTGGCCGGGACCAGGACCTGCAGCCTCTCATCCGTCATCGCCAGGAGCTTCAAGTTGGAGCTCGGTGGAAGTCATCAGTTGCGGACGGAAGTCTCAATCTACATGTCTATAATACTCAAATACCTCAAGGAGGACGTCTTCGTTGATTACTCTGCTCGATTGCTGTCGCAATCTCATCCAGTTTAGCGTAATCCTTCTCCGGATTCAACAGACCTGCTTGTTGAAAATGCGATCGGCAATCTTTACAGCAGCCTTCGCCGCTTGTCTATCTCTCACAGCAGCGAGTCCATGGGGTCCAGCTCCGAAGGGACCTGCGAACAATGGGAAAACATGTACAATCAAAGCTCTAGGAAACAAGCAGGACGACACGCCGCAGATTCTTCGAGCATTCGAAGAATGTAACAACGGTGGAACTGTAGAATTCCCTGAGGGTCAAAACTACTGGATAGCAACCAAGCTGAATCCCGTTATTTATGATGTCACTATTGATTGGAAAGGCATTTGGACGGTAAGTCATGGTCCCTTAACTCGTACGAAACGGATCAGGGAACCTAGAAGTTGATGAGTCTAGATGTCTGATAATCTCGCATACTGGCGAAACAATTCATATCCTATTGCCTTCCAGAATCACCATGCAGGGTTCGTTATCACTGGAGAAAGAGTCTACATCAACGGATACGGCACAGGTGGAATCAATGGGAACGGGAATGCCTGGTATAATGCGGAGCAGAAAGTTACCCAGCCGGGGCGACCCATGCCTTTTGTGTTCTGGAACGTGAGCGACGTGTTTGTTGAGCATTGTAAGTCCTTGTGCCTTATGTTTCTTGGACTTTTCTCTGACTGGTCCAGTCTACGTCAAGGACCCACCACTCTGGTCCATCAATATCATGAACGGCACGAACATGTGGTTTGACGACATCTATGTCAGTGCAACTGCTGTAAACGTGCCGTATGGCACAAACTGGGTCCAGAATACCGACGGTTTTGATACAATGGATGCGAATAATATCAAGCTCACCAACATGGTTTACAAGGCACGTCCCGCCCACTTCGCGAAACGTATGAAGAAGCTATGCTAATTCCGAGTTTCTGGGGAATAGGGTGGAGATGACTGTATTGCCATCAAACCTCGATCTTACAATATCTTTGTCCAAAATGTATATTCCAATCTCAAGAGTTGACAGTTCCACCCTAACCGATACGCAGATCACTTGTCACGGAGGCAACGGTATCGCTATTGGAAGTTTGGGACAGTACCTCGAGGACTCATCTGTGATCAATGTTATTGTGAAAGACGCCAATATTCTCACCTACAACAAGGATATGGAGAATGGAGCCTACATCAAAACTTGGGTGGGCGCTCTCGTGCCACAGGTACGTCTTACTTTCCACACCAATTGACTATTCTTCTCTACGAGAACTCCAGAGCTGTGAGCTGCCTTAAGAGCTAGTATGCAAACGGATGGTGTGTGGGAGTCATTGTATCTTAGGAGACAAGCCCTGAGCTGTTGCACCTTTTCAGGGGTGTTACAGTGCTAATTCGTTGGGAAGCCTACATCTTATGAAAGCGATTATCTCCCCCGCGGAGGTGGGTGGTAAGTTCCTCTTTTCGTTCCGCTCCGTTCCGGCCCTCCTCTTTCCACCTTCGACCAAAGTCCCAGAACAAAAATGACAATTGACTAGGGGCGTTGTCCAAAATATCCGCTTTGAGAACTTCTTCATACAAGGGGCTTCAATCGGTGCCGCCATCACGGAATCTTCTGGAAATAATGGATCATATGCGGGAACATCCCTGGGTAATCAATCCTTTTCATTGTCTCACCTTTTTAGTTTTGCTGTGTTCGGAGCTGCCGAGCAATTCTCATGCCTCTCACATATTGCTTTTTTGTCAAAGCATGGTAAATTTACTAATTGGGATTTCAGTGGAGATAACAAATATAGCTTTCGTGAACTTCACCGGCTATACAACATCGACGACAAAGACAGCGAGCGTGAGCTGTTCGAACGTCCATCCGTGTTACAATATAGCATTCCAAAATTTCAGCATGAGTCCCGGCATCAATGGGACAGCTGTATGGGCAGAGGGAAGTTGTAGCTATATTTCAAGTGGAGGCGTCAGAGGTTTAACTGGCAGTGGATGTTAGGTGACATGTGTAGTAATGTTTTACTTTAATTAAACAATTCGACAGCTTTAGGTAAGCGTAATTGGCTCTCAAGTATCATTCATCGTGTCATGCCATGAAGTCTATCATCTAGTCATGCCAAATCTATCTGATAATCGCACCAGCCAAGCTCTTGACCTTGCAGACACCGCCAGCTTCAGTGACAAGCTTGCCAACACCAGTCTTTGCCGGCTCTCCTTCCTTGCTAAGCTCCTTCACAACACCTGCATCGAAAGCAGCCTCCAAGTCGGGGGTAGTCGTGAATCCAGGCTGGATCGTCTCCCAGACCTTCTTCTTTGGGTTCAAGACACCTTCTGGCTCTCCCTTCCATCCCTCGAAGAACACTCTCTCACCAGCCTTTGCCTCGGCAGGAGGAGTAACAAGCTCGACTGGTCCGGCATGGTGATCTTCCTCGCCCTCCTTTAGTCTTGGTGAAGCAGCAAGAACCATGGCACAAGACTTGATACCTCTCATCTTGACTGGCTTCAGGTTGCAAACCACAACAACCTTGCGACCTTGCATCTCCTCCAGCGGTACAAGTCCATTAAGTCCAGAGCACACAGTCCTAACAACCTGTCCCTCGTACTCCTGCGTATCTTCCGTGCCGGCCTTGTCTCCCATCGCAATCGTAGAAACGTACAGAGAATCAGCTTCTGGATGCTTAATCGCCTTCAAAATATGTCCAACTCTGAGATCGATTAGACAAGGTGAGAGCGGTGCTGCTGCTGCGGGAGCTTTTTGTGGCTTGGGAGCTTTTTCTTTCTTCTCCTTTTTCTTTTGCTCTCCCTTCCCAGAACCCTCGCCCGCTACAGCTGTAACAACAGTATCCTTCGCCTCCGTAACCTTATCCGCAACCTTTTCAACAACGCTCTTATCCTTCTTATTCGTACGATCGACTAATGGCGCCTCTCCACCTGCGGCAGCTGCAGCTTTCTCCTTCTTCAATCTCTCCTTCTCGGCTTTGGCGTCGACGGGTGGCTTAACGTAGAGAATCTCCTCTGGATCGACCTTGACTTTCTCAGCCTCGGAGACAGAGAGGCCGAAGATGGGAGAGTTTTGGATGAAATCGATATGGCGCACGATATGCGGGTGTCCATGTTCACCAGTTCTCTGCTCAGGCGTCCAGCTCGAAACCTGGGGTGCTAAGGATTGGTAGAGAGCGATGTCTGCCTTTGAAGGTTTGGCACCGAGGAGGGTGGTTCGAGATGCAAGGTGGGCGTTGAGGGTATCGAGGAGGGACTTCTGGTCAGAAGAGGAGGACTTGAGTCGGTCAGAGGTGGTGAGCCATTGATTGATCTCTGCTTCCTCCGTTGGAGTGTAGGTCAGGTTGGAGAAGGTTGACATGGTTCTATAGAAAGATGGGGTGAGCCGTATGGCGCGTGGGAGAATGCGTGTAGGGAACAGCTTGGCGGCTTATGTTTGAGGTTTTTGGAGAGCTCAATTGAAGTTGTTGATAGCTGTTCGGCGGGGTGTTTGTTGACTCACTTTTCGTAAACCGAATTTTTGCGATTTCGAACATGTCACGTGTCATGTCTCGCATTTTTCGAAGTCTCACCTCAGCTAAACTCTTAACACCCTGAGCTCTACAACACTATTTTGCTCACTGAGACTGAATCTATTCCTTCGTAAGGTAAGAGATCGAAAGATCTGTAGACTAGAAGTAGGCCTTCGTTAGTGCGAGAGCCTAGAGAGAGCGAGGCGGTATGATGGGGACCTGCCTGAGCTTCAATATTTGTCTTTTATGAGCTCTATTTCTGTTCTTTCCCGCTGCAATGGACTCTACACGCAATTTGTCGGTTTCCTGTTGGATGTCTAAAGTAGTTGGTCCCTAAACTTTTCAGTTTCATCCTGTAACTCTGACTAGGAGTCCTGTCGATGTTACCTGAGCTTGAACATTCCTGCTTAAGACTGCAAAACACCGAGTCTGACCCAGATTCGGAGGTACTCTAAAGTAAGTGCAAGCTATCTCGAGCCTGCGCACATGTTCAGGAGTACATGAACTTCCACTGCAAGGAAAGTTTGGCGAGTTTTGCATATGGATATCCGCTCATCGTCGATCATCCCAACAGATGGATCGGATCAAAGGAGGGAAAGAAGACGTATCTCCTGTTCAAGAAGTCCCAAGCGCCGCTGAAGAGTCCTATATGGGGAGTCCTAATTTTCGGATGCGGGGATAGCCGCACTTGGAATCCAAGATGGGCATTCTGGACCTCGGAGTTGCTTCGGTCTCGTTCGTTTTGCTTACAGTCTAACTGTCCAGGAGGGAGACGAAACAGCGGAATTACTGCGAGAATTGATACATAGGGTTCTTGCGCGATCCTACCCCACACAGCTGTTCTTAAATTGTGTTTAGAAGAGGTTCCATGGTATTCAAAAGCCATTTTACATACCTTTCTCTATGACGTTGATCTAGGAGTCTCAAAATACCTCTCAATCGCTACTTGTTACCATCGGATTTAATACATGATGCAAACATTACGCTGCAGTTTGTTCTTGCCTTGTTGAGCACAATTGTTGAGCACAATGGGGCTCGCGGGGTTGAGGCAGGGCCGGCTAGTCAAAGCAAAGTGCGGGGTGAGCCCCTACGTGGTGACCCCGGATCTTAGACCGAGAGCCATTAATTGGTCCAGAATCACGTGGCTGCACTGCTGCAGTCGATCATTCAATGTCCAACCTGGATTCAGCCAATCAGATGCTCGATGCGGATATAATTTGAAATATCATCCTGGCTACGAGATGCAGCTATCGGGTAGTGTTATCTTGAGTCGGTTCTGGATTATGCCCGTCTCACCATAGCTTCTCTCCAAGGAAATGCCGGGGATAGCTACAGCTTTGAGAAGCCCCTCATTCTCGATATAAACTGACATTGTTCCCAGTCAAGCTGTCCGTTTTCAATTACCTTCACCTTGACAACGAAATTCATGCACAATGGCTCCATCAGCAACTTCAGACGTCAACGGCAATGGCATTGCTGCCAACAAAAGCTTAGATGCTTTAATTGTTGGTGCCGGGTTCGGCGGACTTTACCAACTCCATTACCTCAGGAAGATGGGCTTCCGGTGCAAGGTCGTTGACTCTGCTGGAGAACTCGGCGGGTAGGTCCATGATTGCACGGTTGTTGTGGGGAATATAGCTAACTGGTTTCACAGTATTTGGTACTGGAATTGCTATCCAGGAGCGAGAGTCGACTCGGACGTCCCACTTTACGAGTACAGCATCGAGGACCTTTATAAAGACTGGACATGGTCAGAACGTTTCCCAGAGTGGCCCGAACTTCGAAAGTATTTCCAATATGTGGACAAGAAGCTCGACCTGTCGAAGGACGTCGTTTTGAATACTGCTGTCACCCATGCCGAATTTGATACGAAGGCTGGCAGATGGAATGTCACACTCAGCACAGGAGAAGTCTATGACTGCAGGTTCTTCTTGCTCTGCACTGGGTTCGCTGCAAAGCATTACGTCCCCAATTTCAAAGGCATGGATAGATACAAAGGCATCATGCATCACACAGGTCAGATACCACTCTCGTTAGGTGTACTTCACTAACAATCAATTAGCAAAATACCCCCAAGAAGGTCTTGAACTCAAAGGCAAGAAGGTTTGTGTGATCGGAACCGGAGCCTCAGGAGTACAGTGCATTCAGGAGCTTGGTCCTCAGGTTGGTCATTTGACTGTTCTTCAAAGAACGCCAAATCTCTGCCTGCCCATGAATCAACACAAGCTGGATCAAGAAGAAGAGAAGAGGCTCAAAACAAGCGGAAACTACGACAAAATCTTCAAGTACCGAAAAGAAACCTTTGGCGGTTTCCATTTCGACTTCTACCAAAAGGACAGTATGGAAGAAACGGCAGAGCAACAAAGAGCACTTTATGAGAAGCTGTGGCAAGGAGGTGGATTCAGATTCTGGCTAGGTGTCTACAAGGACACTTTGTTCAGCAAGGAAGCCAATGACAGAGCGTACGAGTTCTGGGCTGAAAAGACTCGTGCTCGTATCAATGACCCGAAGAAGAAGGACATTCTCGCTCCTCTTCTCAAGGACCAACATCACACTTTCGGCACCAAGAGACCATCGCTTGAGCAAAGATATTATGAGGTTTACAACCAGGATAACGCCGACATCATTGCTCTCAAGCAAAAACCCATCGAGACCTTCACAGAGAAGGGAATCAAGATGAAGGATGGTCAGGAACTTGAGTTCGACATCATCATCCTCGCTACTGGATTCGATTCTGTGACTGGTGGCCTCGTCCAGATCGACATCAAGGGCACAAACGGTGTATCTCTGGCTGACAAGTGGTCGAAGGGAACCTGGACCTACCTAGGCATGACCACAGCCAACTTCCCGAACATGTTCTTCTTGTACGGCCCTCAAGGTAAGCATACATATCCCAACCATGTACTTGAGAATGCTAACATTGTTTAGGTCCCACAGCATTCTCCAATGGCCCGACATGCGTCGAGATCCAAGGCGAGTGGATCATTGATGCAATTGACTACTGCGTCAAGAACAACAAGAAGACCATCGATGCCACAGCACAATCCGAAGCCGGCTGGACCAAGCACGTTGCTGATCTCACCGACATCACTTTGTTCCCTGGAACAGACAGCTGGTACATGGGTGCCAACATTCCAGGCAAGCCAAGGGAGGCTTTGAACTATGCTGGTGGTATCCCAAGATACACTCGCGAGTGCAATGAGGTTGCTGAAAAGGGATATGCTGGATTTGCCTTTGATGCACCGTACGACACTCAGGCTTAGACAAGTCTTTTATGATCTAGAGGATAGGCGTAATGGTGTCGTGAAGCATGTATGATTGATGAAGCAATGTTATGTATTATGTTCCTTTACTGTCTTTGAATGCGTGAATTTGGTGCAATCATGTGCTCACAGGTACTTCATTGGGGTAAAATCCGAGAAGTGCAGAGGAGCACAATCTAATAAAGGAGACGTCGACACTGTTGGTACGAATTAGCTCCGACCGCATCTACATATCGGTTTGTCAAGAAAGTAAGTGTCGCACCGGGTTACTACCTGGGCCACTGGGTGAGAGGTAAAGGTCGCAAGCGTTCCGTCCTCGCTTGATCAAACCTTTTCATCTCTCCTGCAGGAGTCAAGTGCGACGAAGATTCAACTACAGTACAGTCACAACTTCGGGAAGGTGCTCCTTCCCTCCAGATCACTAGCGTGAGTATAAGCCCCCACCCCCTCAGATTCCTCGTCCCAATATTTTCCTTTCTTTTTCTTCTGTCTTCACTTTCTCAACTCGAAATGCGATAGAAATTTCGATTCAGCAGGTGATGACTCTCGAAACCAAACATGCACGCACCAGCAGCTCTTTGCAATGTCTTTGGGTGGATTTCCCCTCTGTCTCCAAAACTTCTTCATCCCCCGCATATAATTGATATCTAATGACCGCATTCATGCTTGACAGGAGCTGTAGGCGGCTTGCACAATCTCCAAATCCCAAATCACGCACTCGAGAAGGAAATAAGGAGGCTTCCTTCTGAAATTGTCTCACCACATTCCTCGCCCTTCAAATTTGAGACTCGCGCATTCAAGGGGATCCGTCACCAAGTCTCACATCCCCGGAACTGCTCGCGTTTCGAGTAAGGTAAAGTGCAAGTGGTGACTATGTCTCTTCAAAGGGCGAGGTGTGTATTGTCACAATGAAATACTAGGCCTTTTTGAGTTCATGCTCTATAGTGGGTACCTTGCTTCCTGGGTTATGTGTACGGCTGATTGCTAAGCACTCAGTGCTTCCTGATTGTGTAGGAAAGAGCTTTATCTGTCGTGTTGGACAGGTGTGAGGAGTGAATTCGGCTCAATTAGGCTAGGCCACACGTGATCGAATCCACTTTGGAGAATTTAAAAGGGGACTTTCGCGTAATGACTTCCTTCTCTTAATTTGAGGTACAGTATCGAATCAAAATTGGACGTCCTTGAATTGCAGATCTGCTTTCGTAAAGCATCTTTGGTGCGGAGAAGTAGCCGTTGTTGCCCCGTGGCGGAATTGTTGCCTCAGGGTTTAAGCTACATCAATTTCGGATGGTTCACCAGCCACCAAATTACTTTCATCACGTCTCCTATCCACTTCTTCCCTCAATTGCTCTTTCTTTTGCTTTATATCGTGCCACGTTCTGTGTGTACATTATTTCCTCGCTTTTGCCTCCCTGTACGTGGCATAATTCCGGAGCAAGTGTCTCTCTGGACACGATGTCATACTCAATACAAGACCTCGCAGACCTCTTGAGCAACGCAAAATATCCAGCCCTTATCGCTTTCGCTTTGATATCTATACTGGCGCTCTGGTTTATGGACTTTGGAGATGTTGAGCCCGGAGAGCCTCCTCTTGTCTATTCCAATATCCCCTTTATTGGTCACATGATTGGGATGCTCCGCCATCATAACAACTACTTCACAATTTTGAGGTACGTTGGGTGATGAATATATAATGATTCGATACTGAAATTCTCAAAGCAAACACTGTACTCAACCGATCTATACTGTCAAGATTTTCTCATCTAGAATCTACATTATCCAATCACCCGAGCTTGCCCAAGCTGCTTTCCGTCAGAGCAAAGAACTTGACTTCAACACTATTAAAGCATGGGGCTGCAGAGCTATAGCCTACGATAGTCATGGAATTAACATCGTTGCTGCAAAGCCTGAGAAGGGAGATGGTTGTTACATAACAGACCTGCACCAAGAAATGTATGCATCATTGGCACAAGGACCAAATCTGCTGGAAACCAACGCTCGAGTCCTCAATTATCTTGCCAAGTCGTTGAATGCTATTCAAACAAAACCAAAGAGACATCAGCTTTTTCGCTGGCTGCGAGATGAGTATACTGTGGGATCTGCAGAAACACTGTATGGGCTGCCAAACCCCATATCGGAAGATCCAAGTTTGATACAGTCAGTCTGGTAAGCTTTGCGTCCTGAAATTCTGGATTAGCGTCTCTAACCTACGATCAGGGACTTCGAAAGGGACCTTGGGTTACTAATTCTCGATTTCTTCCCGAAACTCACGGCGCCCAAGGGCTACGCAGGCAGAACAAAAGCTCTCCCTGCCTTCAGGAAATACTATGACGACGGGCTCTCCAAAAATGCCAGCGTCCTTGTCCAAGGTCGCGAACGAGCTGCTCGCACATGGGGTCTAACAACCGAGGAGATAGCCAAAGCAGAGATCACGATCATCATGGCAGCAGGAACCAACACGGTACCCAATGTCTTCTACATGATCTGTTACGTCTTCTCTCGACCTGACCTAGTCACCCCCCTTCGAGACGAGGTCAGCAAAATCACGACCCGACAGACTCGAGATGGTACCGATTTTGTGACACTCGACATCTCGAGACTGCAGTCCCATTGTCCGCTCCTCACAGCATGCTTCAACGAAACACTGCGCTTGAACAAAACAGGAGCATCAGTCCGTACCATCTTGAACGATGTCATGCTAGAAGATCGATATCTCCTCAAGAAAGGCGCCTTCGTTCAAATTCCTACTGGCGTCATGCAGTCTGACCTCAAGATTTGGGGCCAGGACGCTAAGGAGTTTAATCCTCAACGCTTCCTTGCTCAGGATTCTCTCTCGAAAGAAGAGAAGAAAGCACGGGCACAGGCTTTCATCCCTTTTGGTGGTGGAAAACATTTATGTCCGGGGAGGCATCTGGCATTTACGGAAATTGTGGCGTTTGTTGCTATGTTGTTGCATGGATTTGAGCTCAGTATGACTGATAGTAAGAATCTAAGGGTACCGAAAGGAGAGTTTCAGAAATTAGGCGTTGCGTCGATTTCGCCCGAGGGAGATCTGGATGTTTTAATCAAGAGGAGAGAAGAATTTGAGGGTGTGCTTTGGGAGTTTGACGTTGGCAATGCTTGAAAAAGTGAAATCTCGCAAATAATGGTTTGGAAGGAGAGCAACCCTTCAAATAGGAGAAATCAATAATCGATGCCTGCACTTGATAGGAATGAGGATTCTACTATTTGGTCGAGTCGAAACAGGTACGATGGTTCTATCAAGCATGTTTGCCAAATTTTTTTTTATGGATTTCTATCTTTAGTGGTATTGACCCCGTTCTGAAGCTCACAATCCTCGCTTATCGATTCAGGGGCACGACTTTAACAGCCTAGCTCTCACATTTTCACCTTCGCCACTTGGAATATCAAAAATGAAGGCTACGAAGTATGTATGAAATCGTACAGTTGATGACGCTGAAGATTTGCAGCATTGTGAGAATTACAAATTCTTGTTTGAGTGGAGAGAGTCTACGGTTTCTCATGTTGCTGGATTCGGGCCATTCGGCCCATCATACAAGACGAGGCTCTAAATGGGAAGTAGAAGTTTACCCTCATGCGGTGCTACAAAACGCAGGCATGTTCTTGGTCCTAATTATATCCACCCTTACTATCCCTCTTCTCCTCCGCCATAGGCCGCCAAAAGTCTCTTTCACGATATCTCTGTGTAAGTTCTCGGTACTTTGCTATCTGTTCGATTTCAATGACTTCAACATCTTAGCGTACGTACCTCCTCTCGGAACATACGGATGTACCTAATAATGGCACATCATCTCGACCAGCCTCGTATCCATACCTACACTGTTCCTCCATCCATGATAGACAATGCCCCCAAAAAAAAAGAAAAAAAAAGAAAAAAAAAAAAGCACTTCCTCCTTTCCCCACTCCCAAAACTTGTCAGATCCGCCTCAGCATGTCACCATTCGCGGCCCCCTCAGCTAAACCTCAATCGAGATTATCAGAACAAATGCCTCACGGATCTAATCTATCTCCTGCGTAATCAGATCACTCAAATGAGGTTTGGCTGCAGGTGGAATGTCACTGTCTTATCAGATCTTCATTTGACATTGCCGAGTGGAGAGATGTCACTGCTTATCAGATGGAGCAAGCTGGCATGTCACTCCGTCAACGGCTTTCCGGCTCTCAGTGGCGAGCAGGCTTGTGTGGAGGATGAATATCATTCGTGGAAAGGAACCTGTCTGGCTTTGAGATCAAAAATGGGATGTGACGTGAATGGATGGGGGTTGTAGGTTTCCGATATGAGGGACGGAGAGAAGCCAAGATATGCAGGAGGTGTTGAGACTGAGACTGAGAGCAAGCGGGAGGGATGATGTTTGAAGATGGAGTGTTGAGGAGTGATGCGGGGACGTCTCGGGAGGAGGAGGGCCCGAGATGTTCTCCGTGTCGAATTCAGACATTATCGAATGTCGACCGACCTAAATCCACTTCACGATTAACTAGTTCCTGAAATACGGACTGAGGTTCAAGTGCGATCTTGAGTGCTGCAAGTGGGGACGGGGATATGTGGTGCAGGTGTGGATGCCCCAGCTGCTCTTGGCGATGTCACTTGAGCGTTGACATTGGATGTCTTCTCACGAGCTCGCCCTCGCTTACCATAAAGTTTGCCATGGTACAAATTTTGCTGCCTAGAGATTGCGGGCCTCGATGATGTCGTGGTTCTCGTGGTTGAGGAAATTGCCAAGATGTGGTCGCGTTCAGAGAATGTCCACTTTTTTTTGGTGCATTCGTATGAGTGGTTTTCCGTACAGGATGATCTTGATGAATGTGGTTATTTTCCTCGCAAGTAAAGTCAATAATCTTGCTGGTCAATGGACCGTCCCGCCGTCAAAGCACTGACGTCTGTATCATCACGACTCGTTGGTGTCCAAGGTTCGAGGTTGTGACCAATAACCAGCCACCTATCAGCGGCAATAGTCGAGGGGATAACACATGGAGGAAGAAGAGCCCTAACTCGATGACTTGCATCAAACTCCGAGCTTAGTTCGTGGGTGCAGGACAAAGCTCGGGAACAGCTTGTTGTATCAGAGCAAGGGGTGCCCGAAACATCGCCCACATAACTTCGAATCGTAGTTCAGAACAAGCAGGACGGCTTGCAGGTGATTAATTCCGTCTGCTTCAAAGTAAACTTATCACAGGCAAAGGCCATGGTGTGGGTGTAAAGTGTGTGTTCATGATGTCTGTTCTTGTCTAGCGGTGAGATGAGGATATATATAACATTAAACACGTGACCACCCTAATAAAACTTCTGTTGATCTGTTCCACTTATGATTCTCTGCACAATTATCTGTCGAGCCAAGAGAGCCGGCTCTGCGTGGCGGTGCTTTTGGTCGCCATTGCGGTCTGGCAGTTTGAAATCAGAACTACAGCTAGCTCCCTCGACATGAAGCGTCCGAAAGAAACATAGAAGAAATAGTTCAGAGCAACAGTGCTAAGCTCTAGTATTCACTGTGAACTTATGCGCGAATGAATGGCGATTCAAATACATACTGAACTGCCAGAGAAGTATATGAATAGCCGCAAACTCAAACTTGATTTTATGCAGGAGCTAGTATTGAAGTAACACAAGTGGGGAGGGAGGAAATTATTTCAGCAGTATATCGAAGAAAAGCAAGACTGAAATGAAAAAGGGCTATCTTTGACATGTGACCTACAACGCAGCTACATTTGCTCTAAGTAAAAGGTCGTGGCATTCTTTTAGTTGAGCTGGTGGCCCTTTGCCGATGCCGTGAAGCTCAACTAAGATGTGATAATGATACTGCTTGCGCGGCTATTGCGCACGCCTCTGAGCCTTAGGTAAATATTCAAGTTTACTCGCTGCTTGCGCAAAACTCGGTCTTCAACTTCAACTCTACACTTCAAAAATGACTGCCTAACGACGACATTCTACACACGCATAGTACTAAGATATCAAAATTTGGATCTAGCCATCCGTCGCTCACGATCGGGTATTCACAGCCACAACCGAAATCCGTTCGGCCCCTATTCCGGCGACAAGCTAAGGGACGAAATTCCTTCTTTGAGACCAAGGGACCAAAGCTGCAGGATAAACGGCAAGGTTAGACCCGTAGCCGTGGTCCAGAACTAGAATTTGTGCTGAGTCGAGCTAACCCAAGATCGCTTGAGACGGATCGTGAAAACATAAAGCTAGCATTTTCAGGGACCGAGAGACAGGAATTGGCTTGAGTTGATGATAAACGAGCAGGAGATCGTAGGGAGGATAAGCCGAACATATTTCCTGAATAGGCTAGAAGAAGATACTGCATACCCACAATCAAAAACATATGGTAATAAAGTAAGCCGATGAAAACAACAACGAAAGCGATACATCCCAATAGAAATCGCCCAAACGTCCTCCATCCCTGCAAACCATCCAAAATCGACTGATACAAACTATTTTAACCTTCAGCAGTTTGAATTTGCGGCGTGCAACAAAACATCTCTCGACTCGTTTTCAGCCGCAAAGTCTCACCCCTTTTCTAACACGTGATTCTGATATGGTAGCATGGCTGATATGATTCCCAAGATCTCCTCATCACGGCAAAGCTTATTCCGTGTCAGGTTTGCCATGCTTGCTTACCGTATCTGTGAGCGAATCAAAGATCTTGTCAATTGTCCGGGATGGCGATGGCCCTCAAGGATGAGCGTCGATTTGAGTGGGCAATCCTCCGCTTTCGGCCTGCTGCCACGATGTTTGTTTCAAAGGCCGGGACACGCCTGATCCGATCCAGGAAGAATTTAATGACGTGATGTTATTTTTGCAGAACTGTTTTTGAGAATTCCAAGCCTCGCGGTGTGAGACTCGAAACGTGTGAAAATCCCATGGGGCTGTATTTTTAGCCATTTTAAACATGAGACGAGCTGACAGCGATCTGAAGATCCATTTCGAAGGTTAATCAAGGAGGAGGTGAGATTTCGTAGGACATTTGGTAGCCGGACTTGAGGTAGTCTCGACACCCGGAATACGTCGTTCTCTAGAGTGCGTTATTCGCTTCACGTATTATTTGACCCATGAAATTGTTTAGCAGACAAGGGAAGACTTGAAGGAGCATACTACGTATTGCACTAGCAAATCAGTACTAACAAGGGGTGTTTGGCTTTGGAGATCAGTACCCTAGACCTTAACGCGGGGCAGTAGTCGGGCAGTCTGATGACGGTAAGCCGTGTGCTTGGGGTAGCTATCAACTGAAGCATTTTCTTGCGTAACAGCCCCTAAAAGACGCGCAAGCTTTTTCGCCGCTTCATGTTCCAGCGGTTTGACTCCATGTGAGCAGAACCTCCCAGCTGGCGGCTCTACGCGAGATACGAGCAAGCCCTCCAATCTTTCCCATGCTGCGGGAAGTTTTGGTCTGAATACGCAAGCAACCTTCTGGCTCACTTCTGGCTCACTTCTGGCTCACTTCTGGCTCACTTCTGGCGTGTTCTGGCTTGCGTCTTCCTGTACGTCGTCAGCCTTCACCAGGACCGATTGATTACCTGATTTAGCGTTCCTAGAGCAAATATCGAGGCCGTCTCTCCATGTGAGCTCATGGTGGCTGAGTCGATAGGCCTGGGTCTGTCTGGAACAGTGCTTGGTACAGCAGAAGATCTAGCTAGGATGATCCGATAATTGAAAGCTCTGAGCCGGCGCGAATTAGTCTGGGATTAGTCTGGGATGGACGTGCATATATGGGGCTGGATGAGCTTAATTTGACGAAAACTGTGTTGCTCTGTAATGCACTTCCGCTGATTGGAGGGGTGTGATAGAGGGTAAGGGGCTCTAGGCCCAATGAAGCCTCACACCGGGGACCATGAAGCCTTTCCTGCAGGGAGAGGCAACGTGGGAAGCAAGCCCGGGTACCACAAACGTGCGCTGGAGAGGAAGGAGTATCTGGATAAGTAGAGTAGAGGGCTCATGAATGAGCAATGTCTCTTGACGCTTGACGCTTGACGCTTGACTCTTGACTCTTGACTCTTGACGCTCCCCAACTGCTAGTACTTTTAGAGCCTCTTCTCTCTTCCCGTACTTTGTCGTACTGTCCAGACATCAGTTGAATCCCACGCATAACCTTATATCCACAATCTACCCACCTCGCCGGGACCCTTGAACTGGGACTGCAAGGAGGAAAGGGGAAGGTTCCGAGAAAAAAAAAAAAGCACAGCTGCAAGCAAGGCCGCCTCGAAACGGAATTGATCCAGAAACGATCCCACCACCGCGCCTCTTCACCTTAAGTATTCCCCGTCGATCTATAAGCAGAGACATCCGGACACAAAGGGTGGTTCTTCTCTCGCCCTGCGCCAAGTCGAAGTTGTCGTCCCAGAAGGCCATCTTCATCTCCCACCGCCCATCAACAGCTTCGCCAAGTGTCCAAACTGCCACGGGCATTACCCTTCCAGGGTCGATCGATCCGAGAGACTGAATCGCGGGGCCTCTCCAGAGCTCCAGGAGAAACCGGGTCGTGCACGCAGCCGCCTTGGTGAAAACTGCAACCCATCTTGGCACGACATTCCCCCCAAAAGGTCCCTAAAATAAGGGTGTTTCAACCACCGATACACCAGCAATCCGTCGACTCGGCCTTCTCGAAAGTGGGCTTCTAGGTCCTCGACTGATTATTGCTTGGAAATCGATGCGAGTACGGGCCAAACACAGCCGAAGCTTCAGTGTTTTGTTTCTCGGCGATCGGATTGGAGCTGCGTCATGTCCACACCCAGTGTAAGCCGAGTCGTTCTCGTTTATCTTCCCCCTGTGCCGCCGGCGGGCTGCCTTCGCTCTGGGCTCCACTGCCATTTGCGTTCCCCTCCCCTTTTCATTCTAGACGCCATTTTCACACAAGACATTCAAACCCATCTTCGCCATGACTTCTGCTAACTCTGCCAAGGAGAAAGCCAATCTCGCGCGGATTCGTGATAATCAGAGAAGGTGATTTCCAAGTCGCTATCCAAGGAGTGTCGAGCTGATGAGAGAAGGTCCCGCGCCCGACGGAAAGAGTATCTGCAGGAACTCGAGGCGCGATTGCGACAATGCGAATTACAAGGCATCGAGGCTTCGTCCGAAATACAGATGGCAGCACGACGAGTCGCGGACGAAAACAAAAAATTAAGAGGGCTTCTGGCGCAACATGGTGTCGCTGACGAGACCATCGATTCATATTTACAAACTTCGCCGTCGGTAGATTCACCATACGCGAGCACCAGCGGCGCTGTACAATTACTGGAGCAACTCCTCCAAACGCGCAAGACATGCTGCGCAGATGGAAACAATCCACAAATGGGTGGAGGGGGAGGCAGTCGAGATAGCTCGGCCAGTGTCACCACCGTTCAATCTCTATGGGATCCTATATATACACAACAGAATACGGCCAAGACAGGATCTTTACCGCAGTTGGGAATGGGAGGAAAGGCCGCATCGTCAGCACACCAGTTTATGACCCCGAGTACGAGCAGCGCAAGTCGAACTAGCAGTGTGAGCCATGGCCATAATTCGAGCCATTCGATACCGCATCACCAACGACTTACACCAACACAAATCCCTCGAAGTCCGGCATCGAATCCATCAAATCAAAGTCAACATCATATGTTTGACTTTGACCCTCAACTTTCGGCATCGAGCTCCTATTCATCACATCAAAGCCACGCGCAAAAGCATCTGCTACCGCATAGCGGTCCAGGGACCCAAAGATCTTCCGTATATATATCACATCCTCAGAATCCAAACGTCAATAACTGCAATTATGCGACCGACATGATTGTAACAATGGCTGGTTCGGACCCTAATGCTGTGCGAGCGGATTTAGGATGTTTGCCTGGCATGGACTGCGATGTGGATAATCTCAGGGTGTTTGATGTGATGGATCGCTATTCTGGAGTCGGATTATAACAATCACAGGCGATCAAACCGCCCATGATAGTTATCCCGAGCCACTGATCAGTCTATCTGAGGTGTACGTGAAGGGCTAGTCGAGTCGAGAAGCGTCGTGAGCACGCAGAATATCCGCAGAGACGGAGACAAGAGAGACGGCCGAATGATTGATGAAGTCAAAAGCGAATTCGCATTCCTGCGTTCCAATATTTTCTGGTTCTGGCGCTAGGCGGCTATCTGAAGCATTTTCGGGGGGGGGGGGGGGGAGGCCCTGGAACTACAGGGGGCCAGTGCCTATAACTATAGGGGGTGACCCCTATAGCTACAGCGCACCGGTCCCCTA
>MU119296.1:40213-168997 GCA_014904845.1 Acephala macrosclerotiorum
GGGGGGGGGGGGGGGGGGGTTTAAATTCTTGTAATTATGTTTTCAGGGCACATTCCACGGGGATGTATTAGCATTGCTGAGGTAGCAGGTTGAGCATCACGTTTGATGACAGTTGTGTATAACACGACGATAGAGTATCTATCACCAAGATGAATGGAATAGGTTGGAGGTCAGAGATACAGATCTTGCAACGTGATTGCTGTGGTGAACGAGGTTCTGCAAGTTTACGGATGGCGTTCCAAGTGGAAAATTCGATAGAGCGAGAGCCAGAATATCCCAGCATTCCAAGCAAACATTCCATTCCTCGCGTCTGCTTTCGTCTATTGTAACACAACACTCGTCCCTGCCTTCATTTCCGTACCTCCATTTCGCAAGTTTCCAGTTTTCGTCGTATGGAGTCACCGTTACTTGCTTTGCCTGCTTAAAGAAATCACTCTCATTTCAGCGAGCGCATTTTGCTCTAAATCATCACGATGGCTGGGACTTCGACATTCGACTTCTCTCCGTTTCTCACTGCAGCGGCTGTACGAGAAGCCATCGAACCCTTCGGAGCACCTCAAATCGTCAACATCCCGGAAACCAAGATCCCCTCTCCTCTAGCCCCCAACCTCGCACCCCAAACCATCCGCGAACTGAAAGAGTTCCTCACCGGCTGCGGTCCCAATGGCATAATCCCCGATAACAACAAGCGTGGAGTCGAAATATGGGAGACCTGGAAACGAGCCTGGGATCTATGGAACAATCACTATATCGAAGGACGATCATGTCCTACCTGGATCAAGAGCGAGTACGAACGACTCAAAAAGATCATGGATAAAGTGAACGAAAATAAAAGGAGGAGGAGGTTTAGAAGATCGAGAACGCCGAGTAGTGATTGTGGAGATGATAGGATTGGGAATTTGGGACAGATTGTTTATCGAAGACAATTTTCGAAGGAGAAGCCTATGCCTGGAAAGGGGGATAAGCCGGGGAGGATGTGGGTTAAGCATCCGTTTCGGACGAAGAAGGTTAAGGTTCCTAGTGGGCAGAAGGTTAAGAGGAATAATCCCAATCCGAACAAAACTGTCAAATCGGTACCCAAGTTCGTCATAGTACTTGAGGACCAGAAGGCTGGCGACACGGCGAAGATCTATCGAAAGGTACCAAAGTCACAAGAGTTCGATGAGACACGACTTGTCCGTGAGAATGGACCTTGGAAGAAGTTGGAGACCTGGAAGGAGCTCATTGATAGGAAGAAGAATGGTGTAGACTGGACACCGACCGAGGACGACACCAGTCCCGAGGAAATGGAGCCACTGGGCGCGAAACTAGAAGTCATTCACGTCCGCCGAATTGGCAAACATCTCGACAACGTTGACATTGAACAAGAGCGAGCCATCCCATTCCCTCTCATGTCCTGGAAAGAGTTAGCCGCCGCCAGAGCAGCAGGAGGCATTCCAGCATCCACAGGCAGAGATGCAGAGGGCAAATACGTCAACCGACGACCCAGGCTCTGGATCCCCAATGACTACGATTTAGTCCCTACCGGCGAAACAGAAGTCTTGACAGAAGATCGAGACAGAGTTGAGGTCAGAAAACTAGAATTCACCGACGAAACCACCTACGGCGATGCCTTCGAAGAAGTCGATGTCATGAAAGAAATCACCATCCCGCAATGGCTTGAGATCGACGACCCAGCTTTCAAGAAAGCGCAGAAGATCAAAAATCCCCCTTCTGGACCACTTCCACCAAACTGGCAAGTTCCCACGACGATGGTTGGAGTCGAGCCACCGACTGATGCTGTTGATTTCGAGGTCTTCGGCACGAAGGATTCCAAGAAGTATAATGACTGGCTAGCAAATCTATGCAAGAGATGGGACGCAGTGAACCCTGAGAATCTAGCCACGATCATGAATGATAAATGGATTGCGTATGAGAAAAGCATGAAAGACAAGGTTGCTACGATTTGGGCACATTTAGATACACCAATGACTGGCGTCACTCAAAGTCCAAAAAAGAATAAGATGACACACTCAAGACCAGGCTTTAAAAGTGCAACACATAGCAACGGACATCCAGAGCAATTCCAAACCTTCCAAAGTCCAGCACACGGCAATGGGCAACCGGTCTTCGAAGGCTTCAGATTAGGTCCACCTGCACAAGTCGAGGTGGTAAGTGATGAAGACATGGATGATCCCGTCTCAGTTGAAGAATTCCAAGATGCGAATGATTACGAAAACTACGAAGACGATGGGTTCGAGTATGCGGACGAAGAAATGGAAGAGGATGAATACTACGAACAACGAGCTTTGGGAGACGCAGATGACGACGGCAATATCTACGACGATAAAGATGACGCTAAAGACGGCGATCATGACTATGCGAGCGATTCTCAAGACGACGTGATCTATAACCAAGGAGATGATTCAGACTCTTCTAGCGGCGATAGGAAAGAGGATGCGAAACTCAATGCTGGACTGGCTCCTCCTCAACGAGGTCCTGATGGAGCTGCGGCTGGATTCCTTCCACTGAAATTAATGGATGAGTATGTGGAGCCGGATATGAATGAGGATGGTAGCTATCCCGAGTGGCGGGATGCTTTCCAGAATTCTGTTTGGCGACCAAGACGTGTTGGTGAGAAGACGTTAAGGATTGATTTGGATGAGCCGTGGGTGCCGAATACGGATCTGGAAGTTGATGGTGGAGTTGATTGTGGAAGGAGTCCATACCCGGTAAATATCCCCTGATTCTCCAGTATTCGAGTTGCAATACTAACAATCGTAGTGCTTACGTCCTGTCAACAAATACATCAGGAACGAGCTCATCAACAACAATGGTGATTCTCATGTCACCTACCGAAAGGAGAAAGTCTGGGATGGCGTCACAAGCACCATCTTCAACATGCCGATTCGTCCCGACTCTCCCAAACTAGACACTTTGGATGAGAAGGAAGCTCGCGTAAAGCTTTTATACGGAGGTCTTGATCTCTCAGAACCTCGTCGTCACGATTTCTTCCCTTTGGATATCCGCCGTTGCTGGAGAATCAATCCCTTGACAAGCCAATCTTTCGGAGAAGAGAATACGAAACCTACCTTGCCGCCTAACGAAAGGGAAACCGAGTTCGACTTCCCTTGGGATAACGGATTGAAATCGTATCCGGTTATGAAGGAGGATGATCCGTGGTGGGTGACGCCAGAGCAAGAAAGACTTAGAGATGTTCCGCCTAGAAAATGGCCACAGCCAGATGGTGCTCGAGGAAATGACAAACTGCTTCCTCTCGACGATAGTCAGTGGAAGAAGGAGCTCTTGAATGAGGAGGATCTCAAAGCCAGATATTTCGTTACGAATCTCCACGGCGGTACTTTGATCATCAACGGCGCAGAAGTCAAGAAAGGATGCGTTGCCGGTCCTCTGCCAGATTTCGCAGTCATCGAGACTGAAGGTGGACAAGTGTCGTTCTGGTGGGGTATCGCTGGACGTGACTGGGGCAAGGGTCCTGATAATACGAATTGGGCTTCTCAATGGCGAATGCTCAGACGACTTCCTGGATGGGAGAAAGTTGGCTTGAATTCTGGTGTGGTATGGAACAAGATCATCAAAGACCGGATAGACAGAGAGCAATCTGGAAACGACGAAGAGGATGATGACCAATGGGATGAATGGAAGAAGGCCATATTACCTGGCTGTGGAGGCAGTGTCAACTGTGGTGGTGGGAAAGCTGGCGGTGATGGAAATCTAGGTATGAAGCCTTCGTTTCGGAGATGAATGAACTAACCAAGTGTTTTCAGTTGCTGATATACATGATCCTGTCGGAATCAGCTTCTCTAGCGATATTGGACCGCCGTGTTGCATGGGGCAATTCAAGGCACCCGACCTTTTCAAAACGGAAGACCTCGAGCTGGAATGGCTTCATACCAGGGCTGCTCCTCTCCGAGAGACGGTGGTAGGGCTTGTGAATGCTTCCCAACAACAGGTTGCCCAACTGAGGGCTCTGAGCAAATTGATAGAGCCAGAAAAAGATCAAGGTTTGTGGCCAGGTGCTGAGGAACAGGCCCACCCAGAAATCGACGCACAAAGAGTAGAGCAAAGTAGATGGCCCTCCAAAAGGCGACAAGTCTGTAAGCTTCAACGAGCACTCCTAGCCAGACATAAAGCGAGGCGACAAGCTGCGGAGCAGGCCAAGAGAGCTGCATATGATGCAGTCACTATGGTCAATACGAGGAAGAGACAGATTGAACACCAGGAGAGAGAGGAAGAAACCAAGAGGACGAGAACGAGACTCGAGCAGAACATTCGGGATGCCGATGCGAATCTCAAACAGGTTCAACAGAAGATCCAAGACGACGAAGCGACGAAAGCCAAAGCCCAGGAGCGCAAGAAGCTTGTACTGGATGAGGCGGTCAAACTCACGTACATTGTTGGGGTGGACAAGGTGAACATCATGAAGAATGTCACGCAAGCTGAAAAGGATTCTGCTATTGCGCAGCGAAAGAATGAAAGGCAAATTGAGCTTCAGCAGCAGGCCGCACTTCTTGCCCAGATCAATGCAGTCAGAGCCGCGAGAGGTGATCCGGCGAAGGCTCCTCCGGCTCCGATTTCAGATGACGAATATGAAAATATTCTCAATGAGGCGAGCGAGTGGCTCGATCCCGACCGAGAGTCCAAGGAAAATGCCAAGAAAGAGGATTGCCGCAGGGCCAAGGAAGCTAGGATTCGAGCGGAGATCGAGACTCGCTCGATTAAAGAATTACAAGACCGGGAAGCCGCGAGGAAGAAGTTTCAGGATGAAGCCGACAAGCTCAAACCTAAAACGCCAGCAGACATCGACCGGGAGAATCGCCGACTGAGATACGAGGCTGCGCAGGCTCGAAGTGATGCACAGAAGCAAGCAGAGGCAGAACAGAAGCGAAAGGCAGACGAGCTGAAGCGTGCCAAAGAGGAAGCCGCAAGACGGAATCAAGCCAATAATACCCCTCCCATTCCGCCACCAGTTGCTACGCCTCCAAAGATTAGCCCTAGTATCAAACCACCTGTTTCACCTACCACAATCAAACCTCCACCGGAAACTACTCCTATCATCAAGCCCGAGCCCGGTACAACTCCCGGCATCAAACCCTCCCCTGGGACTTCTCCACCCATCAAAATATCTCCCAAAGTATCGCCCACCTTCACTACCCCTCCTGCTCCTGCTGCACCATCGCAGATATCCCAGATCAAGAACCAGGCAGAGGCCCTAAAGGCGTTGGAGGAAGCACAGGCAACAGCATTGGCTTCCCTATTGCAGCAAGCCCTAAGCTTTGATCAAACAGTGGACGAATTCCTGGCTGAGAGGTGCCTAACTCAGGATCAATGGCTTACACAACGGAATTTGGAAGAGATCACAACCAAACCTTTCGAACTCAGTCCAGGCACCGGGCCGCCCCAAGCACAGCCCGAAACAGGCTCTGGTTCTGGAGATCAGCCTCCGAATGGTGGTGCAGGAGCCCCTGCCGGGTTGATACCAGCACCGGCGCAGAGGGACGATGGGATTTTGTCCAGCATTGGTGTGGGCCAAATTCGCGCCTTGAGAATAGGGATGCGAGATGCTGTGCGTCAAGCAATTCGGGCTCGATGTATTGAAGCCGGTTTCGACCCCGAAACAGAGGCATACAAGATTGCATGGCAAGATGGCTTCGAGGACGTAAAGGCCGTGGTCAACACCGCGATGAACACAATCTCTAGAAATGACATTCAGGACACAATACCAAAAGACACAGAAAAGGACGAATTTAAGGAGACGCGAAACGGTAGATGGGCGGGGGTAAATCGGAGGATCTATGACCAAGGGAGATGGGATCTTGTGTTGTCCAACTTAAAACAAAGTGGACCAACGCGAATAGAAAATTCTGGTGGTGCTGAGCTCTAGACAATCAATTTGAGGAGGAGAAAGAGCCGCGTACCATGGAGTGTGTATCCTTTATTCGAATTTGTATGATTAGCTTCTTGATTCGTTATTAGTTTAGCAGCTTGGGGAGACATTCCAGCATTTGTAATAAATTCTGGCGTTGAGAACTCGTGTTCCTCCTCACCTGTGAATACAATGAATTGCGGTTAGTCGTGCGTCGAACGCTCCTCCCCTTTTCGAGCTCGCTTAGCACCCGCTAACCGAATTCGTGAGATCCGGTCTGGCGCTCTTTCTGAAATGAGGAGTCTGAAATTGTAGTATAGGTTTAGAAACTTTAGGGTGAGAGCACAAGGTAGCCTACCCAGAACCTTCACGCCTCACGCCCCATGACCAGCCGGTGGGTGTAGGCTTGGTGCGAACATATCTTCTTATTGGCAAACTTATTGAACATTTCTCGATGAAAATGCCCAAATAGCAATCTTCATTCGTTCCAGTCAATACAATGCGAATTGTGCTACCATAGCTCTTGGTCTGGATGATATTATACAAGCTCTATGTAACGCCACGGCGCGTGTCCATCTCGCCATCCCGAGCTGTCATCAAATCATAGCTACAAAAAGTAATCAGCAACCGGTTTCTTCGCCGGCATGCCTCTCGAATCTTGCGGCGCGGCCTGGAACACTCTGTATCGTCTAGCAGGACCATTGAGAAGCACTTTCTCCTTTTCCTTTACGATTCCTCCATCACTTCTGTTCACTTCGCCATTACTTCTTGGTATCATTCCATCACCACTTCCATCTTCGTTAAGCTCCATTATTGCCGCTACATTTCCACATCTGTAGCAGTAATTTGGCGCCGACCACACCGTAACGATACTGTTGTCAAACATCTCCTTGAAACCCTCCATGACCAGTTGATGTGCTCTTGCAATCAAGGATAAATCGTTGGTATGGTTGAAAGTTTTGACGATGTCCGCTCCAAATAAGAATCCTGCTCCTCGTGGTGAGAGACCCCATCCATCAATCTCGTCTGGATCTGACCAGAGAAGATCACACATCGCTCCTTCGTGTGGTACCTCTTGCTTCCGATCCAGCAACCTGATCTTATCTACCGTATCGATCAATGGTGACAAGCCGCCGTGAACACACAGAACTGCTCCGCTGGAATTTCCCGCTGTCCCTTTGCTGAAACTCGAAGCCCCTGTACCCGGTGGTCCCGTCTTTGCTGGCGACGATCCCTTCGAAGTAAAGACTTTAGGTTTCTGTCGAGGAACCCTGCTAACAAATCCGCCACTAGAATTCAGCACCTCGATTTCTGTATCGGCGTCAATGTATTCTTGTGTCGATCGTAGACTGCCCTCCTGATCCGACTCAATTGCAGGGGGCTCGAGGGTATTCGAGGCGCCGAGAACTATGGCCCCGAGTGCAAGATAATCGAAGACTTCGCAGCAGTACCGCCATACATTCGCACTTCCATATTTTCGTAGACATTCATCGTAAAAACCATAAACAGTCGTGATTTGTCTGGATTCGTGGTTTCCTCGTATCAAGGTCATTCTGTCTGGGTATCGTACTTTGAGGCATAGGAGGAGGAGGAAGGATTCGAGAGAATAGAAACCGCGATCAACGAAGTCGCCTGCTACTGTTAGCATATTCCCCACGTCGTCCACGTCGTCCAAAGTCGGCTTACCCATGAAAAGATAGTTGGTATCTGGCACGTCACCACCAACTCGGAAAAGCTCCATTAAGTCATGGAATTGTCCATGAATATCACCACATATCTGCAAGGTTCCTATCAGCTCAACACCCTATCATAACGGGAGTAGCTCCATACCGTCACTGGCGCAGTCACAGTCACCACATTACCCTCCTCAATCAACAGCTCCCTCGCCTTGTGGCATAATTCTCTGACTTGTGCTTCGGGAATAGGACGGCATGCTCGCAGCTGCGCAATTGCCCTGTGTCTCTTTAGTAAGTGAGCTGGTAGATGGGATGAAGGCATTACTTGTCGAGGTCGCTCATCTTGTATGCTCTCCTCTAAAAACCCACAAACAAGTGCTTTCGAATACGACCTATAGTAGGCCTATTTGCCGTAATCTGCGCGTCCTCAAGTCGTGATACAGATGCAAGAAAGCTTTAGGCGCATTCGCAGGTGGCGGGCATATGCTTGGTGTCGCACCTGTTCAAAGACGCTTGCTTGAACCTCGCAGGAAAAACAATACGTGCGCTAGATCATAAACAAGAGATCATGAGAGTCCCAGGTCAAATCGTAAAGTCGTTGCTTGAATAAATGCAGTCGTGTGCATCGATGCCAAATCTCATTGATTTCCCCAGCCTTGAACATCGATAAACCGCGACCGAGCCGAGCAAGTAAATCGCGCTAGTAAAATACGCTAACTAGATTAGATCTGTACCTCGAGCTCCAAAAAGACATGCCACTTCAACCTCAGCTCCGAATTCATGTCTCCCAACTCCTTCCTCATGCAACGATAGGTAAATTCTCATTCCCTACACTCAATTGACGTCTGCTAACCACCTCAATCATCCAGCATCAACCGCACGACGAAATCCCAAGTTTGCCAGCCTCAGAAAGGGGACGAAAATGCCACCACATCTCCACCCCCGAAGTCGACTCACCTCCTCCCTTTTCGCAACCACACTCTTCGCAAGCTTTTTCGTCGTCGCGCTCCCGCATGCGTTGCCATGTCCAGCTCCGAGGGTTGCGTATGCGGATGATGGGACGCCACAGAATGGGGGGAGGAGACGGAGGAGGAAATGCGTGGATGAGGAGAATGTGAAGGAGGGGGTTGTGGAGGAAAGTGGGGATGAGGTTGAGGGGGATAGAGTGAGGAAGAGTAAGAGGGAGTGTCCGGTGCCGAAACCGCCGGGGATTATTGGGGAGATTTTAGGGTTCAAGAGCTCGAATTCGAGTTCGACATCGAGGCCGGAGAGTTCGAGTAGTGAGGGGAAGGGTTCAAGACCGCCTTGACACTGTGGATGTTGATTGTATATTGTGTATCATACCCAACTGCAGAAAGAAGAAGTTGAATCTAGACTCTGGACGCTTCTCTCGAACCACCTTCTCAGAAGTGACAACCCACTTCACCTGTACGCTCTCAGATTTGAATCTGATACCCCTTTCTTCGATCCCTCAAGAGTCTCATCTGGCACAGCTAGTTGGCCTTTCCATAGCCTCTGGATGTCCGGTCAGATATCCTACATATGAAGGCGAGAAGACCCCTCAATCTGCTGTTCACGGAACACGGGCATGAAGGGTAAATCCGTATTCACCCTCCTGTTAATCAACTCTCACTCGTTCGGATGCAACAAAACACATCAATCTGCTCCTCAACCGTGACGGACAATGACTTGCAGTTTCAGGAATGCATTTTTATCTCACGATTCAAACATTCAGACATTAAGCTTCATTCGACCTTCCCGTTCCCGAAGCCCCGCGGAGCACAAGCATCGCCGGCTTTTCCCAACAATTCAGTTGACATCGCACTTTCTGTAAGCATAACCGGGCGGGGCAGAGCGGGGTTTTGCAAAGAGAAGTCTTAGCGGGCGATTGATACGACTCACCGTTGAGGATGGAGTGGTCTGGCTGCCGATTTTGTAGCGGAATGTTGAAGTTGGTATGGCTGTTGTTACCTCCAATTTTGTTACTATGGGGTGGAGTATAGGTATGGATTGAGTTGAGTATCTTGAGAGCTGTTGGTCTGGTCTGATGGGGTATTTTTGAAGTTTATTGTTATGGTGTGGGTGTTGTCAACTTGACAAGTGTGTCTTCGTGTCGGAAAAGTTGGGATGGAATCAGGAGGTTTCGTCTGAAGTTTGGTTTCATCTTAAATTTGATTACCGAATGAGTAGAGTGCATAAGATCGCAGGTGCTCTCATAAGTCACATTATAACTGCCCACAAGCGGATGGGAGCCATTGAATATTCATTCATTCAAGTCAAATAACCACATGAACAATCCGGGTATCTTCAACAAGCAAGACCTGCTATGTTGTGCTATTCCATCACTCGCATCCCATCCATTTCCTCTCAAAAGGACATCAATCGCTCTGCGCCCATGCCCCAATCGTACAGAAAACAGACAAGATATGAGAATCAAACATTAACGATCCATCGTCATGAGAAGAGAAATTGTCGTAAAACTCCCCAATCCGTTCCCAATCCATCTATACTGGTCATGAACTAACATTCATTGTTTTTTTCCCCCCTACCCCATGTTGCTTGATTATTCATCCGTAACGAAAAGAGGAAGGGAGACGATCAATAATAAATCTTCTCCTGCCAAACCGGCGGCCTAGCCGCCTCACTATCCCAAACCAATTTATTCTTCCCATCCAATGTACACCCCTCATCCGTAATCGGAATAACCTTCGCACTATGCTGCACCTCCTGTCTACTAATCCCTGCCTCATCTCTTGGAATCCAAAGCAAAGGAGTTTCAGCGACCACTGCGGGAGGGAAATAAGCATTCTCAGCAACAGATTCTTCATACATTTGATCAACATCGATAGAGTTATGAGGGACGAGTCGACGGAGAGTAGCGTAGTCGGAGTAGATGTGTGGAGCGAAGAATTTGGAGAGGAAGTTGGGTTTTTTGTGAGGTGCGGGGGCAGTGCTAATTTCGCTATTCTTTTCTTTGACTTCGCCCGAGTCGCCGGCTTCGAGTGCTGCGGCGCCGCGGAGGGATTCCTCTTCTGCTTCAAGTGACTTTGGCAAGTTGTAAAGGAGAGGGTCAAGAGCGGCGTTGAGAGAGACGTGATAGAGGACTGTGAAGATGAGGAAAATGATCATGCAGACTAGGGGGCCTGGGGTGGTGGCAATGGCGAAAAGACCGATGAGGCAGATTTCGGCGATGTAGACGCCGGTGAGTAGTTGTTGGAGGGCGCGAGGGTATATGAGGCCCTTGGTGTCGATTTGGGAGTCGGTTACGAAGAGGATGTTGTAACGGTAGGCGAGGTAGAAGAAAGACATGCCGATGGTGGCAAAACCGAGGACGAGGGGTGCGATGCAGGAGTAGGTGATACCTAAATAGGATTAGAAAAATCTTTGGATAGAAGAGAAGAGGTGTGACATACCGATAACTGCAATGTTGGTGAACACTGGTAGAGTGCTGCCCCATGAAATGGCACTAAGATTAGCCCACTTCGTGTACAGACCTCTGGGTGTACCAGCCAAGAACTTGTACATCAAGGTGAAGATGACGAATCCAGCAACTTGAGATAAGACACCCGAAGCGACGGTCAATCCCTGAACGATGAAGTAGGAGATATAGAAGTTCGAGACGGTAGGAAGACGATTCGCTAGGAGAGCGGTGATACCAGTAGGGTTGCTGGTAAGCTGCTGGAGGATGGATGAAGCAGATGAAGCGATAGTGGTAACCAGGAAGACTTGGACAACCTGGAAGACGAAATAGGCGTTCTGGGTGAAGAGCTCAATGCGCGCCAACGATGGCTCACCAGACTTCTTGGCAACCACTAAATCCTTGTTAGAGATGGTCATTAAACAGAAGTGAAGGACTTACGTCTCATGATGACAGGAACCAAAGACATCAAGATTGACAGCATGACCGAGGGAAGAAGGCCACTGATAACACCCATGATGACACTCGGGATCTTGGTCAACCAATGGAGCCAAGAATAGCCTTCGAGGTACTCGATGTTAGAGATCAGACCGACGAATGCAACAGGAATAGCCCAGAAGACGACCAAAGCAGTAATGAATCCCAAAGCAGCCATTCGTCGAATGACTCGTTGCCACCATGAGATCTTCAAGGAGGCCCAGACAACCTCTCCGGGATTGACACCGATGTATCTTGGAGACACTATGACACAGTTAGTCGTCCGTATTTTGCATAGAGGAGGATAAGCTTACTATGGAGAGCTTGGTGATGAGACAAAGTCTGATAAGCAGCTTGAGCATCGGACTGGTGAGCAAATTCGATGAAGACACCTCCAACCTTCTCAGTTTCTCCAGCACGGTACGAAGCTTGTGCAGCCTCGGTCTCAGGGATAAGAGTCTCTAGTCTCTCGCGGCACCAGTTGATCGAGTCGACCTTTTGTCCATACAGACCGAATTTGCCAAGCTTATGTGTTGGTCGTTTCTTGGTTGGGATCCAACGGGCAGCAAGAGAACCAGATTCAGTATCAACTTGCTCTCCAGCTTCGGGAGAAACAACAGGTTCTTCTTCGGTGTGAGCGCCCTTCTTGATCGCCTTCAATCTCTCGCCATTGGCCTCCTTCAAAAGCTTAACTTCGGCCTCCTCCAGCTTGTATGCAACCTTGTCACGTTCCTCGACTAGTTCATCGACCTTAGTTGAGTCGCCGCTAATCCAGATGTTTCGGACTGAGTCGCCGAAGATCTTTCGAAGTCTAGCTTCATCGAGGTATAGCTTGGGGACCGAGGTGAAGAGCACAGTTCTCGAAGAAATGCGATTGGCGTAGGCGGGCGAGAGGAGGAATGCCTGACGGAGGTTGATGTAGAAGATGCTCTCGCGTGTGACCAGTGCAAGGACGAAGCCGAAGAATAACCACCCGCAGAAGCAGTGAGCGAAGTATTTGTATTTTCCACCCTTTGAGTCCTTGTTAACATTGCTCATCGAGAGCATGTTCAGTTGACCACCACCACCACCCCCAGTAATGTTGACTGGGAAGAGGCTACGAAACGAGGCTGTTAGTATTTTGTAGGTGGGTACCCAAGGAGAGCGTAAACTTACACAGGCCAAGTGATACAAGCTCCAACGAACATAATGACCACGGTCATGCGAAGGAAGCGGAGGAATAGGTATGCATCGAGAGATTGGTGCTGAAGGGCATAGGTATCTGGGATCTTCCAGAATGGGCCAATCCAATTGAACCATCCGTTGGGCAGAGCTACAGAGCGCTCTCTATGGCGCATTAGCAATTGCTATATCAAAATCGTGGATATAAGATACATACTCTTCGCGCAATGTGCCCAGGTAGGTCCTCGGAGCATACCACCGACGCTGCGACTTCCGTAGAATCAAGAAGATCAAGACGTAGACGCCAGCAACCAGAGCTGTTGGTGCGAGGGTTGCTATCATCCCTGACAGGGAAGCGTTAGAGACATTTTGCGTTGGGCCTGAACTACTCATGATTGAGAAGTCCTGTCTTCACAATTGAGTCGCGTCAATTGCAGAAGATTCTCGTCGATCGTTGACTAGAGTTGAAGTTGTTGATCGAGAGTCAAACAGGTGATATTGATCCTGGGGAAGAAGCAAATATATTTCGGCACGTCGTGCACAGACGGTGTGACTACTGGTGGACCCCGAGGCCTTGAAGCAGGAAATCGGATCGCGACTGGGGTGCCTTGTCTAGTGACGTCGAATTGTGAAGGCTGGATTCGTTTGTATCCCTGTCCGGGAGATGAAATGGAACCTCAAATCAGGGTCGGGAAGGGATCTCAACTTCGGTATCGCTTCAACACCAGAAGTGAGAGAGAGTAAGAAGCGGAAGGAAGCCGATTCAGACGTGTCAAGTAGCGTGTGAGTGAGGTGTTGCGGTTGTCATGCTATTCGGTTTTGGCGCGCGAGGGCACGATCATATAAATGTAAATGCAATTGGGCTTCAAACAAAAAGTAGCGATCGTCACGACGCAACCGCCACACCACAGCAGGGTGGAACAGGTGTCTCCTGCTGCCGCATCTGCTGGCGGCAACCAACAACCACAAGTCAAAACACTCTGGTCCAGGACATGGCATTCGGATCATCACGAAGCCATATCAGCTGAAATAAACATGGACGACGTTATCTTTCAACCCCATTCTCGATCTGCGACGACTGCACAGCAGAAAATCTGCGTCCAGGGCACAATTTCAATACTCCGTATGGAGATCACAGTGTGCAAGGAAGGCAGATACGCGACATCATTCCAGGGCTGCTGAGTGGTTGTACAGTGCTTCATCCCCACTCTCATCCCTTGTAGAGCTGAGCTGCCAGCCACGAGATGGCCTCAGTGATGAGGTTTCATGTGAAGCGTCGGAAGATTCCCGCGCAAATAAGAGAGGCGGGGCAGGCAGGGGAGCAAGAGACACTCTAGACTTCTGAAGCCTCCAATATTTCAATCTGAGCCCGCCAACCTCCTGCGCAAAACTTTTCCTTGACAAGCGCAAGGTGGGCTTGAAGTTGCAGATAGATAAACCTTGGAGCTGCAAAGAGTTCAGACGGAAGGACCGACGACGTTAACGAGTACTAACGAGTAAGTTCATGGCAAAGTCGCGTGCTAGTGTTCAGGCTAAGGTTATCCAGGACTCTTGCTCAATCAATCTTATCTCGGAAATTTCAGAATGGGTAATTTGATCTGTCTATAATTTCGAACTAGAGTAAAAGAAAGGAACCTATTTCTCAACGCCGAAACTGAATGCAATAAAGGTATCATATATACTAGTACGATACCCCACGTACACCTGCTGCTCTCAGACAGGTGTTTTTTTATGACTGGCAGCGCACTTTTGAGAATCGAGGCAGTGCCAGGTCCAGACTTGAGCAGCCGAGAGCTCTCCAGCTCCTCAGGGGTCATCCCATCGGTGCCGAAGACCCCGAACGGCGGGGCAGATGCGACGGGTGCTCCCTCCCCCCACCATCAGTTCAGTTTCCGTTCTTTGTCATCCTCACGGTCTCCGTCTTTCACACTGGTCTGCCTTGCTATTCTTCAAAATATTCGACCATTAGAAATGTTTCCATGAATTGCTACACCAAGAACCATCAATTCGCATGGGTATTCGCGACACGGATACCAGCAGATACCAGCAGATGCCAGGAGGCACAACTTCACAGGCTCGACACGTTCGACGCCACTGACGAATCATAGTAATTGTCTGTTGCTTCTAGGACAATGCTCTTCTCCGTTTGCGATCACGATTGCCACTTTTCACCTATCCGAGTTCTTGCCTCATACATATCTCACCGATCGGGATCACGGATGCATTTGACGCAACTCTCCGGCATTGATGGAAAGCCTACATCTCGGACTCCACGACAACTTTTGCTTGCTTTACATTGTCATCTTTCTCAGAGCCAGGCTTCCACAGCACAATGTCTACTAGAAGATATACGGTCCGAGTAAGGTGGGGCTAGTTATACTTCCGCCGTCGAGTAAACGATGATCCCGGAGGTTCCTGCCGTCACCTATTTTCCCGGATGTGGTACCTGGATAGTAGAGCTTTCAGGTTGACATTTCAGGTCGAATCAGCACTCGTCTGGTTGAAGTCTACCACCGCACTCCTTTCCCAAGAACTCGCCTCTCAAAGCGTACAAGTGTTTACTCAGCAGCCGTTATTCGCCAAAGTTGCGAGCCAACCAATATATTTTGAAGTAGCGAACCAAAGCTCTCTAATCGTTCGCTTGCTGCTACTACGGATACGCGTCGTGCAGCAAGGTTGCTGATTGGAGTCCTCATACGACACAGTTTGTTTCATACCCGTCGATGCATATCAATTTGAGCTTTTGGTGCTCGACTATCCTGGTAGCTAGCATGACATCCGCCGTTGACGGCTGACGCGAGGTGATCACGGTGGGGTTATGTATATACCACCGCAACCTTCTTTCTCTTCCATAATTTCACATCAGATCCCTCACTGACATCTGGTGTATCAACCTGTCATCTTCTGCCTTCCAAATTTCTCACGAGCATATTGTCATTATGAAACTGTCAGACGCCACCACTCTGCTCGCATTGTCCGTTCTTGCGTGGCTACTTTACTCCCTCGCCGTAGCCATATACAACATCACCCTTCACCCTCTTGCGAAGTACCCAGGACCGAAGCTTTATGCTGCGTTTACTTTTCCACATTACTGGCAGATCTATAAAGGCGACCAAGCTTCACACACCAAAGCTCTACATGAAAAATATGGCGAGGTCGTACGCTGGGCTCCAGAATTCCTTTCCTTCAACAATCCACAGGCTTTCCGAGGTATATAGGACCACAGCTCCGTTAAAGAACCTTCATTGACAAGGGAAAGATATCTATGGAACACAAAAAGGAAAGAAGATGCTCCAAAAGGACCCCGAATTCTACAAAGATAGCTTCGACCCCGAAGGGGCCAAGAGTTTGATAGGTGACATAATCCTTTTACAGGGAGCAGTAGGCTAACGTTATCTTCAATTAGAAGCAGATGATACCACTCACCAGCGGCAACGACGTGCTATCAGTCATGCGTTCTCTGAACAAGCACTTCGAGATCAGGAGAGTATTGTGATGGGGTTCTGCAACATGCTGATATCCAAGCTTCATGATCAGATCGAGGGGCCAAATAAGGGGAAGGTTGATCTCGTTCAATGGTTGAACTTCACGACCTTTGACATTGTCGTGAGTATCGATTCTTAGAGAGAAAATCTGCCCTCTTCCTTGGAGATACGGCTCTGCTTGAACTCGTTTTCTCTGGACACACATTCATCTCATCTCCCGACATGCACGAAACTAGTAGACTAACTGCAGGTTTTTGTTAAACAGGGAGACCTCGCATTTGCCGAATCATTCCAAGCTTTAGAGAAGTATATTACTCCGCCTTTCTTTCTCTTGTCGGACGTCAGAAATATGAGCCTGAAATTCCTCTAGTCAGAGAAATTAATCATTATTGAGGTACCTTCGTAATGAATTTACTGGACACTGACAGCCTCTTCGTAGAGGCGAATATCATTTCTGGATGTCGACAGTCTTCGCCAACATGAAAGTCGGGGTGGTCTTCCGAATCGTAAAAGCCTATCCCTTTTTCAACAGGATTTTCATGTCACTCGTCAAAATGATCCCAGCTGCAGCCGAAACCATCAAAAAGCTTCAAAACGACACGAAAGACAAGACCTTACGCCGAATCAATGCTAAGACTGATCGAAAAGATTTTATCAGGTAACCAATGTCCCATTTGATGATTGGCAACGCTGAACATTACAGTCATTTCCTTCGCCATAATAATGATGAGAAGGGCGGCATCAGTACCGAAGAAATCATTTCGAATGCGGAACTTTTCATCGTTGCAGGAAGTGAGACGAGCGCTACTCTGTTGTCGGGGATGTTCTTCCACCTTCTCAGGAACCCAGATTACATGGAGAAACTTAAGAGGGAGGTCCGCTCTAGCTTTACAAACACGGAAGACATGACGTTTGCGAGTCAGACGAAGTTACCATATCTGCAAGCCTGTATCGAAGAAACACTGCGCATTTATCCTCCAGTACCAGCAGAGCTTCCTCGTGTCACGCCTCCAGAGGGAACTGTTATCAATGGAGAGATGATTCCGGGAAATGTACGTCTTGTTTTAGTTCACTTTGCAAGAAAATATTTACTGACAATGTGAAACTGCAGACATCGGTTGGCGTCCCGCATTTGGGGATGTTCCACTCAGAGAAGAACTTCAAGAACGCCTCTGCATACAGGCCAGAGCGCTGGCTTGGAGACCCTACATATGCAAGCGATGACTTGACCGCCGTTCAACCATTCTCGATTGGCACACGGAATTGTATCGGCAAGGTAAGCATCCCCTATTGCAAACGAAGCGACACGTGAGATTGACCATATGCTGATGGATGTCAGAATCTCGCATATGCAGAAATTCGCTCGATAATGTGCCGGATATTGTGGAATTTTGAACTGGAGCTGTGTCCGGAGTCGAATAATTGGAATCAACAGAAAGTGTACTTTCTATGGGAGAAGCCACCACTGATGGTCAAGTTGACTGCGAGAGCATAACGCTGCCACGTCGTAGAGGACCTCTGAGATTCTGATGGCTGAAGAACCTTGTAATTTCAGTATGTTTTGCTGCCAAAATGTGCGCTCGTGGCTTGAGAATTGACGGGTACTCTTCAAAGGTCCTCCGGATAATCTAGATATACCTTGACCCATCCTGGCGTTGTGGGAGGAAAATAGGGCTCGAATTGAAGAGCTCGCTTGAGCAAGGGGTAAAGCTAGTCGAGCTGGTGGAGGAATGTACCACAATAAGATCACATTCCTCAGGTTTCAGTCCCAGCATTCCATTTATTCTTTCCTAGCAACCTATAATTCAAGGAATGTAGGTTTCCCCCAAACGCGTTTCGCATCTTTTGACTCCTATTCTGCTCAGTTGGGCTGGCACTTTCGTTTTCCTACAACACCCCAAAGCTGTTCACTTGAGTCGCATCTATACATCTCTCAACTACTCATCATGGCAGCAACAGGAAGTGGGCAGACTGCTTCTCCAGGGCCACCACTCAATTCCCCTCCACCAGGCAAACAACTCACACATGTCCCTGCCACAGACTATGCGCCTCTGTACCGCTCAATTTACACCATCCAGACATCGATCGATTGCCCAGAACTCCTCAAACGTCTCGCACATGTGAACTGCGGCTACCTCTCAACTCGAGGCGTAGCACCCACTCTCCTCACCCTCAAACAACACGCCCAAGCCCTCACAATCCTCATTAAGAACGTCACAGTTTCCACTCTCCCAGCGCTAATCGACAACGTCAACACTGGTCTCTACGGCGCAAATAAATTCAACGATGGCGAAACCTACGACTGGCTCAACGATCTCCAAACCCTCTACAAAGGACCTAACAATCTAAACTACGTGCGTCACCATGACATGCCCTTAACAGCACTCATGAACATCACCGAAACAGGCAACGATCCAAACGGCGTTGGCGGACATCACGGCCAACCAGCACACATGCTATTCGATGATATCTGTCCCCTCCACTACGCGATGAAAACACCCATCGACGGGAAAAGCATGCCCTACGCCCAACACCAAACACTGATCGACCACGCGAACGAAATCTTGGAGATCCTAGATCACGAATATAGCGCTGAAGGGGGACTTCTCTCTATCCTTCCTGATAAAAATTCAACCGATCCAGTGGAGAAAGAACAATGGGAAAAATCACAAACTACACTCCTGGGACAAATGATCCTGCATATTCAGCGACTCGTGATGCGAGTCCATGATCTTGAACGCTGCTACTCCAACGCTCTCGATGCCCTCGCCAATGAAGCCGTCGTTCCCTCTCAAGCTCTGACGAAAATGGGACCCGACGGCCGAAAGGGCCGCGAGATTGTATACCCACAAGATCGATTCGTGCTGGCAAACTGCGGCGAAGATCTCTGGGATTTCTTGAACTACGAGTTCGAGAAAAAAGAAGCTTCGGATGAGGCGGTTCGACTTATGTATAAGAAATCCGGGGTTATCGGACAAGATATGTGGCGTGTACGAGGACAGAAAGAATACGAGCGTGGAATCACCGCTTTGGATATCACGACTCGCTATATCCGGTTGAGGAAAGATCCATTGAAGACTGTGTTTGTGATTCCAGCGCATGAACATCATCCTGGAGTCAAGGCCACCAGGGATATGGAGCAAGTGCCCACGGTAGTAAGTGTCGTGAAGCCGGTTTGGCCGGAACGAACTTCTGTGTGGGAGATGAAGAATAGGGCGCAGTTGGAGGAGTTGAAGCAGTTGAGACAGGATTATCAGATTGCGGTGCATGAGAAGACCACAGCGCAGAATGCAGAGAAGATGATGACTTTCTCGGAGAAACAACATCGATGCGCGGCGCAGAAATTGAGAGAGCAGTTAGACGATTGTAATAATTCGAAGAAGCCAGATGAGACGGAAGCTGTTAAGAAAGCGAATGCAGAGAGGGATGCTGCGTTACAGGAGAAAGCTGATCTCGAGGCTGAGAAGGCTCAGCTTGTGACACAGAAGAGGGAGTTTAACGATGAGAAGAAGGCACTTGCGGCTGGGCACGCGGCGCTTGAGCAACAGAAGCTGCATTTCATCACCACACAGAAAAGACTCAGGGATGAGAACGATCAGAAAGTCGCTGATAGGCTGCAAAATGCGGCGGATATTGCGAAACAAGATGCGATGGATGCTGCTGAGTTGCATCAGAAATTGAGAGTGGCGTGGCAGAAGCAGATTCAAGACACTGGCGCTGTGTTGTCGATCTTGCAGCTCAGAAAGGTTAATCTTGATGAAAGGATTGCCGGAGAGAAGGAGGCTGAGGAGGCAGGAAAAAAGGTGGGATCGGACGAGTTTAACAAGGCTGTGGATGAGTACATGGCGAAGAAGGAGGCCGAGAGGGCAGCGAAGAGAGCGGCACAGGAGGCAAAGGGCGAAAAGGAGAAGAAAAAGGATGCAGCCAAGAAAAGTGAGACAATGGAATACGATGACGAGCAGATGGGGTTTGGTGAGTCCGAGGAGAAGAGTGATGTGGACATGTATGATTAGTTAGGATTCTAGGTTACGGAGTTGGTAGGACGTTTCAGTTTGGGGACATATTTCGTGCTTTGGAGGACTTCTGGCTTTAGTAATTGAAATATGATGACCCATTTCTTGTATAATCACCACGTAATAAACTTGTGATACTCGCATATGTTGCAGTTATAAGTCTTGGCCTATCAATAAGAATCGTGCAGACAGAATGCTTTCGTCTGAAAATCGCGATTGCACTGATAACCGTGCTAGAAACTCTATTTGCGTAAACCAAAGGGGAATGCCCACAAAGTAAACCGCCAACGCCACTGACCTCTGATATAACTCCGTGTACCTCAACCAATTGGCTTGGCTTTCTTCTTTTTCTTCTTCTCTGTACCCTTCTGGAAATCTCTCCAGCTTCCAATTCTTTGCTCTCTTGTACTCTCCCAGTCTTGCTCGTGTTCTCTCTTCCTCTTCCGCTGCTCCAACTCTTCATCGGCCTTCTTCTGCTCGCGACCCTCCTCCTGCATCTGTGCCTTCATCTGACGTCGTCTCCTATGTTCATTATCAATCAGCACCATCTTGGTCTTCTCCCTCCAATTCTTCGCAAACTCTTCCGTCTTCAGCTCCGGACTATCAACGGTCCATTTGTTCTCGCGGATCAAGAGCATGCGTGCGTCTGCGATGGCTTCGTCGAGTCGCTCGCGGTGCTTTTCATCCATGAGCTCAGTCTGGGCTTTCTTGAGGCGATCAAAGGCATCGGGGGCTTGCGGGTTCGTAGTCTTATCTGGATGGATCAGGAGAGACTTGGCACGATAGCATTTCTTAATATCTGACTCTGGCACACCAGGTTGAAGGTCGAGAACTGCGTAACTAGGAGGGGGGTCAGTAGGTGGTGGGGTAATCTGAAGAGCATACATACGCATCTAGACGGAAAGCTTTCAGAATACGATCAATTTCGGCATCCTATGATAGTGCAATATGATTAGTAGTGCAAATATGAAGAAAGATCATCGGGGCAGCTCACTTTCAAGTACTCTTTCTCCTCTGACTCCAGAGCTTCAAGTGCATCGATATCATCGTCAGCTTTCTCGGGCTTGGTACTCATGGCTCACCAATAATACCACTGGACGACTAATCTTCCGTCCGGGCTCGTTGAATTGAGCTGGTTGTTAGTGATCGTTGGAGAGTTTGTCGTGGGTTGAACAAGATAACGAACGGGGAAAGACGTCTTGCGACAACAAGTCCCAATAAGGCTAGCGCTATCTGTTCTCTCATTCACGTGACACGTAATTTGAACAGTTCAGGTCCAAGTTTTTCTGGCTCCTACCTAGGTATGCCTTCATTGCCCCCATACATATATGGTTAAAACAATGTCTTATCTAGACTTCTATGTGTTGTCGCCCAACTTAGAAACTAGGAGAGACGATGGCATCAACTGAAGAGTTTGTCGGCTCGTTCGAGTTGACCCCCAGGCTCATGAGTGTCACTCACCTAGCCAATGGCCGTATTTCGATTTTGTATTCAGACTTGAAGCTCCTGCGATGTCGTTTTACTGTTAAGCTAACTTTTGGGGACAGGATTGGCTCCCAGCGGTCAAAAGGCGACAGGAAGGAAGGCTTGACCACATCCTGAAGACCAGAAGTTCCCATTTTTGTTCCAAAGCACATTAGATAAAACTTCTGTACATCGTTTCCTATGCCAGATAAGCTTAAAATGGGTTGCATTCAAGAGATGTCGATCACTTCAAGTTCCACACCAAGGTTCTAGTTGAACCTCGGCGAAACTCCTCTTTCACCACTTTCTACTACCACTGCCCATCATTCAGAAATTTTGTCCAGTCATTGCAAGTTGATGTGTATGCGACTTATATTTTTGCCTCCTCATATTAGCAGATCACTTTCTCGGAAAAGTATTGGTCGGGAATGCGGTCTGAAGTCCTTACGTTGGGGAAAACAACGGAATTTCTTCAAGTCTTGCCCATTGCATTTCATCGAATAGAGATATCTCTATCAGACAGCCTTCTTCATAAGGCCAGTATACAGCTATTTCAAGTATGTATTCTGGGTCTGTCAAGTCCACGAGGCAAAACCCATGCAAAGCTTTACATTCAAATCATCATCTCTTCTGCTGTAGTGAGTCACATTATCATAATCTCATCGACCCTGCGCTGATCAACAGACCTAACGCTTGTGACACGGCGTGCAAATCTGGGACTGCGGGGTATGGTTGGAGCTTAATTCAAGCTTGGAAATTAGCACGGCCGGCTGTCTGCGGTGTCAGGGTTTCCCAAGCCGAAAAAGGAATGTGCTCGTGGACACTCACTTTTAGACGTCTCTTTTCGTCCGAGGTAAAGTACTTACACTTCTAAAGATCAGTCTTGCCACCTCAAAATGGTACGGAACTTCCCAGTGCCTCTGACGGCTCCACACCCTCAAGGGACGAACCACCTAATGTAGGCGTCGCTAGTTCATCTCTCTGCACCGTGTAGAAGGAAGGAGGCAAACTACCAGGGCTTTTTCTTCGCATTGCAATATGTTATAAGTGATTGAACTCCCCCCCCTTAGACAGAGAGATCAAGGGTATTACTTGACCTCAATTCTCATCGCAATGCATTTCCTTCGACTAGCTTTCATTGGTGAGCAGCCACGCTCTCGGGGGCGCTCTGCTCATTGTTTCAACTGAATGACCCTGTTGTCCAGAGACATTCTCCATAACTCTTTGCCATGCAGGAATACTGACATTATAATGTTCAGGTTCTCTCGCTGCACAGGCTGCAGGTGTTGCCATGTCAGCCAAGCATATTGTGCACGAACGCCGCGGGACGATTCCCAAACCATGGATCAAGCGCAACAGGGTCGACGGTACTGCTGAGCTGCCAATCCGGATTGGTATGACTCAGAGCAACTTGGATAAGGGGCATGATCTCTTGATGGAAGTGTAAGTGGCACCTTCAGCAGCAAAATGTCTGTGTTCAGCATCGTCAGATTGGTGGTGTTGTTCGAGAGGAGAATGTCTGTTTTCTAGAGTGCTAGGTTTACGATCACCTTGGAGGACAATGTCTGTTCTCCGGAATCTTTTGAACCAGCTCTTCTTGAGAGGAGGATCTTTGTTCTTGAAACAGCTAGGATTCACTTTTTTTCCTCAACCATGTCTGACAGCATCATTATAGGTCTACACCAGGATCCACCAAATACGGCAAGCATTACACTGCCGAAGAAGTTGCCGATATCTTTGCACCAGCACAAGCTACAGTTGATGCCATTCACGAATGGCATGTTTCTGCAGGGATCGCAGCTGAGAAGATCTCCCAATCTGTCAACAAGCAATGGATGCAGCTCGATGTCACAGCTGTTGATCTTGAATATCTATTGCAAACCGAGTATCATGTTTACGAACATGCGGAGACTAGGAAGACTACTGTAGCATGCGACCAGTACCACGTTCCAGCACATGTCCAGAAGCACATATTACCCCCGGCATCAAGCTGTTTACCGAGAAGAGACGACACAACCCCAATATTGAGAAGCGTACGTTCGGTGTTACTAGCGGTACTGGAAACTTCTTTGGACCTATCCTCAACAAGCTCGGTATGACTTTGGCGGCATTGCTTGCTCTCCCGGAGCTGGCTGTTTGCAATATTGCCATTACTCCTGTCTGTATCAAGACTCTCTACAACGTTACTGCTGCGACTAAGGCTGCGCCTGGAAATCAACTTGGTATATTTGAGGACCTTGGAGATGTGTACAGTCAAACGGATTTGAGTGAGTTCTTGGCTTTTGCTGGGTATTTGTCTCTTGAGAGAACTTTGTTAGGCTCTAACTATTCATAGAAGTATCCGTCAAGGTACTGCTCCAAAGCTAGAGGCTATTGATGGAGCTGTTGCGCCCGTAAATGTTCTAGCTGCTGGAGCCGAGTCAGACCTTGACTTCCAGGTTGCATATCCTTTGATCTATCCCCAGGGAACCGTTCTATTTCAAACCGATGACCCGGTCTATGAAAACAACTACACATTTACTGGCTTCCTCAACAACTTCCTTGATGCCCTAGATGGTTCGTACTGCAGCAGCATTTCTCCTTTGGACCCGCCCTATCCAGATCCAAGCAACCAGGCTGGTGCTTACAAGGGTCAACTCCAATGCGGAGTGTACAAGCCGACCAACGTCATCTCCATCTCATACGGAGGCTCAGAAGCAGACCTCCCAGAGGCCCACCAGGTAAGTCGCCTTATCGAAGCAACATTCCTCTTTGCTCTTTGTTCCCAAACTCCTGAAATATGCTGGGACATTTTCTTTGCTCCCCGGAAAAGTATGAATGAGGTGTGCTAACACTAAAGTTGTGGTGATCAGACTCGTCAATGCAACGAATTTATGAAGCTTGGTATGCAAGGTGTTTCCGTTGTCCTAGCCTCTGGCGACTCTGGCGTTGCTGGTCCAGCAGGCGACGGTGGCAACTCAGATGGCTGTCTTGGCACTGGTCAGATTTTCAATCCAGACTTCCCTGCCACATGCCCATACCTCACTACCGTTGGAGCAACATATCTCTCACCAGGAGCCAATGTCAAGACCGATGCGGAAGTAGCAACTACTAGATTTGGAAGTGGCGGTGGTTTCTCGAATATCTACCCAATCCCCAGCTATCAAGCAGCTGCAGTTGCTGCTTACTTCAAGAATGACCCCCCTCCATACGCTTCTTGTAGTGGTAATGACAACATGAATATTGGAACGAATGGAGGTGTTTACAATAAGGCCGGACGGGGCTACCCAGATGTCAGCGCTGTTGGCGACAACATCATTATCTTCAATAAAGGTCCGCGTTTCTTCTTTAGACAATCATTTGCTCCTGCTTGAACGTCCCACCCCTCCTGGAAACCTCCAAAACCCATGCAAGAAGTGTACTGACTCTCGGACTTTCGTTTAGGTTTACCTGCTTTGGTTGGTGGCACCTCCGCTGCTGCTCCGTTGTTCGCCTCGCTTCTCAACCGGATCAACGAAGAGAGACTTGCTGCTAGAAAGTCGACCGTGGGATTCGTAAACCCGACATTGGTGAGCCCCTATTCATTAAACCGCCATATATGATCGGTAACAATATACTAGTATGCAAACCCTCAAGTTCTGCATGATATTACCCAAGGAAATAACCCTGGCTGCAATACCAATGGTTTCCCTGCTTCGACTGGCTGGGTAAGTGTCAATTTCTCGGAGACTTATTCACTCTTTCGGCATGTCTTTAGAGTGCATTACTCCAACGCACTCCGGACCATGCACTCTTAAGACATGCATCTACTCTCCCAAAATATACAAAAGCAGTAAACTGACTCCGAGATCTTGATTAACAGGACCCAGTCACTGGTTTGGGAACACCCAACTACCCCGCTATGTTGAGCCTTTTCATGGGCCTGTAAGCAGCTGGAGATCAGCGAGCTCAATAACCTAGCCTTGCCAGGGCAATGAGATCGACTGATTGGGCCGAGCATATTCGGGCGCGAAGGTGGAAACTCAACGATCAAGCGTTTGCTTCAGTATATACATGGCTTATTTGGAATGATCCGATGGACTCGTGTCCTCCATGGTGAAGAAATGAAACAGTTGAACAGTCCTTTCGACCCTTGGGATGTGGTTCTCTGCATATTTAGCTAAGGAAGTTCAATAGTTCGCTAGCAAAGTTCTCCACACTCTTCAACGTTTCCCAATCCTTCGCCCAACTTTGCCAGCCACATAATCAGGTTTCTAGCACCAATCAGCCTATCACAGGTCAAGTGAACTCTTTGAAACTCACAATCCCCTTCATCCTTAAAGCATACTCCTCAACGTATCCTCCTCCCTCATCAAATCTAACACCTTACACCTCACCAACCCCATACTCTCAATCATATCATGACTAAATACACAACTATACGCCTGGATCCTCCCCTTATACGCTCTCATCATTTCTAAACAATACGGATGCAAATATTCTGGCTTATCCTATCCCCCCATTTTGTAAGAGTATTCCTATGTCTTGTTGAAGTGCGAGCTATCGACGACAGGTTTGTTGAACATTACGAGGTCGTTCTTTTTAAATGCTTCTTGTTTGTCGACAGTGCAGTGGGCGGGCCCGAAGATGGTTAGGGAGAGGAGTTGGGAGGAGTGGAGGGCTGTCCATTCTATGCCGACTAAGGCGCTTGTGTAGTGGTTGGCGAGATGGAGTTTGCTTAGGCTTTGTCTTTGGCTAGGAGTAAGAAGGTTTCGACGTAGAAGGTGATGGAGGACGGATCTTCTTGGGGATCGTAAGAGTTTCCAAAACTGAATACCAGGTTCGTCAGTAGATTGATCAGTATTTGTTATTTTTGGAAGGAGGGTATGACCTTGTGTAAAAACGGGGCCAACCCCTTTAGCAATGGAGAGGGACCAGATCACTATTAATAGGTCAGACTTTGTTGTCATGACGTGCGGGGTTGTTCTTACTCATGCATATCATGCAAGTACTGCAATATATGCCAATGATTTGAAATGGGATCTTGAACCACTTTGGGCGAATCCAAAGAAGCGGTAGCGAGATGATCCAGAACAAAACAAAGCTGAGGGACTGCACAGTAGTCGTTAGGAAACTGTCAGGAAAGTGGTTCGGAATCTTTCCATAGGATGGCCAGAGCGAGGTAAACAATACGCTTGGAGAGAGTCAGCTTGGTCACGCTACAATATGTCCTCCGCGGATCACTTACCCAACGAGTCTAATACCAGTCCAACCTTTGAGTATCGGTCAGCATATCGTTAGATGTACGAGTTGAGAAGGATTGCTCACACTGCACCGAGTTCCAGACGAAACTGAGCAAAATGCGTTGTGCTAATGGGATGACACTACCCCGCATGCCCTAAGTGAAACAGTTCTGTATGGTAAACCCGATATGCCACTTCAACCCACAATATGCAATGGGAGCTGCAAAGCCGGTAATAATGAATCTCGAAACGACGATGATCACCATGGCCTGCCCAACGGACAGACCTTGAACTACGCTATTGTCAGTGAACTAATTTCGATGGATGAATTATTGTTTAGACCTACCGAGGAAGGTGCTTGGTTATTGGTAGTTGGATACATTTAGACTGGAAATTGTCCAATATCCGAATATGAGAATGTAGACCAAGTTCTTCTGGAGGGAGGGAGAGGAATGAGATCCTTATTGCTCCAAGACTCTGTTTTCTCATGCTGAGATTCATCGCCTTTGAGCATTAACTTCTCCTTGAGAGACCTCAATGTTGTCGAAGCGCCATTTCTTGTACGTGACGACAGAATCTTGACAGGCGTGAGGGATGAAGACTTCATCTTCAAGTGCAGCAGGATGGGGGCCGGTGTTATAGAAATAGGAGTTATCGATACAGGTAATCTGCTAATATCGATCTGGCACCTGAGTCTACATCATCTTGCTAGACTGCCGGGACGAAGCCGACGACTTTGGACTCGTATGGTTCCAAAGTGGTACCGGAAAGTCCTGGCAAGGCAAGAAATTGAAACCGTTGCTCGTCGATGAGAGACCCTGCCATAGCAACACGAACACTTTCTTACTGGGAGAAAAGGGAAGAGCAAAAACAATAGAAATGATTGGTTCTCGATTTATTGTTCTCCTTCGCAGCATCGGAAAGGGGCATGCCGATGGAGGAGCCGACGGGAAAGCGACAGCCGCATGCCCATCTAGACCATAATCACATCGAAAGTTCTTCAAAATAAATTCATAGAATCCAAATGCGAGCGACGCTTTCATGGAAAACCCGAGAATTGGCATATGAAGTGCAGTGGAAGATGCCGTCATCTTCCGAGATGTCTAAATCTCATCCTCACCTCGCTCGTTCCGAGTAGACGTGGATGCTTGTCTCAGACTTCAATTTGCCGAGAGAAGACCTTATATACGACAGGCGGCAGCGTACTGGGCAAGAGCAATTTTCTTGGAATGGAGTATGATGATTTCCTGGTTCCGAAAGCTTTCATTATTGCGATTTCGAAGCCCAAACTCGTGATTTCTAATGTCTGCAGTTTGATGTCAAATCCAGCCATTTTCAGGAGATGGTCTAAACACAATTATGAACATAAAGAGTCTAGAGTCTTGGAACAGCATTGATTCAAATAGTTTTGGAATCTGGTATCGTATCTACTTCTACTAGATATATTCAATCATGCAGAAGGGCATCTCGGAGTCTATCGCCATGTCGCTGTAAGCACCGATACAACGTTTGAGGGCACTCCGTACCGAATGGCAGCTGTCCTAGACCTTACCAACGAGACCGAGGCATTCAGATACATGCACACGCTTGTACCAAGATCTCAGGTCTTCGTGACTGGCGCCATCAGTAAGGCTATGACGAACGAGTCGATTGCGGTATGGGAGGAGTATGTCAAGAAGACAGGGACTCGGGAGACTATCATCAATGTAGGATTTCAAGTCAGACATTGTGTACGTTGGATGGAAATTGGAGAGCGGAGATAATGAGGAGGCTGGACGCAAAGCACAAGAACAACGCGACATCGCAGTAATAGCGTATCGAAAACAATAGAGTTCAATTGTTCACTTCGTAAAGTCAAAAAATAGGAGAATGCGTCAACGAACTCAGACTTTACTGTAAACCTATTGTTCACGTGATGATTCAATTAACGCGGGTCAACGCGAACGCGTTTTCTTTGCCGTCCCACCACAAGTAAACACCATCGAATCCCAACGCCACAACTTTCTCATAATACTTTCTTCAAATGGCGAGCTACGGGTACGCCTCATTCCCCTACAGCTTTTCTTTCTGTAATACTAATCATCTGGCAGATATGGCGGTGGCTATTCAGCCACTTCGTATGGTGCACAAGGCGGGGCAGATGGAGGAGGGTTTATGGGGGCTTCGCAGCAAGGAAGCCAAGAGGGAGGTGGAAACAAGGTAAATGGCATCCCTTATTGTAGGCATGGCGATTCTAACGATACCTCAGACGTATGGCAAGGACACTGTACGGCCCGTCACAATCAAGCAGATTCTTGAAGCGTATGCACTATCCCATAAAAAGAACTCCCCTCTTGCTAATGCTGGAGTAGACACCAACCTCACCCAGACAGCGATTTCAAGATAGATGGCTCCGAAGTCACCCAAGTATGTGTTCAACCTATGTCTAGATGCGTAGAACAAGAAAGTAACCAGCTTTCCAGCTTTCATTTGTCGGCCAAATCCACTCCATCGCCTCCCAAGCTACGAATCATACCTTCCAAATCGACGATGGAACCGGCCTTGTCGACGTAAAGCAATGGATCGACAGCGACCAGGATCCTGAACATGTCAGACCTCTACCGAAGGAAGGAGAATACATACATGTCTGGGGCCGACTAAAAGCTTTCAACAACAAGCGTCACGTCGGAGCACTTGTTATTCGTCCCATTACCGATTTCAACGAAGTTAGCATGGCGCTTCTCGAAGCCACTGCTGTACATTTATACTTTGTGCGTGGACCGCCGGACACGCCTGGCATGAAGAGCGAGGGCGGTGGTCAGGGCATGTTCGTTGATAGCATTGGTGGAGGAGCACCGCAGACGCATGTAGGTGGTGGAAAGCCTTTACCAGCTTCGTTGTCACATGTTGGAAGGAGAGTCTTCAATCTGCTTCAGTCGCATCCGCAAAATAACGAGGGATTGCATGTGTCTATGATTGCGGCGCAGTTGGGCCTGCAAGCCAATGATGTCTTCAAGGCTGGGGATGAGTTGCTTGGTGACGGTTTGATCTATACAACGGTTGATGACGAGACGTGGGCTGTACTGGAGTACTAGAAGTATTCCTTGGATGACATAAGGCGTTTGGGTGGTTCTGGTAGCATTACGGATGTTTACGAGTAGATGCCAGTATGTTCATTGTATGAAACATCATAATGGCTCCTGAGAAAAGCAAATCTCACTCTCCTTGATGTTCTGCTTCGTGAAGAACATTGCCTAGACAAAGTTTCCGAGTAGTGTGGAGTACGAGAGCTGGGACATTGTGCCTTCGCATTCAGCTAGAGATACACTTTCGAAGACTAAATGTCAATCCTATTCAGTCTCGCCTATTTTGGTATTGTCTGCTTCTTGGAGGGCCCTTATAGGGGCAACTGACTACCTGACTAACAGACTTCCAACATATTAACAACAATCATCACGCGAGATGGGACTATGCAAATCATCTGATCACTACCTGTCCTAATAAATCAAATCCCAACAAGGTATTAACGAGAGTCATCGCACCCAAGCCCACAACAAAATCAAAAAAGCAAACGCAAGACCTCACCAAATGGCAATTTGATCCTCATATCCACCAATCTTCTCAACCTGAGTCCTCAACGCTACGTAAGGTCAGAATCAAAGCTCTCTGATTTCCACAGTCTGCTCAGATCTCTTCCCATCCGCACTCTCCGCAGTACTCTTCGGCTCTCGAACCATGATATGCATCTTAACCGGTTTTGGGCCGCGGGTCATGGCGATATCGAGGATGGGAGTGAATCCATATTTCTCGTAGTATGTCTGGTTGCCTGCAGCGCTGGATTCTAGGTATGTTGCTTGACCTGCACGATCGGCCTGTTACAAACCAACGTTAGCATACACCCATCCATATCTAGTATTTCGATTGTGTCTGATCAGAAGATTGTAAAGAGAAGTAGACTCACCAGAGCACATCCATGCTCGATCAACTTCCTAGCATATCCCTTTCCACGCGCACTTGGCTTAGAACCAATGTACACAAGATACCAAGAATGATCATCCCTTGCACCCATGACCTTATGCTTAGTATCATGCAACAACGGCAAGAACTCATTGTAGAACCTCGCCTTCCCTTCACGAGAAAGCTTGTACAACAATCTCCACATCCCACTTCTGAGAATCGTCCACCAATCATCCATGTTCTTTCCCGGCGGCATCCTATCCCCTCATCAGCATTCCAAATAAACACAAATCGTATACAGACCGTCAAGATATTTCATGCTTGAGGTTAGCACAGAAGGGGGAGAACACATACCAAAGAGCAACAGCATCGTAATCAGGTCCAATGGTGGTCACCATGCCTTTGTAACAATGAGCAGACACGATGTAGCGCAAGATGTCTACATGGAGTTTCCACTTGTAATCCTCGGAGTACGAAGCCATATCATCGGTATCAATGAAGTAGCGAGCTACTTCGTCGACAGCGAATGCTTCGGCAAGACATTGAGCAGCTTGCTCATATTCTGCGATGCCGAGGATGCGCACTTCTTCTAGATCTGAAGGAGATGAGCTGCGCTTTTTCTCGAGGGAGATAGTGCTGCTGGTTTGATTATTCGCCATGATTGCGGTCGATTAGAATAGTGTAGCAATTTCCAATTTTTCGTTTCTAGTGTTTATTAGGATTAGGGAATTTGAGTACCGTGAACGGAAACACACATGGTTTAGCGGGTCTCGTATAAGTAGAATCGTGTTGTTTAGACAACTGCGTTCTCGATATGCTTTGATATCGAGAAGGGAAGCGAAGGCAATTGAGAGAGGCGCGTATGTCAACCGACATCAATGTAGATGTTCTCGTGGGTCTTTGGGAGATAATGAGGTAGAGGACGGAAAATGGTCCGTCAAGTGGTTCGAAGTCCTCTGATATGCTAATCAGGTGGAAATAAATATGGCTGGGAGAGCGAGCAGGGTAGATGCTGTCAGGCCACGATGAATTAAGCAAGTGATCGAATATTTGACTTTGGACTGTAGCGGAGGTTGTGATGTTCTGTGAAGAAGAATTGGTCTGAGATTCCTGAAGAAGGCACGAGGGGAAAGCGTAGGCTTATTATGTACACAGGTTCCAAGATCCTGGGCAGTGCAGTGTCTGGCCTTGGACGCCGTACGTTGACGATTCCGACGTCTCCACTCGTACGCTAGAGCAGCTATTGTGGACTTTGGCGTCCAACCGAATTGATCCCGGTCATCCCGCCGATAGCATGGTTTTGTCAAACTTTCCATTGGAACTCTCGCTGCATGAGATGCACAAAGGGTCAGGTGGCCCTGAGCGACCCAATCCCTATGATCATCGCATACGGTAGATTGCATAATGTAGTCCAGAATAACATCCTTTCTTGGCAAAGATAGAAGCTGTTCGGATTGCAGTTGCATTTGCATCGTGAGGCGTGGGGTAATGGGTCGGATGGACTTGCTAAGGATAGTTAGCCGCAAATGGACCCCTTCAAATAGCGAGTCTCGACACCGCCGACTACCGACCCGATGTCTCTGGTGTATCTGTGCTTGCAAACGCGGAATAGTTGATAGGAAAACAAAAGATAAGGATGTTGGGACACTCCACCGTTGCTTCCTCAATAATGATAAGTAGAAAAACATGGAAGCATGAAGCAAAGCTGACTGCAGGTGCTCGTTTCTTTGCAGACGTACGACGCCTTCACCAACTGCTGACCGCTACATCAAAGGAAAGAAGAAACCAACATCTGGCTGAGCACTTGTCCTGGGGATGCATGCACAATGCTCAATTGACTGTATTCGTCTGTAGGGTATCAGCGCTTCTTCCCCAGTCTCCAATCCACGGTTTTGTTTGATGCTCGAAAGAAAAACCAAACGTCTGCGGTACCGGACTTAATTATGTACGCCAAACCATCATATGCCTCGAATTCATTGTGGAGCCCATCACATCCTCCGAATATCTTGTTCGTTCATGTATTTCTCGAGTCCCTCATCCAGATGCTCCCACCACTCGAACAGCAACGAATGGCAGATGAGCTTGAACCAGGGCGTAAACTTGAGGGCTGGATCGTTGAACATGCCCTTCAATCCATCGGCGGTAACGTATTTCGTATCTCGGACTTCGTTCAAATTTGGCTCGATATCGACATCTGCCTTGATGAACAAGATGTAGTCAACTAAATAGTCGCAATAGATTAGTCTATTGTGTTTTCCAAAGAACTCTCTGAAGACTTACTCTCGTGCTCGCCCCATTTTCCGTTACTTGGCGCCTTGTAATGGATTCTAGTCAGGAACTTGAAGTTCTCGATGGGTACTTGCGCAGCCTTAATGCCCAATTCATGATCGAGTTTGCGTTGAGCGGCCCGTTTTACACCCATGACAGCTTCTGCTAATTCTGCGCCGCCTTCACCAGGAATACCGAGTGGGTGGGAACAGCATGTATTAGTCCACATATCAGGGAAAGTGATCTTCTCTGTCGCACGCTGTTGCAGAAGCAATTCATTCTTGGAGTTGAAGAGGAAGACCGAGAAGGCGCGGTGAAGAAGACCTTTGTCGATATTGGTCATGAGATGGCCTAGACAAGTCAGTATGACAGATGAAACTGAAGAATAATAACCCTTACATATCTTCTTGCTGAAGTTTCCAATGGGCTTATCATTCTCGTCGAGTACGATGCAGACCTCGTCCATCAACCTGATTTGTTCCTCATCGTGACCGTCTAACTCAGCGGAGCTCGTGTCGATGTCTGGGAAAAGCCGTAGAATACTCTGGGCCGTAATAGGCTCAGCCTGAGTGATTGTGGACGTGGAGGACATTGTGAGGGGAGGTTGTCTTCTTATGTGGTCGAGAAAATGCCGCAGCTGTAATAAATTCGCTCTCTGGAGCACGGCAGCTGCACCCCTGAATTAGACACTAGAGGGGTGATTTACTAGGCTCGCACCTCCCCACAAAAACACACAAAAAAGTTTGGAGGGCTCGAGAAATTTAGAATTCGAACCGTCAACTCTTGTGAGGTCTAGACTTTCGGCAAAAATGGGAAAATCCAAAACCAGAGTTCGGGCAAAGAATCGAGCAGATCCTGTCTCGAAGCCAACAAAACCACCTGCGGATCCCGAGCTCGCTGCCATTCGCGAGCAGCGCATTCTGCCAGTTCTTCAGGACCTACAATGCTCAGACCTAAAGAAACGGTCGGCGGCAGCGCGTGCAATCGTGAACCTCATTGAGGATACCAAGTCCAGGAAGTTGCTGTTACGCGAACAGATTGTCAGGATATTGTTTGAGCAAACTCTTACGGATTCGAACTTGGAAACTAGGACTGATGGGTGGGGAATACTTCAAAACTTGGCGCTGGAGGAGGAGGCGGACTTCTGTATACATTTGTACAGGCAAGATGTCCTAACTGCGGTTGCAGGCGTCATAAATACGGTATACTATGACCTCTGCCACGTTCTGCCAGATTAAATGCTGACCTATGCTAGATCATACAGACTATAGCTTCCAAAGATGCGCCGCTCTCAAAGCAACCCAAGTCACAACAGAAACTGGTCTGGAACATGGCAACCTCAATTGTCAGCCTAGTTTCGTCCCTTTGCGAGACACAAGAAGAGGTTGTGGAAGCTGTTTCGAGAATGCCGACGCTTCTGGACTTCCTCTTCGGTCTCCTCACGTTGGAGTCTACACCCGACGAACTTCGACACGAGGTACTATCCTGTATGATGGCATTAACAGAGGACAACAAGCCCGTTTCACAGCAGATTGTAGACAGCTCTGACGAATTCAAGACTCTCCTCAGCATCAAGGACTCGGATCAATTTGAATCGGTGACGGCGTGCGGTATCTTGCATAATATATTTGCAGTAATGCAGTGGTTTGACCACAACACACCCTTGGAAGGAATTTCGGATGCTATGTTGATTCCTATTTTGACAAAAAACATGGAACAAGCTTCTAATAACGGTACAAAGGGCCATTCTCAGCATTCAAGTCCCGACCAAGTTCTTCAACTGGCCCTGGAAATCACTGCATCGATTGCTACAGGCCTACAAGAAGCTTTGGAACATGGAAGCCGAAATGAGAAAGAATTCGAAGGCTTTGGAGACGATCTAGCGAACGATGGCATCGAAGAGATGGACGCTGATATTGAGGATCCTGAAGAAGACGAAGAAGCCGGAGAAGGCGAAGATCACGAGATGACACAGGACGAGATTGACGCAGACATGGCGCTTGTGACGGGAGAGGGCCTCAGTGAAGACGAAAGCTCAGGTGAAGAACTAACCTTGGATAACCTTATACGAATCGCCACACCTAAAATTATTGTTCTTGCCCGACAAACTATATCGAGTGACAATACAGTCAAGAGCTATGCACTTGCCGCGCTGAACAACATTGCCTGGACGGTATCTGCTATAGACTTTTCGACTGGTCATCTGGAGAAGCTCCGTAGATCGTGGGTTTCATCTGCTCAAAGTATCTGGAACGATATCGTCAGTTCTGTTCTTGCATCTAACACTGCAGACGTCGAGTTAGCTTCGTCCATTACTAGTCTTGCTTGGGCTGTATCTCGAAGTGTTAAGGGAACCATTCAAATCGAAAAGGAAGAGCACAGAAAGTTTATGGCACTGTACCAAGCATCGAAAGGCTTGAGCCTTGGAGGGACTTCAAATGATGCCAAGACAGAAGAGGATGTCGACGCGTTCCAGGGCCTTGGTGTCAAATGCATTGGCGTCCTTGGGAGTCTTTCTCTTGATCCCTCGCCGATCGAGCTTAACCGAGAGATTGGAGTGTTCTTGATTACAGTCCTCTCTGGTCTTCCAGATCTTCCACCAGCCGATGCCGTGGAGGCTCTCAACCAGATCTTTGATATTTACGCGGACAAGAGCTACTCGTTCGACGAGCCAGTATTCTGGGGTGATAATTTCTACAAGCATTTGGAGGAAATACAGCCCAAGGCTAAAAAGATGTCGAAAGCCATCGACAAGAGAAAGTTTGGAGAACTGCGAGCGAGAGCCGACGAAGCAGTCTTGAATCTCGGAAGATTCTTGGTCTACAAGCGAAAAGAAAGGGCGAAGTAGGAAGTTGATTGAACGATGAGATGTTTATGAAAAATTGTGCTGGGTATAATGACGGAGGGAATCTGTCGCGGTAGCGGCACGGTGAGGCTCCTTCATGCAACATCCTGGATCATGATACGATGTGACTCACCAACAACGATGTCCGGTGAAATTCCAACATCTGACTTGAAGCAAGTTGGTACTCTGGAGTCGCTAGGCTTAACTTACTGGCCCTTAAGAGGTCGTATTAATGTCTTAGATACCATCTAACATCCAAAAGTTCGCCATCAGGTGGCCGTGTAATCCTGGGTCTCATTGCGGAAAGAGCAGGCGGAGACATTTGCCTTTTTTTTTGGGTTGGCCGAATCTCCTTTCGCTGCGCCTTCGGCAGCCTTGCCCTTTCTCTTTTCGATCACCTCCTTCAAATTCTTTTATATCTTGATATGCATTGATACTTTTTTGTTCCTCTCACAATGCCACGTTTATCACGGTTATATTGTGACATGAGCAGACATGCAATTTCGCAATTGAAACACTTGTACTCACCATGCCTCTTAGTTGAATCCAAGTTAGTCGCTTGTCTGGCTCTTGATTCAGCCCTTAGCACAGAGAATCTTTTAAGCTGCCGTTTGATCCATCCTTATTGTAGTGATTCAAGAATTTATTATGCGATACTAGAAGTACCTAGCGCTACTTCCATACTGAAGATGAAGTTATCAATGTTTGTTCTGATCCTAGAATTCAATTTGAAAATTTAATGTACTGCTCTTTGTGGATCGTCGATGTCATTCCACATAGAAGCATTTGCGAATTCAACAGGATTGCAGGTCAATAATTTGAGTTACATTTACTTGCTTTCACTGCATTACCTCACCAGAGCCATGTCTTTTGGTCTGGGTGTACAGTGCATCACAGGATCAGTAATATCTGCAGGTGCTTGCCGAACAACCAAAGGCCCCCACACTGCTGTAGCCCACTTTGACAGCGTCTGTACAAGAGCGGAGAAGGGGTATAATCGACAGGAGCAAAGTACGATGCCTCACAGATACGACGCTTGCGACAGCTTTTCTTTCTTGAAAATTGTCTCTCGTGAATCCCAAATGGGTGGTCACAGATCGGGTGATACTGCGAAGAGAACCGACATGCATGAGCGGCCCGTTCATGTCGCGGTTTCTAAGCAATCGGCAGACGCCGAAGAGTATGATGGCTCACCTCCCACAACCAAATTTGGGACAATGGAACGCATGAACAACAAAATGATATCACTAGGTTCCAAGGCTTTTTTGTGTTTGTTACGAGGCTGTGTCGCCATCTTCAAGATAAGTCACATCCAACGTATTTTCCTTCTGCGGAAGTTGCTCTCGTTTCCCCGGTTGGGCAGCGACTGCATTAATTGATCCGATAGGTGTCAGGGACCCGATCTACTTCGTAATTGCACAGGAGCAACTGGTTTCGACTTCTATCGTAGCCTCGTGGGATGGGGGCCGAAATTTCACCCACACCTCTTCCGAACCACCACGGCCTGTCTTCACCGAAACGGCACAGCCACATTGAAACCCTACTGGCCTAAGCCACTCTAGCTTCGCTAATAATACATCTAATCCTTGTTGAGGACCGTTTCTAGATGTCAACTGCAACAACATCGCATGCATTCCATGATCAAACTTATTCCGACTTCAAAGCATTAAACATCTCACCATTAGGCTGACATGTGAGGGTTTTGTATAACCTTATCCAAATGACTATCTTCTGGGTCTCAAGTCTATGGCCCGATCGTCCTCTCGATCGCGTGCCCTGTCGAGCTGGAGAGGGGCGGCTCTGAGGCAGCCGTTTGCTTTCACCGACGCAGGCGGTGAAAATGCTGTGCACTTGATCTTGTGAGAGGGCGGGCAATGTCCTTCATATGGGAAATAGGTTCAAGTGAGTTGCAGGGCATCAGTGGTTATAAGGTCCAGATGCTTGCCCCTCTTTACTTTTCACTTTCGTCAGATTCCATTGATTGGGCAGGATGTATTCTTGATTGAGTTAGCTGAACATTGAATTACCATGGAGCTACGCAGCAGCAGACGCAATAGCATGATCACAAACACCCCGAGGATCGAAGAACCTGAGGAGGAGGACTTACAAGAAGACGGTTCGTCCATTAGCACCACTCGAGGCCAAGTCGGAAGTCCTATAAGTTCAAGGACAAGGAGGTACGTTTACTTATGCTCTATATACTCTTTTAGCATAAAGTCTAATTGACGTCCGGCCCTAGTTTATCTGGAAGTGATAGTCAACAAGCACCTCTCACGTCAATCCCAGAAGATTTTCCTGCTCCTGAACCCGGTCAGCACGCCCGTTATTATCGATTAGATCTGCACGAAGACTTTATACTGTACTCACATTCCGATACTGATGATGAGACAGAAGAGCAAGGATCCAACGCGTATCTTTCTCCACAGCGTTCACAACGCCTACGACCTTATCGACATCTCGCACCTCGCGCAGAAGTACCTCAGACCCAACCACCTCAAGCAGCAAGCTCAAGCTCTAGTATGCAGGCAATAGGAGGCGCTCAACAAGAGATGTCACCTCAACGACAATTGCCCTCCATGATGCCGTACTTCGAAAGAGAGGCTGGTCCTTGGTCACCGAATTCACCGACTGACCCCGAAAGTCGTAAGCGTGCACTTTCCGCAGGTATCCCAGACCTAGATCGATATCACAAAGATCGACCCTGGGGCGACAAGATGCAAGACCACATCAAGAAAATAGAGCAAGGACACGGAGGGCAAGAAAGCTCCGACGAAGAGAAGAAGAGACTAAGAAAGAAAAGGCGAATGGGAGGTAAGAGACGTGTTTCGACACGATCCATGACAGATAAAAAGCACGACAGACCCGGGAAAGACGATGATCGACGAGGCGGTGGTCAGGGCGGCGAACAAACTTTCATGGCTTCATGACATGCAGAGTACTTCAGATGAGCCTTGTCAGCGAGGCGGTAGAGTGATGGGCAGTCCTGTATTAGACACATTTGGATGGATGATTGCTTGCATTGGGAGGATTCGGGCGTTGGCTTTTGGGTCGGGCAACACTCGCTTAAAACTTTCAGGGGCGTTCGGGTGGCATAGGGTCGAGGATCACAGGACTCTCCTTTGGGTGGACTTCTTCTTTGTTCTTTTTGGTTGCCTGGAGTTCCTTTCTCCTTCTTCTTTATTTCTGACACATGTTGGCACTGATCGCAATAGAAGGCCGGGGCATTATTCCCTTAACATTGTCCACGACCAGTACCGACAATCAAAATTTGGGTATCTGCAAAACTTTTTTCTTCCATCACCTCTTTCCCTTCTTAGCCGGCCTGGCGTTCTTCGCCTTTCTCCTCTCCTGCAGCTTCCTATCCTTTCGAATGTCTTCCGTACTCTTGACCTCCTTCTTACCCGAGCCCTCGGCAAACTTCCCAATCCGCTTCTCCTTCGCCTCCTCTACACGCTTCTTCCTCACATGATAATCATCCCGATACTTATCTGCCTCCCTCGGCGCCTTCTCCATCTTATGCTTATACCTCGTACCAAAGCCTCTTCCGACACCAGCATTAGCACCAGCGCCAGGTTTCTCCGCCTCACCAGTTCTCGGCAAACGATCAACCTTGTGCGCTTTTCGCCATCTATCAAATCGTCCACTCTGGAAGCTGGCAGCGATCTTTTGCCCACTCTCACCGCGAATCATCTTCTTTCCTTTCGAACCATCTTCGTCGTTGGCTCGCGCTACATATTTGCTGTTCTTTTTGTCCCAACGCATACCCTTTGCTCTAGCTGGCTCAGCGAACGACTTTGCGCCCTCGTCGTTGGTGAGATCCATTGTCAACCCTCGTGCTGCTTCGACGAAGTTTGAGTTCTGGGAGGCGGTGTTGTAGGATCCGGAGTGGACACCGTACCCACGCTCTTCGGCTGTGTTGATTGTTTTTGGAGTATAGGACATAAAGTTTTCGGAGTCTTTCCAAGAAAGAGTTCGTCCTTTGCCTTTCTGAGCGGATTTGGAGAATGTAGTCTCTAAGTCTCCTTCAGAGGCTTCAGATATGTCATCTCCGCCGCCAGTGATGGTCACTTCCATTTCATCATCATCTTGGTCTTCTTCAGCAACTGCTTCTAGATCGGAAGGGTTGCCGAGAGGGTCTTGAAGAAGCTCTGCTGCTGCTGCTGCGGCGGCTTTCTCGTCTTCCTCTTTCTGTCTTCTAGGTACGATTTTCTCTCTTCGATGTCGCATCATCTCTGCAGCCTCACCGTGTCCTGCTTTGCCTCTTGTCCCGATCTCAAAGACTGTCTCCTGAGGTCTGAAACCGCTGATCCGTGCAAGCATATCAAGTCGCGCTTGTTCGGTACCATTGGTATCGTCGCTGAATAGTGGATGTAACTCCATCCAACCCTTGGACGCCACCACTTCTTTCGCTCTCTTTGCACTTTCACTTGAAGCAGAATTTCGCGTCTTTATATAGAGTCTCTCTCCCTTGCCAGCAACTGTCTTAAGAGCTTGAAGGTCATCACTGTCGCCAACAAGTTTATTGATCCACTCGGTGGCGCTTTCGAGCTTATCTCTCTGAAGAGCGCCAATGAACACATCTTCTGAATAATTTGGCGAATCTCCGCTAGCACGACCAAGTACCAATCTCTTACCGAGGAAGAGTTGAAGATCGAGTAGATATGGAGCATCGGTATCTCGGACAAGACTGTAGCTCCAACCTCGTTGTCCGGCTCTTGCTGTACGACCAACACGATGGACGAAGACCTTTGGCTGAGGAGGGAAGTCGTAATTGATGACGTTCGCCAACACGGGGATATCAATACCTCTAGCAGCAACATCAGTGACCACCAAGATATTGGTCATCCCGGTACGGAAGTCTTCGACCTGTATATTTCTTGCGACCTGATCTAGTGAACCATATGCATGAGATACAGCGAAGCCGGACAGACGTAGAAGGGATGCTAGGTAATCAACGTGATGCTTGGTAGCTGCGAAAATGATAGTAGAATGTTCCGTAGGCTTTTGTTTTGGGCGTGGACCATCGGCCCCTCGTTTTCGCTTCTTGCTATTCGCTTCTGCATCCTTGGCAGCTTCTGGTGGACCTGTGGGCATCTTGACCAGGTCATTCAAGATGTGAAGTAAGGCACCCTCCTTCTCAGCTCCTTTGACGCTAAAGAACGCACTCTCGAGGTCAGGAGATACTTTGCTTTCGGCGTCAAGACGGACCAAACTAGGCTCTTGCAAACCAGCTCGTGCAAACTCCACCAACGACTTTGGCAGCGTAGCTGAAAATAGTAATGTTTGTCTGGAAGTCGGCAAAGCATGCAAAATTTCGGTAAGCTGGGCAGCGAAACCCATTTCGAAAAGACGATCGGCCTCATCGAACACCACATACTTCATCGACGAAAGATCCAAGGACATCTCTACCTTCAAATGTAAGAATCGGCCAGGTGTGGCAATAACAATATCCGGGTTGGCCGCCATGAATCCGAATTGGTCTTCGAGACTGTCTCCACCAACTAGCAACACAGCTTTAAGATCCGTACCTCTGCTAAACTCCTTGACAACCTTCAATGTTTGCAATGCAAGTTCTCGGGATGGCGACATGATCAAGGCCCTAGCTCCAACTCTTGCACTATGTTGCTTCAATTTTTCGATCATTGGAATAACGAACGCCGCAGTCTTTCCAGAACCCGTCCTAGCCATTCCCACAACATCTTGGCTGTCAAGCACTAATGGTATAGTCTTTCGTTGAATTGGCGTAGGGACATTGAATCCTTTTCTCGTAATAGCCTTAAGTAGATTCGCATTCAATCCTGTTGCAAGTCAGTCAAATGTCCAAACCCCATATAGAGATTCAATTACCCATTGCCTGAAAGCCTCCCCCCTTCTTCACCGACTTCCCCTTCACATTCGAAGATTTTCTATTCGAAGCCGCCTGTTGAGCAGCAATGAACGCCTCGTCTCCATCTCCATCACTTTCCAGGTCTAATATCCCACCAGCATCGAGCGTCCCTAGGTCCTTGCTACTCGAAAGTGCGAAATCTTCATCTCCGCTGCTGATATCATCGTTGAATAATGACTTGGTAAGATCGAAGTCATTCTCGGACGCCGCGGGAGATGCTGCGCGGTGAGGCATATTGGCATGGTTGAAATGTTCAGCGACTTGAAAATGTTCGAGATATTCTTATCGATTATTTTTCTGCTTTTCTGCCGGGTTCACCGCTCCGAAATAGCTCACTAGGCCACTTAAAGTTAGCTCTATTGCGTATCGACGACATGCTGAATTAATTTGAAGTCCTTCCCAGCCACATTATGAGACACTATGGGACTGAGTGTGGATATTTGTACAAGAGTGTAGGCTCTGGAGCAAAAGGTAAAACCAGAAGTGAGGAAATGTGTGTATCACGTGATGCTCAACGAAGGTCGAGGAGTTAAGTCTTCTGCTCTTGTAATGTACAGCATCACTTGGGAGATTTTATGTCCAACTTGGCGGCATCTTTTCAACCGAGATTGTTTTTTGCAAAGATGACAACCGTCCTTTCACACAACTCCCCCTTCGTTAACGCTTCTCTCCTTATCCTTGAGCATAATCCTTCCTCCAGTCCAGAAGAATGTCATGAAGGCCGCAACTCCACTCAAAAGCCCCATTGTCCATGTCATTGTTCCCCAACCTGCATTCTGAATTACAAATCCCGCCCACAGAGGGCCGACCAATGTGCCAATGGCATAAGCCAAGTTGAATAATCCAAATCCCTGAGCAGCAGCTCCTCGTTTCCCAAGACTTCCAGGTCTCTTCTTCTCCTCGAGTGCCACAGCATGATCGATATCTGCCATGAGCGGCGCCATTACGAACGTCATGCACAATCCGATGAGCGCAAGTAGAGCGCAAAGGAGTACCTTCTGCTCAATAGTATTGTGGGTCACAAATCGCAGAAGAACCCAAAATGGGACAGACCCAAGCAAGCCGATTGTTGTGATGGATCTGCTGCCATATTTGTCGCTGACTATACCCACAATCGGGGACACAAGTGCAGGAACGACAAGGCAGATGAAGATGAGACCTGCTCCGGTAGAGTTCCAACCAAAGATGTTCTTGACATAAAGTGGAAGGGAGGAATCAAATGACGCGAGTGAGGTTGCCTGAACAAAGCAACCGAACAAAGCGACAAGGATGCGTGGTATTCGCAGCAGAGTGATGAAAGGTGGTAATCGTTGAAGCCATGCTGGAAGGGGCTCGGTTACCAATTTCTCCGGATCCACTGTGTCTTCTACCTGTGGTGCTTGTTCAATAGCATCGGGATCATGGCTCTGGTTTGCTCCTTCCTTTGGCTCCACTGTCGATATCGATGTAGACGTATCCTCTGATGCTGGCAACCATTGCTGAGCGACACTCCTCTCGACCATCATCAGACGGAGGATAATGTCGAGTCCAATGATGCCAAATCCAATAGCAAAAACAGCGTAGTATCCAGCTTTTGCATAGACAACTCCACCGAGAAGTGGACCTGCAAGAGACCCTATGCTAGTGGCCGCAGCGATATAGCCTGGATACATGTGAGTAAGATTGCAGGTCAGATGTCGATCGAGGTGAGAGACAAGGCAGAATGAGGGATACCACTAAACATACCCATAGCTTGACCAATCTTCTCCTTGTCCATCGTGTCAGACAAGAGAGCTAGTCCGACAGTCCAGACGACACTTGCTGAAAGTCCTTGTAAGAATCTTCCTGCTACCAAAAGGCCAAGAGAGGAACCTGCGCATAGCATCGCTGTAGCACCCCCGAGAGCCAGCAGCCCGAGGATGAGAGGCACCCTGCGGGATGACGATCTATCTGCGAACCAGCCAAATATAGGCGATCCTACTGCCAATGCAGCGCCATAAACAGCGAGAAATATGGAAGTCCATTTTTGCAAATCTTGCTCTTTGACACCGGCTCTTACTGTCAGTGCGAACGGAAGCACTGGGACTACCAATGAATAGAGGAAGATATCCTGGTATGTGTGAGCATAGTTGCAGAATTTGGAATGATTATAGAAATCTAGAGACGTACAGTGAAAATAGCAATAGCAATAGTAGCAACGATAAAGGAATTGGAAGACCGAAATTTTAAAAGGGCCGGAGCATCAGCATCACCGACGCGTGTGCCGTATATAAAAGTATAGATATCATTCTTTGAAAACATAATGTACTACTCAAGTGGTTTTACAACAGTCGGAGAAGCACTAGTGAGGTTTGTTGGGGCGGTTAGGAAGGATATTTGTAGTCGCATACCTAGCTCTCCGCTTTTGTAATAATGCTCTGGAGTGATGCCAAGCCAAGCTTTATCTAAGCTCAATCCGTAAGCATTCGGGGTGAGTCAAGCCTTCAAACATGAGCGACCAGCCAATGATGGCAAGGTAGCTTTTGAGACGCTCGGCCGTTGTTGATAAAAGTGTTGACAGCATCTAAGAATGTGGCTGACAAAGCGAATGGCTCAACCAAGCTCCTGTCGGGGACCTCTTACCTTCACGAAGTAACTGGGTCCAAGGCTTATAAGTCGTGATACCTTCAAGTTATAGCGATGTCGGTCCTCGGATTTTGCGAGTTTCCCGACCAAGTCGAAATGACCATTTCGTCTGAAACCCGACAACTGGCTCGTGCTGCAAAGGAACTCAGACTCTTGACGCATTGTAAATGACCAGAATACGTTTGTGCATCGAGAGGTGACGCATGCGCAAAATTCGATGGAACGAAAATGTACTTTAGGCTCGGTGTGGCTGGTTGTGCTAGTGTGGCTTGATACGGTAGCGGGCACAAGCGGCCGCTAGTTTACCCAGTCCTCAAAAATTCTATGATTTTCATACTGGACAATCTGAGAAATAAATCTCTACGAATGATGCATGATGGCTTCTTCTGCCGTTGGGCGCAAGTCCAAGTCATCTGGACGATCCAAGAATGATTTGCGATCACTAAAAAGGAAAAGAGATGTCGACGAGCACGACACATTACAGAAAGCAGTTGAAGGGCTTGTAAGTAAAGTTCAAACTCTTGTAGACGAGAAACTTACAAATTTTTAGGATTTGAAAGGGGAGATTAAGGACTTCAAGGACTTGCCATTGTCCCAGCCGACTTCTCGCGGACTCGAAGCTTCGCATTTTAAAACTCTTACGGACATTCAGTCGAAAGCGGTCCCTCTTGCTCTGAAGGGTCGCGATATACTTGGTGCTGCGAAGACTGGAAGTGGAAAGACGCTGTCATTTCTGGTACCAGTGCTGGAGAATCTGTACAGGGCAAAATGGACCGAATTGGATGGGCTGGGTGCCCTTATCATCTCACCAACTCGAGAACTCGCGATCCAGATATTCGAAGTACTGCGCAAGATTGGGCGATACCATACGTTTTCCGCCGGGTTGGTAATTGGCGGTAAAAGCTTGCAAGAAGAACGGGAACGATTAGGCAGGATGAACATCTTGGTCTGCACGCCTGGGAGAATGCTGCAACATATGGACCAGACGGCCGCTTTCGAGGTGGACAACCTGCAGATGCTTGTGTTGGACGAGGCGGATCGTATCATGGATATGGGTTTCCAGACGTCCGTTGATGCGATCATCGAGCATCTGCCAAAGCAGAGACAGACTATGCTGTTCAGTGCAACACAGACAAAGAAAGTGTCGGATCTGGCGAGATTGAGTCTACGGGATCCGGAGTATGTGGCGGTTCACGAAGCTGCTTCTCAAGCTACACCCACTACCTTGCAACAATACTACGTCGTTACACCATTGCCAGAGAAACTCAATACCTTGTTCAGCTTCATCAGGTCAAACCTGAAGGCAAAGATTATCGTATTCATGTCGTCCGGTAAACAAGTCCGGTTCGTGTACGAGAGTTTCAGACATATGCAACCCGGTATTCCTCTACTCCATCTTCACGGTCGCCAGAAGCAAACGGCAAGATTAGACATCACATCGAAATTCTCATCATCGAAAAATTCCTGCATCTTCGCTACAGATGTTGTTGCCAGAGGTCTCGACTTTCCAGCTGTCGATTGGGTCATTCAGATGGATTGCCCGGAAGATGCAGATACCTACATTCACCGTGTTGGGCGTACTGCTCGTTATGAGAGAGCTGGTAAGGCAGTCTTGTTCCTGGATCCAAGCGAAGAGGAAGGCATGGTGAAGAGACTCGAGCTCAAGAAAGTGCCTATACAGCAGACGAAGGCGAGAGAAAAGAAGCAGCAGAGCATCCAAAACCAGCTTCAGAACATGTGCTTCCAGGATCCGGAATTGAAATATCTAGGTCAGAAAGCATTTGTCAGTTATGCAAAGTCAGTATTTGTCCAGAAGGATAAGGAGATCTTCAACATCGGCAAATACGATCTCGAAGGATATGCATCGAGTATGGGTCTTCCTGGAGCTCCGAAGATTAAGTTCCAGAAGGGAGAAGATATGAAGAAGCTTAAGAATGCCCCTAGGGCTGCCATTTCGAGTGATGAAGAGAGTGACGAAGAAAATGATAAGAAGACCAAGAAACCAGAGATGCGGACGAAATACGACCGCATGTTTGAGCGTCGTAATCAAGACGTTCTCTCTGGTCATTACTCGAAGATGATAGCTGGCGACGACTGCGAGCAGCTCGCCGATGCTGATGAGGACAACGACTTCTTGTCAGTGAAGCGAGTCGTGCCAGTGGATAGTGAACCCGATTCGGAAGATGATGTCGCGGCGGCCGGACCTGCAGCAAAGGTCATACCCAGTATTGGCAAGGAGCCATTAGTCATTGATTCGAAACGCAGAGAGAAGTTGTTAAAGTCGAAGAAGAAGCTCGCAAATTTGAAAGAAAAGGGTAGCAAGATCGTTTTCGATGAAGATGGCGTTGCACACCAAATCTATGAGCTCGAGGACGAGGATGATTTTGCCAAACGAGGTTCAGCGGAGACTCAGAGAGCGAAATTCTTGGAGGAAGAAGCTGCAAGAGTTCGGGAAGCGGATCTCGACGACAAACAGCTCGCGAAGCAAAAGAAGAGAGAGAAGAAAGAAAAGAGGAAGGCTAGAGAAGCAGCACAGGCAGCTGACCTTTCAGAAGATGAAGGGCCAACTCTTGCTGCTGAAGATGGCGAAGATCCATTGGAACTCCTTCGCTCTTTGCCGATGGCTAATGAGGAAGAAGAAAGGCCTACGAAGAGACCTAAGAAATGGTTTGAGGACGATTCAGAGGACGAGAAGAAGAAGAAGAAGACTAAGAGGAAAGATCGTGTTATCGAGGCGGAGGATGAGCCTGAGACCTTGGAAGATCTTGAGGCCCTTGCAGCAGGTCTTCTTAATTGATTCTTGTGTATATACAAGAATGAAAACTGTGATACCCCTTGAAATCAATATCTTCAACCCTCGTCCAATCTTCAACCATATGTTTTAGTAATGTCTGTGTAACTCCGAGACCCCAATCTGCCCCTCCGCCCCTCCAACATTTACCCCACATCTCGGTTACGCTAAATTTTAACCACCGGCCTCATCCTAATGTTGCTGACCGACCCTCTTCAAAAGCAATTCAGAGCGTCTTTCATGTAAGACACATGGATTGCAGTGAACAAAATGTCACTGCGTGCGCCCGAGGATACCGGTGACAACACGCCCATCGCCAATGGGCACGATGAAAGCATCTACTCCACTTGTGCCGCGCTCGCCACGCGTGTGAATACCTTTCTCGAGACCGAGGCGTCAACTCCTATGTTGAAAGCTGTGCAGGAGCAAACTAGAGTCGCTTTGAGTGTTATTGGAGAAGCTTTAGAACGATACAGGTATTTTCTCCCTTTCTACCTGTTCAGCGAAAACTGCTGTGAGCTTCTGGCACTGACATGTATCAATAATACAGTTTAGACGAAATCTCCCTCTCCTACAATGGCGGCAAAGACTGCCTAGTCCTCCTCATCCTATTGCTATGTGCCCTCGCAAAATACAAGAAAGATGCCCTCCCCAACGCTCTCCATACCGTGTACATCATCTCGAAACACCCTTTCGCAGAAGTGGGAGCCTTTGTCGATGAGTCAGTCAACACATATAAACTCGATTTAGTCCGCTATGCCATGCCGATGAAAGAAGCGTTCAAGAAATACTTAGATGAGCACAAAAAAATCAAGGCTATATTGGTTGGAACCAGGAGAACAGATCCGCATGGAGAGAACTTGACGCATTTCGATCCTACGGATTCGGGTTGGCCGGCTTTCATGAGAGTACATCCTGTTATCGATTGGCATTATGCGGAGATTTGGGCTGTGAGTATACTCAGTGACTAGATTTTAGGTCAAGGACTGATGATTGTGGCAGTTTATTCGATATTTTGAAATTCCATACTGCTCGCTTTATGACCAAGGATACACTTCTCTTGGCGGCACGACTGATACCCACCCCAACCCGGCGCTCAAAGCAGGAGGCGACAACAAAGATAAGACGAGTAGCCAACCGACGTTCAAGCCGGCATACGAACTGATGGAAGATAATGCTGAACGACTCGGAAGGGATTGGTAAGGACATTGAACGATTGCATGATAGACTCTAGATGGTGGTCTTGTTAGATACGTCCTATGTATGTTTCCAACGAATGTACATGAAGGTTGCAGATATTAGCAATGACGTGCTGGTTTCTGATGAACAAATCATTGCATGCCCGAAAGTTCGGCTGTCACATCTCCTCTCATAGAGTCACGTCGGACATATCGAGTGTCACTAGCTTTCTCTCCTTCGGTTTTATGATTCTATCCTATGTATGCTTTCCATCTTGCCTGTAAGCTGACGATTGGTCCTCAATTCTCCATTGTTTCTGAGCATGAAGTGCGGAAGTCTCGACCTTCACCTGCAAAGGCAGAGATAATCCTGTTTCCCAAGGTAGATATCAAAGGAGAAGTCCGACTGAAAATTGTTCACACCCCTCCATTCTCCCATTTGGGATAAAAAGGCTGACCTTGGCACATTCCCTTGCTGAATAATCAAGATCCAAGCAATCCCGGACTACGAAGTCTGGGATTCGGAAAGTTCAGCGAGTCGAGTTCACTTAAAAGGAGCAGCACCCACTACCTTCATAATCTCGTCCCACATTAACATTGACCCAGCTCAAGCAATTACCACAACGATGACCGAGCCAAACAAAGGCATCCAAGTTCTAGTCTTGAGAGCTTCAGGCATCACAGGATGGGCAATCATGAACTCTGCCCTGTCATATCCCACGACGACCACTTTCAGCCGGGTCGTAGGCCTCATAAGCCATTCGCTAAGTCTCAAAGACTCAAGATTTCCAGCAGACCCTAGGCTGCAACTATACTCTAGGCTAGACTTGCCTCAGGATGCAAAGGCTATCACAGAATACTTGAGAAAGATTGAGAACATCGACCAGATTACTCACGTCTTTTTTGCAGGTAAGCAAACTCCGTGCACATTTGGATATTTAAACTATGCTAATAAACTTTGTAGCATACGTACGTCGAGGATGGGCCGACGAAAGCTCAGAGCAAAGAGTCAAAGAGAACGTTGATTTCACCGTGAACACCGTGGTAGTGGTCGAGAATGTCTGCCCTAACCTTCAATTCTGGATCTTCCCAACAGGTGGCAAAGTAAGTCTCCCACCTACTCAAAACACCCTCATACTGAACGGAAAACAGTAGTATGACTTCGAATTCGGGACTAAAGTCCATCGTAAGACACCACTCAAGGAAACCACTCCCAGGGTCCCACCCCCATACAGAGATCATCTCTTCTACTACCCACAAATCGACACTTTGACAAAACTCTCAGAAGGCAAGAGCTGGAAATTTGCGGACATTCGTCCCGACGCCATTGTTGGGTTCGTACCAAACCATAACCCAATGAAAATCGCCGAGCCACTCGCCTTATACCTCTCCCTTTGGAAATCTCTCAGTCCCAACCTCCCAGTCCTATTCCCAGGAACGGCAGAATCGCACACTCACCAGCAATCCAACATCTCATCTGATCAACTTGGGAGGTTCCACGTTTATGTCTCTTTGCATCCTGAGCTTACAGCTGGGAAGGCATTTAACATTGTGGATGAGGATAGAGGGATTAGTTGGGAGATGGTTTGGCCTGGGATTGTGAAGTATTTTGGACTGTTAGGCGTTGGTCCTCTGAACGAAGGAGGGAAATTGGGTGGTGAAGGGTGGGTTAAGAGTCAGAAAGATAGGTGGGATCCTTGGTAAGCTTCCTAAATGTCCCAGGGTTCTAGGAATATCACCATTGGCTTTTGAGAGGACGTATACTGACTTGGGATTCTGGTTCCAGGACGAAGGAGAATGGACTACGTCCAAAGGTGTTGAATAATACTTGTTGGGAGTTCATGACCATCGTTACGTGAGTCACTGGCTTTCACACGCTCAATTCTTCTCCGAATTGACCAACATTAGCCAAAGTGCTGATATATTCCCATAGCGGGCCGTATTCGATGTTTGATCGCCATTACGACCTAGGTGAAGCCAGGAGAATTGGGTTCACAGAGTCTATGGATCATTTGAAAGGGTATCATGTTGCTTTTGACAGGATGCGGGCCGCGAAGATCATTCCATGATCATGCCGACTCGGTAAGACGTCTTGCCACCATTGCTAGCACTACGTTTCTACGAGGCTTTGGCTCAAAATAATGTCCTTCGAGCTGCGGGAATTTCGTAATTATTTGTTTTTTGCGAGCGTTCAACGGCTTCATGCATTTCAATTTCTGTCCATGAACATTGTCCTTCTGTAAAAGTCCTTCGAGATACTAGAATTTCTAAGGTATTCGTGCTCAACTAGTTTCTTCTAGCAGTGAACCGATGATTCAAAGGCATTCATATCGACTCTTTCACTACTACTGGATAGAAGGAGCACTTCACATGCTCCTTCCCTCTTTAGCTGACCTCGAGTCAAGCGACTTTCCTGTCTTCAGCTTTCGAGGCGATTATAAATACTTCCCCCTCCCTACCATAACGAACCTCACGACCATTTTGATATACAGGTAAATATAACTCCTAGGTTTAGCTCGGTCGGAGCCATTCTCCAGTCTATCCGATTGTAGCTTGATTCCTCAATTTAGTTGGGTACTTTCTGTGAAGACTTTGCATGACTACAAGTTTTAGAATGTCGTTGTCAAAAGATTTTAGTTGTCAAGAATTTCACTTCGATCGATTTGCCTAAGCTTGAACAGTAGCTTTTCTATAAAATATTACTTTCATGCCATGACCATCGCTCAAGGGTGTGAAATGGGAAGGTTCAAAGATGGTGATCTGAGGAGCTGGCTCCTCGCAATAGTCAATGTTTCTTGGCCAGCGGCCAACTCGCGACCTGAAGGTCAGAATACGACCTCCCGCCTCGTTGGTTCTTCTTGTTATGTCTAATTCACTAAGCCCGGAAGAGACCTTTTCAAAAGAGGAGGGATGAGAGAGAGGGAACTCTTGAGTAGAAGGAGACTGCTATATAATAACACAGATGATCCGACCAACCACCAGCCCGCGCACCAGATTCCGCGGTGATTGAGCACGTGGAGCTGCTTTCCTCGGATCCTTGACCTTGAGTCTTCAAATGAACTTGAGGTGGTTCTGGTGGTGGCTGAGGAGACGCGTATGAGGTGCAGCTGAGAGCACTCACCCGGAAGTTTGCAGTTTGCCCAAAATAAAGTTCTTTGAACCTGGGAACATTTAAGACAATTGGCCTACGAGTCTGTAAGTGGATGTGTTTCTACCAAGTCGAAACTTCCGATATTCGTTGCTCTTTGGTAAAAAAAAAAAAAAAAACTTTTTCGTCACTTCGTGTTGCTGGACTTTTGGGGGTTATGAAGATGCTTCGCAGTATCCACATTCCTGAGGGCAGCCATTCTGCTGCTGATGATGGTTGGACATGGCATGGGTCAAACTATAGTAGTAAAAGGCTGTTGATCTTTTTTACTAGGTGCGAATAGAAGGACTGCGTTCAGATGCTTCTTTCATCTCAAGGCCGAGCCAAGTGGTCTCACATCTTGAGCACTTCAAGGCTACTATACTATTCACCCTTCTTCATGCTTGCAGAATAACTTGGCTCCATGGCGGCTGCAGAGTATGCTCCTCCTTCGTACCAAGACGGAATTCCATGTTCTTGGTGATATGGTACCGATAATACTAGGCTCTTAGGAAGGTGAACTGATTCTAGGCTCCAGTCTGTTCCGGAATGAAAGCTATCTGAATAAATTTCCCAGGATAGGTTCACACACTTGTGGAGTGGTGCATGGAATAGAGCAAATCTCCAACCCCCTCCCCGAACGCAAGCCTTTCGACTTGGAAACCAGAACCTCAAGAACTGAGATAGAAACTCAACTTTCCTAAATGTCCCTGAGGGTGTAGGACTCTGAAAAGGGCAATTCTGGCAGTTTGCATTGGCTGGCCATACATCTGGACTCTGAGAAGAGAGTTGCCTCGGAGAAAATTTCGAAAGCTGAAATCAAAATTTTTTGAAAGAATTTTGGGGACGAGATCGAGTTTTTGAACGTTCCCAGGCTTCAGGGACTCTATGAGGGGGTTCTCCGACCAAATAGCGCGTATTTTTGAGAGACGCATCGCCATATGCGCAGTAAGGGAAATTGACTTGGTGAAAATTCCAGGAGGTGATATTCCACTTGGAAAGCATGTAGGCGGTTTGGTTGACCTCGGAATCAATGACCCAGGCTGTCCGGAACATTGAAAACGTGGAAAATGGGACTGTAATCATTTCATTTGTACAAGAAAAGGGGTATCTGTTTCCCATAACGCCCCCCCCACCCGCAGACTCCCAGAAAAACAATTATCCGAATTACAGACTACCCGAATTGGGAATAGTATCACCAAAAACCTTAACTCTATAAAGGCAAGCGTAACCCACGTGACTTCCTCCCCAATTGCTCCTGGTTCTAACTACTAACTGATCTGTATCTGCCCCAAAAGATCTCATATCTACTGGGACACTGAAAGCTTGCACGGAACCACCCTCCATATCAAAGGTCCATGCACCGATCTTGACATACCCGAACGGCAAAACCTCGGCCTCGGTCTCGGAAAAGAGTTCCTCCGATACCGACTTCACCGCATTGTATGTATCAATATCAGGAATCCACGCAAGAAGCTCCATCTCTCTAGGGGCAGAGCCTGGTTGGAGTGACGCGCCTGAGGGTAAGTGCTCAATGACCACGGAATCCGGATACATTGAGTTCGCCATGACAACTCCAAGGCTAGCACCAAAACCTTCACCTTGCTCGAGTGGTGTACACCAACAATCCCCGTATTCTTCCCAACGTGTTAACGCTGCGGATGGGGGATTCGGAGCCGGAATTGGGTTCTGGATTGCAGCACGCATCCATTTCGTGAAGAAATAGACATTGCTCTTTGGAGAGATGTATGTCGGAGACGTGAGATAGGGGTTGACGACAGCACCAGTAGCTGGTGAGAAGTGGTTGATGCGTGTAAGACTCTGATCGATGGCGCTGCGTAGGTTGGAGTTGATGAGAGCTTCGAGTTGAGCATGCGGGATGAGCTTCTTCAAGATCTCTGTGGCGATATTTCTGACTTCATCCCTCGTGAGGCTGCCAGAGTTGTGTTGGAGTTTCGTAATTTGACGAGAAGCATTCTCAAACTTTTTGGTAAGTTGAGCAAGCTCTGTCCGGAGGTGCGCGGTATCCTCGTCCCAGTTTTGGCGAATTAATTCAATCACCTCCTCCTTCGTCGCGACATGATTGTCTTTCAGGAGGCGAGGGAATTTTTGGCCAAGTTCGTCAGCAAGGATAACCTTCATGTTGTTCGAGTTCTGCTTCATGTACCGATCCCAAGCAACCTTTGCGACCTTCTCAACTTCTCTTGTGAGTTCCTTTCCGGACATGGTACCCTTGCCGGTCTGAACAGGTTGGTCGATTTGTCGGTGAATGAGGGTGTCGTCAGAGCGAATCCTGTCCTGCAACGCATGCCAGAAGTCATTGGGAATGATCAAGTTGCCGTCCTGATCCTTCTTGACAACCAGTAGATCGGGCAGAATGTCGTTGAGTCGGGCGATAGCCTTTGGATCGATGTCAGACTTGCGAGACTTGATGCGAGCAACTTGGTGTTCAAGATCGGTGAGTCTGCGGTAGAGATCGCGGTTGTCATCCGTCGCGTGCTCGAGAGGGGAGAAGGATGGGATCATCCGGCCAAAGCCGTGACCCAAGTCGGAGATAATAGAAGTGATGTCACCAGAAGAGACGATAGTAAAGGCGATGAGCGCAATAACGGCAACAATGAGGTAGATGAGGAAGTTGGTAGAGAAGATCCTACAATAGGCGTTAGCTTAGAAAATTTGAGAGATCAAGAGCACTTACGACTTCAAGAGAGAACCTGCAAGGCCGACGAGTTGCTTAACAGAAGATACGACATAAGCACCTGCATGTGTGAACATGTTGTTTGCAGGTTCGACGTAGCCGGCAGCCCGGAGACGTTGACGAGCTAGAGTATCAAGCGTAAGTCTTTCTGCCTCGGCGCCGGATGCAACGCGATTAGCTGCGACAGTTGGAGCGCAAGGTGGCTCGGGGCTGCTTTCGTCCTCATCTGACTCCTCCTGAACGCCTGGCAGATGGGTGTCGTTAAGGCTGCTGGGTGGAGAAGAAGATTCGACATGGGCGCTGTAGAAGAGTCCATTCTCAATTCCAAAGCTTTTGTCGGCAGATGAAGAGGCGGCAGGGGTTTGGGATCGAGATCGACCGCGGGACTCTACGAGATCGTTAGCTAAGATTCGAGGAAAGTAGGACGAGGGGGTAGAGAAATTGGGACTTACTAGTAACTGGGGTTGGCTCTGGGGCTAGCAGGTTGTGCAAGACATTGTCAATTTGCTCGCCAATACCTGTACCAGTCCTAGCAGGTTGCGCAATGGTATTGGTACCATATGCGGTGCTTTGGCGGAGGCCAATAGCGGGGAGAGGCTCGTTGCCAGATCGGCGGGTTCGGCGCGGAGTAGCTGCGACCGTAGATGGTGCAGGGGAGGCACCGTGGCTACTAGCTCTGCTAGCAGCTCTGGTGGTACGTCTTGTAGACATTGTAGAGGTAGGAGCGCCTCGAGGACGTTCGGAGAGTGTTGGGAAGGGTCGAGGGTTGTTGTTTAGTTGGGAGAGTTCAGAATTGACCTCCGATGGAGTATTTTGGCGCGAATCGATATCTAGCAGAGAATTAGTTTGAATTGAATTCAAATTGCGTTGTGAGCTGACGGGTCTTTCGCATGCAGAAGTCAAGAAAGTCGACAGGTTCGACGCGCATTTGTAGTATGAATTGGCGCTACTGGTGATTGCAGAAGTAGGAAAGTGCAGTTGCTTGACTGATTTGGAAGGCGCGAGGGAGAGGTTTGTGTGGACTTGAAGGGAGAAGATCGAGAAAGAAGAAAATCTCTGGGGTTTTGTGCTCGCAGCACCCATTGTCTGCCTAGGAGATTTACTTACTATTGTGATGAAGCTATTACCGCTCCCTCGAAGGTGAATCCGATGCACAACGGCAAGGTCCACAACCACAATGCTAACCAAGCGCACACTGCAACAGTGAATTACGCGTCCCGATCGATAGCCGAATCAATTCCAGATCTTGTATGATCATTGAGGATACATGCGAAGCGGTGTATTATTCGTTCTGCGGTTCGGCGCAAGTCGATGTATAGGTCGTCGAGGACGATGCACGCGATGCACAACAAGGACAGGACAGCGGGATGCCATTTATTGAGTTTCCTCGGCTCGTCTAGGCGTAGCACAGGTTGTGAATTCCTCAGTGAACACAATAATGCTCGTTAGTGGTGGTCGGTGGGACATTTCTCGAGTCTGGATGTCCGAAAGAAGTTGTTTTCATTCCTCGCTCGAAGCAATCAACGGCACCGCGCCATAGAACCCTGACCGTTGCCGTGGCTAGTGAGTGTGGCGGGGCATTTTCACTCACCATCCACAGTGCGCCATATGCGCTTGTGGCACAAGAGCGGTGAGAGAAAAGAAGTGGCTGAAGAGAGATATAAGAGGGGTGCAATATTTGATTGCCCCTGGGGCTCGGAGGCCCCTCCGTTCAGTGAAATGTGAGTATTTGAACTTACCCGATGGCATACAAGTTACTTTCCGCTCCCAAGATCCCAGTAGACATAAGAGAGGGTTCTGAGAAAAGCGTGGGGAGCGGAAGAGGGTGGACCATCTGTCGCTTGATAGCCTTTGAGGTCCCCTCTGTTCAGTGAATTTGAACTTACCATGTGGCACATAACTCACCTTCTGCTCCCACGATCCTGAAAGACATGAGAAGAGTGTGGGGAGCGGAAGAGGGGTGGCGCATTCGATGGCTTGGGGTGCTTTGAAGTCCTCTCTTCCGCTCCCAAGAAGTACATTTTAATGTACGTCTCTCAATGTCCCACTGGGCCGTTGAGGGCGATCAAGGTATCAGCTGTCGATCGGCATGTTGGTGCACCGGAAACTTACCCAAGCCTCGCTGAAATGTTAAGCCGAGTCAGACATTGGCACCGTCATTGCTTTTTCCAGAGGCTTGAATCTGCAATGCAAATCAGCATCTCGTGCAGGAAATTAAACGTCCGCCGTTGCCGTTGAACCCTGAAGAAAAAAGTTGTCTTCGTGCAATCTCACCATACGGACATATGGTGTCGTTGTTTTGTGGACATCCCATCTCATACTGGGGTCCTACGTAGACATGAGATCCTGGAAAGGAAAGGAGCGGGCTTTAAATAAAATTGTGACTTGCCCACTTCGTATTGTTTCGTGATGGAAGATCTCCCCACCAAGAACGAGTTGAAGTGTCCTTTTGTCGTCGAGAACCTTCAACAAAGCAATCATGACCGTAGGAACCGTACTGATCACCGGGTAAGTGGTGAGACATCTGCCCCTGTATTGTTGTTGGGGGAAGGATTGTTGTGGAGGTGGAGGGGGTTTGTATGCGCGAGCTTGGACGAACCCCACCAAGGCTGAAATGTTAAGATGGAAGGAACGAAGAAGGAAACAACGAACGAAGAAAGAGGCGAAGGCAGAGACGAAGAAATATGAAGGAGGAAGGAAGGAGTGAAAATGGAAGGAAAGATGCTAACATGATCGCATAGTGGTACCGGTTACATTGGTTCGTTCACCTCACTCGCCCTCCTCGAGCATGGCTACAAAGTCGTTATCGTCGACAGCCTGTACAACTCCTCCAAAGTCTCCCTCGATCGCATTGAGCTCCTCTGCGGAAAGCGACCCGATTTCTACCAAGTCGACGTCACAGATGAAGAAGCATTGGACAAGGTCTTCGCCGCACATCCAAACATCGACAGTGTCATTCATTTCGCAGCATTGAAGGTGCATTGGCAGAAGCTACAAACGGAGGCATATACTAACTCGCAGACAGGCAGTGGGAGAATCATCAGAAATCCCTCTTGAATACTACCGTGTCAATGTTGGCGGAACCATCACTCTCCTACGATGCATGACCAAGCACAATGTCCCAAACATCGTGTTCTCCTCTTCTGCGACCGTCTATGGCGATGCGACACGAGTTCCCAACATGATCCCTATTCCCGAACACTGCCCAATTGGCCCTACAAACCCATATGGACGTACAAAGAGCACGATTGAGTTGATCATTACGGATCACATCGATGCCCAACGGAACAACGCGAAGAAGGCGGGCAAGCCATTTGAGCAGTGGAACGGGGCTCTGCTGAGATACTTCAATCCTGCTGGTTCACACCCAAGCGGAATCATGGGTGAAGATCCATTAGGTGTACCATTCAACCTTCTGCCCTTGCTGGGCCAGGTTGCAACTGGACAGAGAGAGAAGCTGCTTGTCTTTGGCGATGGTAAGATCTTCGGATGAAATACGGCAACATGAGACGAAAGCTAAGATACCTCAGATTACCCATCGAGAGACGGCACCGCCATCCGTGACTACATCCACGTCGTCGATCTCGCCAAAGGCCATCTCGCAGCACTGAATCACCTCCGAGAAAAGAACCCCGGCGTACGAGCATGGAACCTAGGATCCGGCCGCGGCTGCACCGTCTTCGAGATGATCAACGCATTCCAACACGTTGTCGGACACCCACTGAAGTACGAAGTCGTCGGTCGACGAGCAGGCGACGTCTTAGATCTCACCGCAAACCCAGCACGTGCCAACGCCGAATTGAAGTGGAAGACAGAACTCACACTCGAAGACGCTTGCGCAGATCTCTGGAAATGGGTTAGCAACAATCCACAAGGATACCGTCAAGACCCCCCTGAGGCATTGATCAAGGCTGTCAAGGAAGGAAAGACTTCTGGAATTTAGGTCGTCGGCATTGTGTAAAGGTTTGTATACTAGCATATAGGCTTGAACAGCGGCTTTGCAGATAGACCTCAGCAATTGATTTGTATCTGACCAATCGTTTTCTTTCTTTCGTACTATCTACCACCCTACGGCTTCAAAAGCAACTTCCCGGTTGTCTTTCGTCCTTCGAGATCGGTGTGGGCTCTCGCGACATCCGCCAGAGGGTAGGTCTCATGGATTCTGACATTGAAGTTGTGCTTGGTGATGAATTCAAAGAGCTCCCCCGTGTATCTCTCGAATTCCTCTCTTGTAGCAATGTAGTTAAACAATGTCGGTCTCAAGACCTTGACGTTCTTGGCCGACAATCTTGCGATGGTCAAGGGAGGGACTGCTCCAGACTACAAATTCCTCTTAGCATAACTCCTGATATTTTTATTGAGAAGCGAGTTACTCACCGAATTTCCATAAGAAACAACCGTCCCCTTCCTAGCCACAACCTCCAAATCATTCTCAAACTGATCCTTCCCCGTACTATCAAAAACAGCCGCCACCCCTTCTCCGCCCGTAATCTCCTTAACTTTCCCCACAAAGTCCTTCTCCTCTTTATAATTAATCATAAACTCCGCTCCATTCTCCTTCGCTAATTCGATCTTCTCCGCTGTACTTGCTGTTCCAATCGTCCTTGCCCCAACAGCTTTCAGCAGCTGACATAACCAGAGCCCGACTCCGCCTGCTGCAGCGTGGATTAAGATCCAATCGCATTTTTTGACTTCATATGCTTCTCGAATCAGAGTCAAAGCGGTCAAGCCTTGGAGGAAGGCAGCGGCTGCGATGGATGGAGAGAGAGAGGAAGGAATGGGGTATGCTGTGCTAGCTGGGGCAGATGTGTATTCTGCGTATGCAGAGGTTCCCATCCAGACTACGCGGTCGCCGACTTTGAGGTTATATAAGTTGCCACCGCCGGTTGAAACTATTGTGCCTTCTGCTTCGCGGCCAAGGATTTCAGGCTTGGGAGCAGGATAAAGTCCTGTGCGGAAGTAGCTATTAATTTCTTGTTAGTCCTTCTGCAGATCCAGAGGTTGAAAGAAAGGAGAGAATGGGGCCGGAGGGGGATCGATGGAAAGGGAGAAGTACGTGTCAATATAATTAATCCCAATAAAATCATTTTTCACCAACACTTCTCCCTCCTTTGGTGTCGGAACCGGAAGATCAGTCTTATACTGCAAAACTTCCACCCCTCCCGTCTTCTCGATCAAAACCCCCTTCATCGTCTTCGGAATCTCGGTAGCCATCGTGCGTACGAAGTGTGAATTGAGCTGTGCAACTCGAGCTCTCGGCGTGTTGACAATCGAAGCAAATCTAGCAGTCTGTCTGGCAAACATACGGCATTAAATACTCCACTTCTTTGAGAGGGGTTAGTGTAACAAAAGACCAAAGCTGGAAAAGAGCTGATTGGTGGTTGTTTCAATTGGTTTATAAGCAAAGCATTCGGGGATCAATGAGCTCTCAAGATGGGGTGTGACGTGCTTTCCGATGCGGGGGCAAGTCCGTTATCGGACAGGGGTCAAGGAGAAAGGAGGGGCAGCTCGGAACGGTAACCTGATGCGTGTAGAACGACAAGACATAAGCTTTGGCTTGCAGCTCGTTATCTTACGAATATTTCAATTCATGAGTGATTCGAATCATGTCTCTTGACCATCCGACCCAGTTACGACCCTCCCCAAGTCTCGCTGCCGAAATCGGATCGGATCCGGCCCTACCTCGCTTCAGCCACTTTACTCCAAGCGAGACCCAAAGAATGTGGTTCTACGCATTGATCTTCTAGAAGCTGTGGAAATATGTTCATCTAGATTGGCAACTGTACATTGAATATCCGCTAAGAAGTCCCGCCCATCTCCAACGACCCAACCTACCGATGATCGTTTAACTTCCCACCTATCCAAATATCCCAAAAGAGCCACATCAACTGCCAACACTCACCCCCAACAGCCCTAAGCAAATTCCGAAGATCTAGCATCGTATACCAACCTCCCCAGCACGCCATCGTCAACACCGCTCTATATCCCCAGACCCCACCGCGATCAATCATGAAATGAAAAACATATCCACACACCAAGTAACTAAACGCAAATAAGAGTGCATCCTCGAAACAATATCCCTTCCATCCAGAGTTATATCTCCACTTCATTATCTTCTCGTCTATCTCTTTCCACCATTCATAAAAGGCCTACGAACAGCATCAGTTTCCACCTTTTTGGATTCCTCGTCTGTACATACCTCATATGCTATCGTTATTTTTGATTGTAAAGGCTGGTAAAGAACAACGAAGCCCCATTCCACTAGATTCAGACTTTTCGGTGGTCCAGACTTGCTCCTAGTTCCCTGGATCTTAGCAAACTTCTCTTCTTTCTTCTGACAGCGACGTTCAAATCGTGCTCGAAAGAGTTTTGCCAGCGCTTCGTCCCTCTTAAAAGGCCAACCTAGTTCTGAAGCTGCAAGGCAATATGCCGAGCGAGGATAAATGTAAGGCCAATCGCGCAGTTCGTCAGAAGAAAAATAGTAGCCATAACGGGAGTGTCGTGGAGATCCAAGATGTCGGAATTCATGAAGCACCTCAAAAGCTGCATCGTTTGGATCTAACCACCAGTCCCACGATATCGAAAAGGGGGCTTGATCGACAACTCGTAAGATTCGTGGCTTGCGATCGAGGTGTGACATAAAAGGCAGGTATGGAACATGGGAATCTTTCAGGTGGTTCTGACGCTCAGTTTGGAGGAATGCAGGAATATCCACATTCGATACACTTAAGATGTCGATCATATGGGCCCCCACAATCTCAGAGTCGAATGGATCTAACGCTTGCTCCATAATATAATCGAGGAAACTGGTCGTTCGCTTGTAAGAAGAGATGTAGTGGTGCCATCCACGGATAGCTATCGAACGAGGGACGTTCTTGAGTTCGTCGTGATACGAGGCTCCCATAGCTATCAGACGGCAGGCAATTCCTTTCCATCCTACGGACTGGTCTGGACTAGAGGTCCAACTCTTCGTGATGGCCACGGCTAGAGGAGGGTGGTGAAAGAGATTGACATTGTCTTCCGTTACCCATTCGCGGACGATGGCATCGAATGCTTCTGGCGATTGTGATCCTGCTATGTCGAATAAGGAAGGGCAGAAGTCGGACATGCCCATGTCCTCAGGATTCGAGACAAGCATATTGTACGTGGCTGCTATGTTCTCGATTGGCAGTCCCGGGTGAACCCTCCTGACGGGCGGCTATTATGGAATTGTCAGATCGTATCTACAATATGCTAGTATGTGAAGTTTAGACAGCTGGCATAATCTTGCAGACTTTGCAGCTCGAAATCAAAAGTACATGTGGCCAGCCAAAGCGCAACTTGAATTTTTAGAAACTACCACTTACTTGCCCCAAACATCCGTCACATCGGGATCGATTCCTACTTTCAAAAGGAGCTCGCAGATTTCCACGGAATATCCACTGGCAGCCATCTATTGCATTTGTTAGCGAAGACATTCACAATTGAATAGCATAACTCACATGTAGCAACGTGGTACTATTGCTGTCAACGGCGAATGGCGAAATGGTACGATTGCTGATCTGTTTCTGAACGACTTCAAACATTCCACGTCTGCACTGAGTCCAAATTGGATGATAACTGTCGATAATCGGCGATACTCGGCACGATCTTTCAATAGACCCCCAAAAGTTCGTGTACTGTAACACATAACAGCGAGATAAAAACGACAGGACGACGAGCCATGACGATGTTACTTTGGAGTCAGTATTAAGGCCTTCATCTGTCTCGTGGGGTTCCGAGGCCACCGAGTGAACCCTGGCAGCGACAATACCCAACACGCCAAGGTACAATACCTGCTGAGGGGCTGCCTGTCGAGTGTTTGATTTGTCCGTCCCCTGACGAGACTTCTTGTACCTTTCACTGATCGTTTTGCCAGTACCTTTGCTGGCCACAACCTCCATTCGTAAAGCCACAAGCTCATTACTGACCACACCGACTGCTGCATTAGACGACGATATCTCACATAGCAGATTCTGCATCCCGTGGAAGTGAGCAGACCTGTTTGAACTTCAGCACGTTGATGAAGCTGGGACATTGCAGGAACCTTACGTTAGGTTGGTAGTCATAACCAGGTTGAGGTTGCTCACAGCGCGATGTAGCTGCATTTCAATCGCCTCGATATCCTTCTTCTTGCAAGCCAGTTGAAGAAAGCCTATCGATCTCGTCGCTCGACTCTTTGCTAGTGAAGCTTGCTTTGCTTTTTCGATGAGATTCTCCAACTTCGCCAAAGTCTTTTCGCAAGTCAGAACGGCCTTGAGAACCAGTTGCGAGACATCGACGTCAGGGTAGCTGCTCCGCTTCCGCTGGCTATCAATCAATAGACCGACATATTCCAGTATAAGTTCGAGCTGCTCGAGTAGATCAACTAAGCGACTTAAATCTTCAGGGCCGTCTGGGAGAGATCGGAGGAACCGCTGAAGCTCGCGCACCGAGTCGACAAGTTGGATGGCTAGAGAGACAACTGCGATACCACTGGCAACAGCGCTGAGCCCATCCATATTGCATCATATCCGTCGTCCCTTAGCTTTAGATAGATAGGACTCGAGAGTTGAGTTGCGAGGCCAGAAGTAACAAGGCTGTTGCGATATCATTATGAAATAAAGGAGGAAAGAACAAGATCAAGAAAACATGTACGGCTTAGACTTGCACGCAGCCTTGCTGCGCGCGAGTGGCATTCTAAGCAAGTGCATCGGACCAATGATTCGGGCCTGTTAATGATTGAGCTGAGGTCCTGTTAGCTCGAGCTGCCTTACATCCTCAATCCATATCGTAGAGAGTGGTTGGTTCGAGGTCGTAAGCAGTTTGATGGGCCATGTAGAAGTGATGAAAAGAGAAGAAAGAAGGTCGCGTCGATGGGAAAGGGTGACTTTGGTCTTGATGCCGAGTCACGTGTTTACAGAACTCTTGCAGGTGGATTTCATCACTAGCCACTGCCGGTCAGCCTCATAGTGCTTGTTCATTCGAAAGACAGGTAACTGGGCTTTATGTTGATGTTTCACTATCGATATTCCTTGATTTGACAAGCGCGAGTATCTCCAACGTCTATGCACCATCCCGGTCCGTCCCCAGTCACGTACCAAATCCCCCTCACCTGAGCTCGACTCCCATATTTCTCGCATCACGAGCTCTTTGCTTCTCTTTCCAGCTCAACACACCAAGAGCAACCAAATAGAAAATGATCGTCAGACCGCCAATGATCGCATAGTACCCATTCGGACCAACGAGATATCCGTCCACGATGCCTAACAGAATCAAAACTCGAGCTGCCCAGAAATGCCAGATCCCTCTCCAACTCCGCTTCCGATGAGCATGAAAGTAATTATGCTGGAGATATCCAAGGACCAGAGGAACGGCAAATAATGCAACCACGATGGTCCCCAGGATTGAATGGGCGAGTTTCCACCACTGTTGAGAAGTCAGGATATGTTGGGTGTGCACTTGAAGGGTTGCTCACTCGAGGATTAATTTGGCAGAGGTAGACACCGAATCCAAATCCGACGATCATCAAGGCAGTGTTGAAGATTTGAAAATATGCGTGGTATTGCACAGCATGTTTGGCCTTGGAGAATCTGAGCCAAATCCCCCCGATTGCAAAGAATAAGAATGCAACAGCTGTCACAAGCGCATGTGCAACTCGATAGGTATCGAAACTAGTGTTTTGGTGCTGTGGAGGTGCCATTTCGATTTCTTGAGAGAACGAGGCTATGATTCTACTGGCACACAATTGAGGATCTAGACGTGGAGATATACTTTCAGTACAGGTTGACTTCAACACCCCTTTCTCAAACTTTCCAAGCCTTGCTTCAAATTACGAATAAGGGACACGCAGCCTCGATAAATTCGCGTGAACTTCGTCATTCTAGTCCTGAATTTTATATTGTCAACGCGTTGAAGATTCGACCTGTTGCTTCAGAGAAGACGTTTTTTTCCTGCGCCAGTGACAGGATGGAGAAGTCTCATTCGTCAATATCTGTTCTCTCCAAGCCTCAGAACCTCAGGCTGGAGCGGTCGCTGTTCTGTGGATTCGCTTCATTGTACCACAAAGATGGCACTGTGTCAGCAACCAATTGCCCATTCTTCAATTGTAATAGATCCTGTCAGCCGGGCCTCGATTTCCTCCGCATTTGGACAAGCTTCGTCACCATGTGCCAAACCCTATACTCTACGAACACAAGATCTTATCAACAATTTTGAATTGGGCATACTTTGTCAGCGCGGCTCCAACTTTGTCCGTATCCTGTAACACGTTCCTGGAAGCATGACCAGAGAAATGCCAACGTTCGTTGCGCCTGCTGGTGAAGGCCCGAATGCAACTTTTGAGGCTTCAACGGTAACTTCAAATGGAAAGACGAAGAGAGCAGAATCACAAGCAAAGTTGCCTATTAAGATGAGCTGAGTTGTGAGAGTTATGCATTTCAAATACTCAAGCCAGGGAGGTTGTCGAGAAATGCAGTATGTTTCTGTCTTCGCAAATTCCACCATCCTATCTCTACTCTCGTTCGGCTTTGTGAGAGGCAACCTCATCTGCGAAGTCATCTCCTTCCCATTCCCTCATTCCACGCGTCTGGGGTGGTTTCTCTGCCGCGACTGCGCCCCCGACGATGAAGTACTTTCTCCCTACCCTCCTCTTTCTCCTTCACTGAAGCTAGATGAATGAGACCTAGGTGTCTCTAGTACTAGCTATTCACATTCTTTCCTTAGTAGGAGGGTCGACCGTCTGGTACGTGTCCCTCCTTAGTCTTATCAACTACTGTGCCCGTCCAACAGGAGCATCCGAGTCTTTTGCTCAGCAATCGCATGCTTCGAGAAGGACTCTAATTAGGCTGCATCTTCGGTATTAGCTGGAGGAACAACTTCCTTGCTTCGCGGTTGGCGCTGGTCAAGGTCTAGAGCGGCGATGTGCTATGATGTAGAGAGAAGACTCAGCAGAATCCTAAAGTGCACATTCAGGATTTCGGCTACGCGAACAAATATGTCTTCAAGGCTGCCAGGACATTTCTGGCTCTCCTGTGAAGGCAAAATGCTCTTCCCCTCCTCAGCAACTGAGTACCTACCTTCCTTCCAACCCACGATACTTCCGAAACACCCATATAGATTTAAATAAGCAAATATTTCTCACAAAGCTCCGTGGTCAAGCTGTCACATCATCTCAACAACCACAACCTTTAACATGCTAACAAGCAAACAGTTATTTGCGTGCGTGCGATGCTTGGTTATTTTCCTTAACATGGGGACTGTTGATGCGTCTGACACCCTCCACTGCACAACGATTTCATGGTAGGCCAGGCAACTGGTGGTATCGTGGGGTAAGAGGAGGCGGAAAACTAAAAAGCTCCTTTCAACTAGGGGTGCAGGGGTCGTTTTTAATGAATAGACATCCAACATGGTCGTGAGAGGGGGATATTTGTGTTGTAAGTGAACCATTTCTTCTGCACGGTCTTTCTTTACATCTTGACCACAGAGCTCAAATACTTTTTGGCAACTTTTTGCATTCGCTTGCTTGGTTCAAGTAGGATGTTTTCGCTTGCTAAGTTGAAAAGGAGATGACCATGACTTTCGTTGTCCTCCAAATCAAGAAGGCACGCGTAGCAACGCCCAACACCACCCACGAAGTCCGAGACTTCAGCACAAGTAACAACTCCAAAGACCACCCAACACCATCCATCACGAAAAGCTATTTATTAAACCACACCTTCCTCCTCTCGTAAATCTTCCTTGGCCAAATATTCATTGCGGTCTTCCTTCCCCCAAGCAACGGCAACCCCGCATGCACAACCCTCTCATCCCCAGTCCCATTAGCGTGTGAGTTAATCCAAAACAACGCATTCCCTTACTTCGGCACAAACACTGTCCCCCCGTCCCCCTTCCCTCCCTTCCCATTCTCATCTACCTTCCTCTCCCGTCTAAACCACTTCCCCTCCTTTCCCTTCACCTCCACATGTGGAAACCACGTCTCCCCACCCTTCACCTTCCCCTCCTCAGCCTTGAGATACACAAAGAAACTCGCCACGCGGTTGAAGAACCTCCCACTCCCATCATTGATCCTCTGCGGACTGTCATACCAATCATGATGAACATCAAACTTCTCTCCCTGCTCATATCTCACTAACTGCGGGGTCCCGAAATCATCGATAGGACTCAGCAGCGTTCCCATAAATGCCGAAACACAGGAGAGGATGCATTGCGTAATGGGGGAGGATGGATCGAGGGCTCCAGAGCGAGAGGTGCGGGAGGTGGAGGGGCGTTTTGTGCCGTCGAGGTAGACTACTGAACTCTCTAGATTTGGCTCTCTGTGTGGTTCTGTCAGTCCTGTGACTTATCTTTTATATCTTGTGAGGAAGTGAGAATGAAAGAGAGACGAACCCAGTAGCAAATAGCCCCTCTGCCTCCTTATTAGAAACAAAGTTGTTGATATAAATAAGTAAAGGATCGATAGAGACGATTTTAGTTGTGTATTGATGTGGCTCGCAGACAAAAGGCTTCTCTCTGGAGTTGCCGAAAAGTGCTTGAATGGGAGAGAATGAGAACCCGTAGCTGTAGCTTACAACAAGAAGGGCTGTTATTGCGTAGCTTGAGAGGGCAATTTTGAGGAGGGGTAGGTCTGCTGCTTTTGGGCTCTGTATTTGATGTTAGTGTTGTCAAAGGGAGATTTTGAGAGGACGATTCTCACCATAATGAAGGCGTTGAAAGGTGCACAGGTACTTTTCACGAGAAGTAACAGTATGTCTTCACCAAATAATCTCACCCTTACACGATTTCTTTTCCCCTATTCATACTATCCACAGCTCCCAGCTCTCGTTCCAACATCACTCGCTTCACAAAAGGAGGTCGGCCCTCCCATCCCATTCGCTACCAAGAAAATGCATAAATCCGGCACGGCTTAATCTCACCTTTCCCAATATCAGATACAAACTATAAACCCTTATCAGTGAATCGTACTAGACCTTTCATCGTTAATCGGTGGCATTAGATTGTTTCTTGGGTATTTTCGTGGATTCTTCTGTTGGTGCGGGCCGACAACCATGTGGCACGAGAGCATCCTTGAACGTCGTACCAAGCAATATGGATTTTCGGGGGAAGCACAATATATTGATGTGATGAACTTTGTATTTACCTATCTCTATCTCATCTTCTACGAAAAGAGGGGAAGTGAAAGGAAACACGCAGTCTTGTCTATCGAGAACTGTCTGGGCAAGCAAGGAAATCGTCATCTATTTTATTTGCAGAAAGCAGAGAGCAGAATAATCGCGAACGAACCTTTGGCTCTCATCTTCTCCATCCATGCTATGCTATCCATTCCACGCCTGCCATACGCCAAGTTGATATGCCTGCAAAAGACCAAGAAGAGCAGAAACCGCAATAAAGAAACGCCGAAATCATATGCAAGGAGTAGCGAAAGTGCGGTAGAGGAGGCCGGGAAGCCGCTCGGCATTTGCGATACCTTAGTAGCGAGAGTAAGCCACGGAAGCCAAGTACCGAGAAGAAAGTGGGATGTCTACTTCGGGATCGGAAGGAGGGCGCCGGGTAATATAAATACCTTGGCGGGCTTCTCACTTCATATCCGTAAGCAATTTATCGTCATCGTTGAGTTCCTTTTCCATTGCGGCATCCAAGGCTCGCTCCTCAACTTCTGGGTCGTCGACGGTTGGTGGTGGTCGGGTGTTAGGGACTGTGCGAGGTTAGTTGAGTGCTTGTAATGTGATTGATTGATTGATTGATTGAGGGAAGACATACTTGGCTCCTTCCAGAGCACCATCTTCTCGTTTGGGAGGGCAGTGAAGAAAGAGCAATAAAGGCCGATAATGGTATCGAAGAACTTAACACCAATGTTAAGTTCATGGACCTTGAGCTCCATCTTCAGACCAACATAGCAAAGGTGCAAAAGATCATCCTCAAGCCAAAATGACTCAATCACATTCTCCTCTTCGACCAAAGCACTATCACCCTCGTCGTCGGTGAAGTCCTCAGGGACAAGTTGCGGGCCCTCCCAACGCTTGAGCTTGAGAATACCAAGAGCCTTGATGAAACCTAGTTCGCCTTGGAAGTTCTTCACATTAGCATACTCCTCAACCGTCTTCAGGTCCGGGCGTTCAATGGCTACAACCTCGTAAGCCCGAGCTTCAGACTTAATGATCTCCACATCTTCAGCCATGACTTTGAGAAACATCTCATCGTTACCAGCGAAGGCGATAGCAGTCTTAAAGATGCGCTCAGCCTCGGGGATTGTTAATCCTTGATCGGCCTTGCCCCAGTCCTCGTAATTCGGGTCATCAATAGCCCAAGCTGCGTCGCCCATATGAGCTCCTTGGTAGCGACCACCATACAGAGTTGAGACAGCAGTGTTAAAATCTCCGGGCATCTTCAAATTGAGTTGCCGGATGGCCCAAAGTTCCTTCTCGGCTAGATCACAAATCTTGCGTGCGGCCATGACATCTTGGGTATAGTCTTCGCAAACTCGGTGATGGAGGACATAGTTGAGGAAGTTTCGGACGACCATGGCGTAAAGTTGAATTTCCTTCTCCTTCTCCATGGAGAACATTCTTGGGACTCGATAGGAGCTAGAGACGATTAGCCACGAATACGTGCCTGCGATGAGGCGTCTTACAAGAAACCCTTGGCAACACCCTCAAAGTCAACAACCCATTTGTCGGACCCATCGTAGTACTTCGCATTGCCTGAGCCGCCAGTTCGGACATAGTCAGTAGCCTGTAGAGCAGCGATTTCTGCCGCAGAAGCGTTGTCTAGAGTCTCCTGATCCAAGGCACCTCCAGTGAAAGCCTTTGTAGTTGCTTCAATACCACCGAGCATGAAGTACTTGGTCAAGATATTGCTGCGGACCTCATCCAGGTTACGGCGAGCTCGGTAGCGTTGAATGCAGGTCTGGATACGACTACTAGGATTAGCTGAGATCAAGACTCGATTGTCGAAACATACCTCTCGAACGGAACGGAACTGCAGATGAATTAGTACATATTTAGAAGAGGCGACAAGTCAACTTACAGGTTATAAACATCACACTCCTCCTCGTGCTCTTCTGGGGTAACTGGAGGATCGCAGTAGAACTCTGTACAGAGACTCAGTATTGGTCTTGTCGCGTGGAACACCACATACCTTCAAAACCAGTTGCACCTGCCTTTCTGTTCTTCCCACTGCTCTTCTTTCTCTTCTTCTTCTCAGGGCCAGCAACCACGGATGGAAGACTAGTTCCCGGGATACAGTTCTTGTCCTCCTTTGCGCGCTCATCGCTACTGTTGACATTACTGGCATTGCTTGGCGTAGCTGGTGTTGGAGGTGGAGGATTTGGACATGGAGAAAAGGGAGGTGTCATGACCCCATCTTGCAATCCTGCTTCGGCAACTTCGACATGCTCGCCATTGTTCTTTCCAGGTCGCAATCTAAGGAGATCTTTGGCCGTGTATCGTAGGCTCTCTGGCTTATTCTGTACCTCCTTGAGCGCCTTGTTGAGATCGATGTCGCTGATTGCTCTGGAGAGCGCCGCTTGGGCATCTTCTGACGTGACCATCTCGACTTGCTGACAAGGATACTAGGCGGCCAGACCTGGAAGGATTAGTCGCGTGTTACCGCTCTGGAAGATGTGCGGGGTATGAGTAGGGCTTGGGAAGTAATGCAGGACGCGTTGGGTAGCAACGAGCAGGCTGAGCAAGCTTGTGTAATGAGGAAGTGTTTGTTTGGAAGACCTTGAGTGGAGGAGGCAATCATACCTTGATGGAATGGGATAGATGAAGTGGAAGAAGGTTGGTAAAGGAAAGAGGTCTTGTCAAACGCGAAGATGTTTAAATACTGAGGCGGTCGCGTCGAAGACAACAGTCGATGTTAAGCTCATACGCAACAAACAGACGAAAGCAAGTTCAGATAGACGACGTCAGGCTAAAGAGGTTGCATTTAAAAATACCAAATTAAAAAGGACATTTTTCTTACCTTTCGACCTACAATGTTTGACCTATTATGGAGGGTTGTAAACTCGAGTGGCGCTCGTTTGCTATCATGTTTCTGTAGCAAACAGTCTCTTGCAAACCATGCCAAGGTACATACGGTACACGCAGAAGGAATGCGGAGGAGTCCTTCTTTCCAGAATAATCCTTGGTCATTATACTTTCTGATGTCCTTGGCTACCTTGAGAATCTGGGAAAGCGAGACCCCGTCGAATCTTATACCTTGAGGCTGGGAACCGTTGTTTACGGCCACCTACTCTCTCAGCAAGAACGCTCAGAGAGCGTATCTAGGTATCTTCAACTTCGACATAGCGCTTGCGTAACGTACTGCACCTGTTTGTTCTCGAAGACTGCGCGGAGAAGGATCCCCGCCGCTGGCTTCCTCACCTTGCTGCGGTTTCCCTTCGTCCTAGCCTCTTGTCAATCCCGAAGATACCAAATGTCCAGTGTACCCCACTCTAGCCATTTGCCACTGTATGTATTGCGGAGAAGACCCCACGATATATTCTGCTTCAAGCTGGTCCGGTCTCAAACTCAGCTCCTCCTCTGACCACTCCCCTTTCCTCCTCCAACATTCCCAGACCCTCAACCCCGGCTCCAAGCGGCGTCTCCGTTGACAATTGGTACATTCGGGGTCTGCCGTCGATTCTGCCCTTCAATGTTGTTCGTGCTTCATTTTCAATGTTGGTGGCTGTGCTCGTTCTTCCGCAGTGCCTACATTTAAAGATGCTCTCACCGCCTATGAATACGGTTCCGGGCGCACTAGCGCCCGGACCACACTCAATAGACGCCCCATCAGAGCGTGCTTCAGAGAGTGGAACCCGCTGAGGACCCGCTGAGAACCCGCATGGGAGCCCTGACGCTAAGCTTATTTCTGCGCTGATTCACACTGCAGGAAACGCGGGCAGCGAAGTGCGACACCCTCATCATTGAAGCCACGACACGACACTCGACGCCTCACTCCTTTACTCAGCCTTAGTATTCCCTCATACCACTCGCATCCCGTGTTTCTTTTTTACACAAACTCTTCTCACCCACTGCGCAGGGTTTTGCGCTCGGCTCCTTCTAATACCGCTTTCTTCCCACCATGATAGAGTCATAGCATCCCTTGTCCCTCTCGAGATTTCTGGTCCTTAGATCTCTAGACTTTTTAGAACAGCATGGCGAAACCTTTACCCACGCGCGCAGACCTCGTAGACTACAATTACGCCGTGGCAGGCCAGTATGTCGCGTGCGGCCCCCACGAAGACCAGAGCGTTGCTGACAACCTCTTAGTGACGGCACACTTTGCGACATCGACGGCGAGTTATTCATTAAGCCCTGCACCCCCGCCGAAATCGCCTTTTATGAATCCTCCATTGCCTCCCACCCTGAATTCGCCGAGTTCATGCCCACGTTCCTAGGAACCCTCACTCTAGACGAACAAACGAACGGCACAAGCACGAGCATAGAAGAAGTGGGTGCTGCTTTGCTAGCAAAGCACAATGGCACGAGTGTTGAAGAAGCAAGCGCGACTATCCTCTTAAATGGAATACCCCACAGCGACACAAATGGTACACCAAGCGCTACTATGCTCACGAATGGCACATCTATTGAAGCTGCTCCTATAACGAATGGCATACTAATACCCGAACACCTTCCTGCTGCAGAACCCCAAATAAAAACCGGCAAACGCATAATAACCAACCTAGCCGTCGTCCTTGAAAACGCCGCTCATGGATTTATCCGCCCCAACATTCTCGACGTGAAACTCGGTACGCGCCTCTGGGCCGATGACGCTCCCGAGGAAAAACGTATACGATTCGATAAAGTGACTTCAGAAACCACGCATAAAGAGTTGGGGTTTCGGGTTGCTGGGATGCGAGTTTGGCAAGGAGAAGGGAAGGGAGAAAAGGGAGAGAAGGGATGGGAGAAAGAGGTAGATGAAGAAGGGTATAGGGTTTTTAATAAGGATTATGGGAGGTTTGAGTTGCATACGGGGAATGTGCACGAAGCTTTTCAAAACTTCCTTTTTTCGGAGAACGCAGGCGTAGATGAAGAGTTGGGGAAGTTGGTAGCGCAAGCTTTTCTCTCCGATTTGGAGAAAATCGAGGCTGTTCTATCGAACCAAGAGAGTAGGATGTTTTCAGCTAGTTTATTGTTTGTGTTTGAGGGGGATGGGAAGGTATTGAGGAGCGTTATGGAGGAAGCCTCTCGCTCGCCCTCTACTCTTGTGAACGGCAATGATGAGGGAGAAGATGGAGTGGAGGATGAAGATGAGGATGAAGTGCTAGGATCAAAGATCTACACGGTCAAAGTGATAGATTTCGCACACGCCGAGTGGGTTCCCGGGATGGGACCAGATGTGAACGCCATCCTTGGCGTGAAGAGCGTTTCTAAGATATTGGAGAATATCGTTGCTGCTTGAAGACTTGAAAGCTAATGGCATCTGCTGGTATTTGGGATTATACTCTCTGTGATGACATGGCCATGAATGGGCATTACGGGACTGGAGTTTCGAGGAGAATGGGGTCTGGAACGGTTTATGCGCATGTAAAGGATACCCAACTCGATGCGGCATAGAGAATACACTCGTTGCTTGATGACATTCTACTTCATCTAGCTTTGAGATTTTGCGTGTTGTGTAGAAGCAGATGCCCACATTCTTGATATATTACGAAAAAAGTGTCTGAAAGCTTCTTGAGGGTTTTAAATCAGATCTTGTCCCAACCCACTGGTTGCATTGTGGGATATTCTGAATTCACCTCGCCCTTCAAGCACTAGCTTGAGATCCAGACACTATGGAGACTTCACTAAATTGGTCATCACAGAACGTCCGAAGGCGAGCTGGTCAAAGCTGGGTATATGCAATATTACTGTATATCATCATTTCTACATTCCATTTCTTGAACGCCAAGCATATTACAGCCATCAACCCTTCTGCTCTTTCTCTTTCAAACAGAATAAATCCCCCGCCTCCGCCTCTACCTTAACTTTCTCCATATCATCAGGTCCACAGCCGCCAACTTCTCTTCTGAACACATCGCTATAACTGAGAGAGGACTTATACAGCCCATCGACCGCAACCCGTTCCCCATCATAAGTTAGAACTGGCATATCCCACACCTTTGGTAACTCGCCTTTATTGGGCATCATACTTAATAAATTCGTCTTCGAGAGTGTCGTCTCGCTGTTCTTCAATGAAAGATAGTGAGCGGGATCAGCTCCTAGCTCGTCATTATCGCCTAGTTCGGATGTGACTTCTTCGGAGTATTCTTCTGGTGGTTGGTAGAGGTCGTTGTGGAGGGTTACAAGACGGTCGTCGTTTTCGAAATTTGGGTAAAGGGTCCAGTATCCTCGCGCACGAGCGAGTCTCAATATGTGCTCGAGCCATGATGGGTAGGTTTTGCTGACTTGTTTTTCATTCAAGGTGGTTGGGGTGGGTAGTGTGCGTTGCGATTCCAGTGATTGGGAAACGAAATCGTGGAGTTCGACCCATTTGTCTCCGAAATAGAGTGCCGCGTTACTGTTTGGGGCTTGCCAGAGAAAGGGGGAGACACCAGTGTTGACATCATTGTCCCAAACAGTGCTATTCGACACCGGTGGTGTAAATTTCTCGGTATCGTTTAAATATGTTGATGGTAGATCAAGACTCAGAGAGAGAAGATTTTGGACAGCTGGGTTGTTGCCTGCATATTTGTACTCAAGCATGGTATACTTGAGATAGTGATAGAAGAGTGGAGATAGTTCAACCTGTGGCGAAAGGACGAGAATATGGTTTGCGGCTGGATTTGCAGGCCAGAAGCCTTCTAGGAACCGGGCTGAACTCTCATCAGAATTGATCCCGTGCTGGGGAATTCGGTGGCGTAATGTTAGCAAGCTTGAAGCGTGATCACTCTTGGGCGGCCATTTGAAACCCTCGAGATACCGTTTCGAAGGTTCGTCGATATCATGAGGGAGCTCAATGGTTAAACGCGGGTAAGATGATGAGAAAAAATCGGCTTTCTTCAAAGATTCGAGCAATCTCATCAAGGATCCAGAGGCGGATGGCTGGGCATGAACAATGAAATCGATAGAGGCCTTATTCCAGGCTTCAGATGGATTAGCGGGGACTATGATATAGTGAGAGCGAGCTTACCACTCAAAGAAGAACTGTCCAGCAGTGTTATCCACATCAAGTTCTGATCAGCGTTGTCTGGAAGCTCGATGATGGTCCTTCCGAGGATTGCAGCCCGGTGCTTTAGTCCTTTTAAGAACCAAACCTCCTCTTCTCCAGAAGAATCCACGAATGTTGCCTGAGGATTGACAAAGTCATTGATGTGCTTGAAAGCAGCAGCGCTGCTCACTTCCATGCGCCAATCAGAGCTGGAAACTGAAAAGTCGGGTCGAGCGTCTGGCAGAAGTCAGTTACTGCTACCCATACTGATTCTATCGCATCCTGCATCCTACCGTGAAATGTAATGCCACAATCCTTCCCAACGCCGTTGACAGACTTCAATATATCCATAGAAATATCGTCCCTTCCCATGAGTGCAAAGTGAACATAATTCCTCGCACGGATACCCATATCGCAGGCTATGGGTAACAGACTTGCAGCACTCTTCAAACTAGCAGCAGCGAAGAGCTGAATAGTTAGCCTCAGTTATAATTTACAGACCTTCCTAGACCTACAACGTTCTGATTTATGGGACTAGAACCCCGTGTCGTTACTGAGTGGAGAGTCGAAGCAAGTTGGTAGAATTTGATCGGCTGCGAAAGACATAATGTTAGCTATTGTTCAAGAACAGTATAGACATTCGTGATAAGAGAATCCCCCGAACCAAGTCAGAGAATTGAGTTCTTTATAAATACATACCCCATTAAAATTATGCAGTGGTGTCTCTGCAGTATCATCGTCCGCCATTTTCGATACGGTGTCATAGCTGTTTGGGACGGTCTTTGGGGCTGGCGCATTCTGTCCAGCAGGAGGCCCAAATGAAGGTCTTTGTCTAGGTTGTTCGAGGTCTGTCGGCATATTCTTGAAGAAATAGTAAAACCCAACGACGACCAGTAAGCCCAGCGCGATCTTCTTGAGGTTGCTTCGACGAGGTCCATTCAGCCTCCGTTGCTGCCACGCTCGACCTATATGACCCTTCGTTCCCGGTTTATGGTCATCATCTTTCTTTCCCAGCTCCTCATCGCCGTGGATGGGTCGCTGTAGGAGAGGCATTGCGTGCGCTTCCCATGCTCATCAAGAGCTCAAGCGTACGGAGCAGCGGCCATGCGGACCGACGAAGAAGAATGCTCTGGAGGAGCTCGATCGTGGGGAAAGAATGTCGGACAGGGTTTCGCGGCGTACGAGGAAATCATCGACTGATACTGTAAAACAGAAGAATGTTGTCTCGAGGAGTGAAAAGCTGTCCTCCGCATAAATATGACACCCCAATAAAGTACGGAGCTCTCGTGAAAGTGTGGCACAGACGCGGGAACATCGTCAACCGCACGCGACCGCTACCACTAGTCCACTTCCTTCTCCCTTCAACAACATGCAATGTTCTTCAAATTTGAGATGGTGCCCCCTTCTTAGTCATTTACGAGCTTCACATATTTCCCGTATTCTGATAAAACTTTATCAGATTGTCACGGCGATCACCACATACTCTACACTCAAATTGTGCGCATGAGGAAATCCGCCCCTCATGGTGATGCCAAGAAAAGCACAACAGAGAAACACCCGGCCAATGCTGGCTTGTCTCGACTCTGTTTCCAGTGAAGCTTGCCTCCTGTTAAGCTTAAGTTTAGTTTAACTCCGTTCCTTCGTTCTGGAAAGTGTCAACCGACAAAGGAGCGATTTGAATAACATTCCAGTTCTTTATCACGACGTTAGATTTGAGTTACCCTTACGAATGCCACCCAAAAGCCGAGGCAGACCACCACGTGTGTCGTCCTTTGTCCTTGAAAGACAAGATGCAAGCTACCAAGGGTTGGTTCTTCTCTCTGTTGATTGTCTGGGAATCAGTCACTTCCAGGCATTTCTCGCATTCTATCATAGCATGTTCCAGTGTTGTACGGAGACGTGATTCTGAGATCTTCTTTGTATGAGTAGCCTATTTGATGGCAATGTATCTACTGTTGGAGCTTCATCAGTACCGCTACCATCACCAGGAGACATACGATGCGTCCGCCGAATCTACTTCACGCGAATCGCCGAGAAAAAAACAGACACTTTCAGCAGCGAAATCGTTCACCAGCTAGCTCACAATCTTCACTCCTTACATCCTCGAACAATGCGCCAGTTCTTCAACGCTCAGCTACAACGCTCCCGACATCCTCTGGGAATCTAATATCACGGAACGGCATGCCCAACAATGAACATTCCGCTAGTCTCCCACCAATACCTCCTTCATTCGGTGAGCTCGACCACGAACGATCATACCTTCTCAACTGTCTCCAGCACGAGAACTTCAAAGCAACAGAACTGATGAGAAAGATCACCCCTCTGGAGGAAGACCTTATCAATGGCAACCTTCCTTCGGCCGGCAACGTCCTATCCACCAAGAGGAAGGTGAGGAATCAGCTGGGGTGGTTTAAGAACAGGCTTGAACAGACGGCCCGTCAAGAGAGATCAATACTGGCGAGGCTAGGACAATTAACTTTTCAGATTCAGAAGCGAGTAAGGGCGACTCAAATCGAAGATGAGTACCGAGAGTTCGAGGCCCTACGACGAGATGGACTGCTCAATAATTACAACTCCAATATGCTTCCCATGCAACAAATGCCACCAAATTTCGGCCCATGCTATCCCACACAGTATGCACCCAACCAGATCCTCCCACCGGTCCCAGAGTGGCAGCAGCAACAAGGAGATTACAGTTGGCAGCAAAGCACACCCGAAGATCCTTCCGAAGATCCTCACAGCGAAGAGATATCTCCGAAGGACACATCAAGGCATGATTCTATGGACGCAAGTACCTTCAATTATCGCAGGCCCTTCATCCGCAGAACTGCGTCTACGGGTGATGCAGATTTAGATTCGAGCTGTGGCGGGCATGGTCATACATGCAAACCAATGCTCAAACGTCTAAGCTTGCCTACTATTCCGGGGGTCTCGCAGATATGGCATCTCACGAAAGAGGAGCGGGAGACGGCAAGATGTGGGGAGTAGGAGAGTCAGACGAGGTCATAGATTTTCGGGCTCGGGAGGAAATGTGGTGCATCTCATTAAACATATCTAGCGTGATGATTTGGCGCTTGAGAGGCAATGAGGTTGCATACCTCTTGCAATACCATGTTAAGTATTAATAGCAAGCCGGGCAAATAGAGCCAGGCACATATTTATTCAGTCAAACAACAAGCCAGTCCGTACTACTAGTGCAGCGATTAACGTATATCCAAAGGTCGACATCTGTCACTCTAGAGAATCTTGCCTGCCACCGAGTGGAGCCAATACAGAAATTTCTGTTCTCGAAGAGAAAGATCTGGTGAGATTTACGTTCATGTTCAAACACACCCTTGCCATCTGTCATTCAATCTGGGCATATGCAAACACTCAATTTTCTGCTTGAAAGTTGTAACTTGTAACTCTAGAGTTCAATGAATGATGGTCTAGATCCCGACAGTTCACTAGAAGATTCGAGGCTCTGGGTTGTCTTGTGTATGTTCTTCTCACCTTGCTAATCTCCCTATTGATAGAGAATTCCCATAACAATAGCATTCCACAGACTTAATTTCGGCTTACGACGACAGCTTGGGCGAAACCAGTGAAATAATGCTGGTTGAGTACACAGAACTAGAGTAGAGAGGAAAGTCAGTCGCCGTGTGAACCAAATGAACTTGAAAGTGGAGGGCGTGCTCACACCCAGTTTTGAATTTACTCAGATTTGGCCACTCTACTCTTAAATAAGTACACACTGCTATATAACTCAGCATGTTTTCTATCCAACTGCATTTGAGGAGGACTGGCCCTACAAGCTAGTCCTCAAGACGGGTGCCTCGAACAAGGAGGATCTCTATTCGAGTAGAAATAGAGGGTGTCTTAAGCAAGGAGGAAGGATCGCCATCAAGGAACAAAAAGAGGTAACTACAATCTCATCATCATGTGAACGCGACAAGAAGACAGGTGTGCCAAGTGTTAATCCCTCTTCTATATCAGAGAGGTCAAGTGAGCTTGTTGGTTCATGGGTTGTCCTGGCAAAGATAGAGCGCATTTGTTTCACCCAACCGTTCTTTGCGAAATCTGTGGCAGTTGCGGCGACCTGACTCTGGAAGGGAGCTGGCTATAGGGTTCAATGAAGCCCCCCAAGTCCTAGTCCGCTGTGAATAAAAGCGTGCATTGCCGTTGCACACCCTTAACTAATGCCGCCGAGGATGATTCGCGCTAGATGAATGAGTAATGCCTCGCTGTGGATGATGTTGAGTACCTCTCCGATACTGTCTCTCAATCCATCAATCTGGATCTCCTCCTTCTCCGTAGGCTCTTCCACCGACCATACATCAAACTATTGAGATGTTCTATCTCTAGGAAGTTGGAAGCGAATCTTTAGGCTTCATATTCTCCAGTCCTCGTAGCTGGAACATGTGTTTGCCATTTAAAGACTGAAGGTGAAGCTGACTTGGTACGCATCAATAAGAATGGATTTTGTTTTCGAAATCATATAGCTGAGTAAGAGAAGTCATCATCATTAAAAATGTCCCAAAGGTGCCGCTCATTTTGAGGTCGATAAACCCGCTAGCCTACATGGCGTTAGCGAAACTCGAAATCACATTCGCGCTTCTTCTAACCGCCGGAGGAGATCTCTAAGGATAACCCCCTGTTCAATCTGGTTCTTGCGATATATCTTGTTCTCATCGTAACTATACTCGCTCAACTCTTCTACTGTTTTGGAGATCTGCACATGTCCTACTTCCCGTTCCCTCGCCCAATGTATAAGATCGACAATATTGACGTGTCTATTCCGCACAGCCTACAGAAGCTACGTAAGTCGATGAAATAAAATCACAGGTTATTATGAATGTGATTACTTACTTCTCGACACTCTTTACAGGTAGTAGGAAGTGGATGTATTTTGATTGCTTGGCATAGAGAATGCCAAGACCTAATATCATCGTCTGTTCCAAACCAAAGATTGAATTCTTGGGTGAGCGCAATTTGATATCGCGTAATGATGTCTTTTTCATACCCTTTCTAGGTATTGGGAGAGCGGCCGTCCCAATCATTCCACTTCTGAAGGCCGCGCTTGAAGGATTGAAAGGACTTTGCTGGTGGAATGGAAGGATTGTATTGGTAGCTAGAGAAGGAAAGGAAAAAGGCGTCAAGTGGGCCAGTGGAAGGGACAGTAGTGGGATGAAGATATAGACAGGAGTGCATTGCCTTTTGACCGGCGGCAAGGACCGTTCTACAGTCCGGACAAGTCCAGAGCCATGTCTCCGGTTTTGCGTTCAGATTCGACTGGGCCACCGACTTGAGTGTTGGATTTATGGTTGAGGACCCAGGAATCGCCTCTTCGTATGGAGAGTGACTTAGCAGATATGCGGCCAATGTCTTGATTCCACCAACCACTCCCTGATCATCCGTATTAGCTCTGTAATTAAGGATATAGTGGTCATAGTACCTGGTAGTCCAATTTCTCTCCTTCTCCAAGGTCGTTGCTGGGTACCTCGACTTGTGGCTGTGGTATAGTCATACAAGTGACCTTGATTGTCTCCAGTAGCTTTTGCACATGATCAATGCTGGACAGGTGCGGTTGTTTTTCGGATAATGGCATATAGTAACTATATATCGTATACTGCCAGATCAGGACAGCCGTGGCACCATAAAATTCAGTCAAGTCTGAAGCTGCATACATAGTGTCGCCAATGATTCCACAGATTCCAAAATTTGCTGGGAATACTTTGGCTGTCGATGGCAAAGAGCTTGAGGCGTTGTTGTTGCACTCTAAGAAACATGCTCCGGGATCTAGGTGAAATCCTTCTTGTTGAGATTGAGTAGACATGGCATGTCGCTTTCCAGAGAAGTGCGAATCCCGACTTTGCGTCTGCATTTGGATATTACAGATTGCACAGGTCCAATACATTGGAGTCTCTTGAGGATGATCAACATTTTCCTGGTATAACCCCGTAGCTCTCGCATGCCGACTTCCAGTGAGATGTGAATCCCGACTTTGCATCTGCATTTCAATATTGCAAATCGTACAAATCCATTGCTTTTGCGTCTCTTGAGACCTCCCTGCTTGGGCAATTCTCTCTTGATATACTTCCGCAGCTGCTGCGTGCCGCTTGCCAGACAGATGCGGATCGCGACTTTGCAGGTGATCATAATATCACAGATCGTACACCTCCAATACTCCATGATAAGTGGCAGGCCTTCTTGTGTGGTCCGAGTCAGATATAGGAATAGGAAGGAGCTTTCTCCTTTGAGGTGAAATCTGTGGCGACCAACTTGTGGAGGCGTACTGTGCTCGATTTAGACCAGGGTAGGTTGATTGGGTGGAGAGTTGATGCTACATCCGAGCGGAGTCTTGAATCATTAAGAGGCATGTCGGTGACAATTGAGGAGCCCAAGGCAAGGCATTTCCAGAGTTGCCTCGACTCAGATCCCGGCTTGGATGCTCAAGATGTATGCATACCCCGCTCTCGGCTCTTGGTCTCGAGGACCAACAAACCCTTGCTAAGATCCGTCGATCCGCCTCACCAAGTAATGGCCGCCAAGAAGCAATACTGTTTTGCTAAACACTACTCTTTGACGTGAGGTCGTAGTTTGGGGCTGAGATCGCGGGATGAAAAGGCGACTATCCACTCAATGATGGTCACAATCACGCCATCCTGAAAATCCTCTTCGTCGGAATATCCCTTCTTTTTGATAAGGTCTGCTAATCTCTCCGTCAACGGGAAGGTCACCCTTCACGAACGGATAACAACCAAAGCGGATGATGGTAGCAAAGACTCCACCCCGCACGCCGTCGAAAAGTTCCTCCATTGACATTTCTCCCTCCTCCGAACACATGCAATTGGTTTCATCACTGCCTTCGAAATGAGGTCTGGATTTCGAGTTGTATCCGCATTAAGACTCGCCGCCGAGTCGGCGCCAACAGACGGCGTCTAGGGGTGATGAACGAGCTGGAAAATATCTCGACAACCTCAAATTTTTGCATTACAAAGACAGTGCTGCATTTACGTGCTGGGTGAGATACTTATTGTTAGTAGGGGTCGCTACTTTAGCTGCGTTGTCGACTAGGCTCCTAAATTAGAAATTATACAGTTCTAATGTGGAAACATCATCGGAGTTATATGCGCAACTTGCCCGTCAATATCTCTCCAGAAAACTGACAATTCGAGATAAAGAAGCCCAAAATGTTAAATGTAGAATACCGACTTTTGGACTTGTCTTGTGGGAAATCTAGAAACTCGCTGCAGAAAAAGGAGTAGTTCACAGATGAAAAAAAAAGCGCTGGCCATGGCATCTGCAACGATAGCTTGGGTATAACGAGAACGAACATACATCCACGCAAGAGCTTTTTCGTTGCTATTGAAATTCCCCGAACTCGCCGTCATCAAATCCCATGTCTCCTATTGTACTCGGATTTGGCGGTTCGAATGTCTGACTGAGTCTCTTCTGGGCCTTGAGTTCCGAAGCACTCGGTGGTGGAGGCAGAAACGACCCCAAAGATCCTCCTCCCGGCGGTGGAGGCAACGAGAAACTCCCAAGGTTTTGGTGTGATTGCTCTTTCTCCTTCGGTGGATTCCTTCTCCCTGCCCTTCCACCAATGTTGACTGTGATCGTCTCTCCCTCCTTCAGGCTGAAGTCTCTCTTCTCTTCTTTCTTTTCTTCTTTCATTGATTTCTTCCCCCCAGCCTTTCCGTTATCTTCGAATCCCAATGTCTTCCTAACTTCCTGCAACGCAACACTGAAGTCGAATGCCTCACTCCGTTCCTCAAACCCTACTCCCAAAACAGCCTTCCTGCCACCTTCTCCCTCAACCCTCACAGCAAAGAATCTGCTAGAGTCCAACACTTGCTCAACAACCGTCGGTTGCGTATACGGCGCTGCAGCAAATAGTTGACCATTGCTCGGATCCTCCAGTAATAGATCCGTCTTCAACGACTCGCCGGAGGCTATAGGGATTGCTGTTTCAAGTATTCGTAACCGAGCAGTGAAGATCTGACGTTTGTTGTTGTCTGCTGTCCATGATGCTGCCACGTAGCCTTTTGTGCTGGTAAGAGGGGGAATCTGATAGACGTGGACGGAGGTAGCGATGAAGAGGATTCGTTGAATAGCATCTGCGGGGAGAGGTCGTCCCGTTGCGGGGTCGATTGAAGGTTCCATTCTCGAGCTTTTGGGTATTAGAGTGAGGCCTAATTTCGAATGGCTGGCATCTATCTGTGGATGACTCAAAATGGGATCGTTTTTGTGAAAAGGAGTGAGGTACGAAGCATGAAGTGAAGGAATGAATGTCACAAGCTGTCTCCAATCAAAGCTCCAAGGCCAGCATGCGCTAAAGGTCCCGCTTGCAAGAGGGGCAGTGTAGCTTAAAAAGACATCACGTGAAATTCTACTTCATCCCTGCTATCGAGTCAATCTTGAATCGAAACAAATCGTTCTGTTGTGTGTTCACCTTTCATCCTTCCATCCTCTTTGCATTGCATTTGATCAGACAAGAAAAAGCAATTATGGACGTCCAAACCTGTAAGTATAGTAACCCCTTGTGGCTGCCACTACAGCTCCTAGTGCGATGCGCCGTCAATTTCCAGAAGTAAATTCAAAGCCCCTCGTTGACTCTTAAATCCAGCAGCATCACAACCCTACGAAGGCAGCACAACACCACCACCACTCTCAGGACACCCACCAGCATTAAACAGAATGGCTTCCCTAGGCAACATACCCGCGAGCACGAAATCGAAACCTTTCGAGTACGCAATCCTCAATCTCCAAAGCAAGTTGCGACACTGACTCACACTTTTGCAGTATCGTAGAAACATACCACCGCCTCCTCCGCGAAGACCCCGACCTCACCATGCCCGTAGCAGCAATCGAAGCCCTCATCGAACTTCTCGGACAATCCCGCGCCGTCACCGTCTACGAAACCCTCGACCTAGTAAAAACCCAATCCGACTACCTCAAGTCCCGAATCCCTAACTCGATATCCCTCTCCGCCGGCACAGATCTCTTTCAACGATACATGATCAATTCGTTAAAGCCTACGAGTACGGGTAATTTCGAGACGGTTAGACAGCATTTGTTAAGTAATGGACGACTGTTTGTTAATAGGGCGAAGGCGGCGAGGGAGAGGATTGCGGCGTATGGCCAGCATTTTGTGAGGGATGGGAGTGTGGTTCTTACGCATGGGGGTTCGAGAGTTGTGGGGACGTTGTTGGGGAAGGCGGCGGAGGCTAGTAAGAGTAGTGGGAATGTGAGATTCAAGGTCATTTATGTGATGAATGATGCTCGAGGATCAGAAAGCAGAGCTGTTGTCTCCTCGCTTAGAGCAAAAGGCGTCCCGGTTGCGACAATAAGCGAGGGTGCGGTGGGATATGCTATGGGCAAGGTCAATTTGGTGATTGTTGGCGCGGAAGGAGTGGTGGAGAATGGTGGCATTATTTCGAGGTTGGGAACGTATCAGATTGCGTTGTTGGCTAAGGCGGCAGGGAAGCCGTTTTATGTTGCGGCAGAGAGTCACAAGTTTGTGAGACTGTATCCGTTGGGACAGTATGATTTGGGTATTGATCAAGAGGTTATTGAGTTTACTACTGAGGATGAGACGGTATCGCTAGAAATGGGCTTTGCGGGGAAGACACTAAAGTTGGAAGAGGGGGAGGAATATTTCGACCAAGCGGCGGACCTGCTGAAGTTGCGTTCTATTGGTGATGCTGTGGACTTCACTGTAAGTGTATACATTTTGAACAATTGGTCATTACTGATATAATTGGTAGCCTCCTGCATTGGTCTCAGCTCTCATTACAGAGTCTGGTGTCTTAACTCCCTCTGCTGTTAGTGAGGAGCTCATCAGCATGTGGTACTCATAAGCCAAAGGATCCCAACAGCGTTAAAGCGAGCACGAAGAATCACGCCACCAAACCCATCTCTGTCTCTGAGGAAGCACCTCAACAAACCCCGAGCTCGAGACAAGTAGGGATGATATGACATATATCTCGCTATCTTGCCTATTTGCTAGAGCACGAGAGGACGAAAAGCATTACCAATGTCAGACATAGATGTGGATATAAGAATATTCTCAAACAGAATTTATATCCTGGAAAGCAGGTACGAAGAACGAGGAAGGAACGAGGAGCAATGAAGGCGAGAAATAGAGCGTAAAGCTCGCTCACTATCTTGCTCTGAGCTGTACAAGATACCCACAACTAGATAACTGAATGCTCAAATTGAAGCTGAGACATTAAGATGAATCACAAAGCACTAGCGTGTCAGACTTTGAATGCTGGTTTCGTGAATGATTCTTGCGAAGCCATAAAGCTGACAGTATTTAAGTGACTCTATAACTTGGCTCGAATATGGGGCTTCACTAACACAGGGCTTGCTGCAATGTACGACATCGACTCTTGGCATTTAAGCAACTTGAGTTACTTAATTGGCATTGGACAATTAAAGGCTGCCAAGCAAGTCAGAGGTCACAAAAATTCGACAGCAGAGATAATTGTTGTAAGAATGTTGATATCATTCAGCTATTGATATTGATTCGTTAATCATGAAGTCGAAGACTCATCCCGAGTCTCACAATAACGCACCACATCGCAATCGAAAAACCAACGAAGAGTAGAAGTATGCCGCCTATGGATCATATTCCTTCATCCCAAATGTCCATTCCTTTGACCCGCTTCCTGCGTCTCCTTTCTCGTTACACAATCACCTAGTCACTATCGCTACCGATCCCTCGGCTCCGGCTCCTCGAATGCTTCCGATGATGATGGTGGTGATGTCCATGTTCCTCTTGCTGCGGATACAAACCTCCAACCGCATTTCCTCCATATTGACTCTGCTCTTGCTCCCACTTCTTCTCCTCTTTCTTCTTCTTATGACGACTTTCCAAAGCATTTGCGCCGATAGCTCCAACCACACCTCCGATAATCGTTCCTAGAGCTCCGCCACCGAATTCATGGCCTGCGAAACCACCTGCTGCTCCGCCGACGAGAGTGGCGCCGAGGCCTCTCTCGCCATCTTGTCCCGGACCTTCGAAGCCAGAGCCTGGAGGTCCACCGGCGCGGTTGTCGGCGTAGGGGGGCTGGCCTTGTGCAGCATATGGAGGTTGTTCACCGTATTGTGGTTGTGAGGGGTAGGGAGGCTGGGCCTGTTGGCCGTAAGGTGGTTGTTGAGGAGGTTGCCCATATGGTGCTTGTTGGTGTTGGTAGGGAGCTGGTGAATGGGAGGGAGAACCACCATAGTTGGGTTGCGCAGGGTATTGGGGCTGTTGGTAACCGCCTTGTTGGTGCTGAGGAGCGTAGTTCGGCTGACTTGGGTATTGGCTTTGCTGGTTATAGTTGGGCTGACCACCATAATTTGGCTGGCCGCCGCCGTAATAGTCGTTGCCTGACATGTTGTCTGTCGTAGAGTTGTGATAGAGGTTGATGGGAGGTGCGGGTTGTGTTGAGGAATGGGGAAGAAGAAAAGGAAGGAGACGACGATGGGGGCCACCCTTTAATAGCTGATTGTTGACACTTGCCTCGCCAGTGAATAGTAGACAACTGAGCTGACTTACGTGCTTTAGCGGGGTGTAGGAGGGGCTGGTCGGCTTGGGGCAATGACCGAATCACAGCCTTGCACTTGAACTCCAGTCATCAAATCACGACGGTAGCCTGGCAAATGAACGACTCTATTGCCTACAGGCCCTGTTAAATGTTAATGAGCAATGACCAGTGTTTAACTAGATATGTAAAACACCGCGATCTCGAACAGGTGATTGGTCTGGCACCCCTTGGAGACACGGCCACAATCACCTCAGAATTAAGATTTAAAAGGCCCTGTGGGTAGTATGCGCGCGGATGACATCTGGCTAATCTTCCGCTTTCGACCGTATGCTGTGCCCCGTGGCCGATACTCGTGATGGGTTGTGGCTGAGGAGGATTGTGAGTGCTGAGATGTTGTCTTCGAGAAGTTCTGAGAACGTGGCGAGGCTTAGTTCTTGGGTGGCTCTTGGGGTGACGTCGTAGTGGATTGCGAATATCCGGGGTCGCCGAAAGTTTTGAGTGGTTTATCTAATAGGTTGAGTTGCGCAAGTTAGGCTCCCAGCAGGGTGGAAGTTTGATGCAGTTTGGTGGAGAAGAAGTTCTGTTCGTAGGGCTGTGCTGCAAACTTTCTGCACGCCGGATCAAGCCAAATGGGGCGCAGGGCAAGCCGAGCGAATACGAAAGCAGAAAATCTTCAACATCCTCTTCGAGTCTTCGACTGCCGATACCGAGCAGATTGCGTTCTGTTGTCGATGCCTCTGCGTATTGTTATTGGTCGTGGTAACTAGTTAAGGGATAGAGGAAACTTCATGTTGAGCAGCAGCCTCATTGATCGAGCTGAGGAGATTGATAAGATGTGTGTTAGGTCAAATCAGCTTCGGCTGTGGTCTCCTAAGTCTTCTCATCGCTCCGGCTATTTTTGTCGCTGCCTTCCAAAGTTGTTCTGTCACGCTTTCTGCATGTTGCTCTTTACCATTTGACAGAGATGGAATATCTTTTCATCAAAATAAATAAATTAATCTGTCATCTGGTCAAGCTTTCTGAGACCTCCAGTGAGGAAGGGCGTCAAGAACTCCCATCAACCTCACTATCAAGAGCTACGATTATATTCTGGGACAGTTCATACCTTTGCAAGCTCCCGAAGCAGTTCAAGGTCTCTAAATTAAGACTTTTATTCAACTCCCTTGATAATCGATATATTTGCCGTTGCGGAATCGTCTTTCCCAGCATCATATTACGAGGACACTTGCATTTCATCTTCTTTGAAGCCTTCGTTTCAAGCCCTCTACCACTGAGCTCCAGGCTATCTTATTTTCAAGAGATACTACCTCATGTAGCCTCAAAATGCAAGCCTTTTCAAGAAGGGTCTCGATTAGTGTCACGTGATACCATAAGACATGCATGCCATGATCTCCATGCTACCGAGTGAGTCAACGGGAGACCTTTGCCAAGTATATCCTCTTATCCAGTATAACTTGATCACGAATCAATTCAATAAACTATCCATTCAAAATCATCGACAGAAAAATCCATAATGTACTCACCAATTACAAACATCCTCATCTCACCAATCACCCTCGTCTCCACAACAATCACCTCCCTCCTCATCTCCTGCCTCATCACCAAACAAATCAAAACTCACGGTGCAATCCCAATCTTTCGTCTCATCATCAGATACAACAGCATCATCTACTCTATCTTCTCCCTAGCTCTCTTCATCCGCATCCTCATCTTGATCACAACTTCTCTTCCCTCAATTCCAACATTCAAATCCATAATTTGTCAAAAATTAGATGCCGGATTGGAAACTTTTGAGGGGAATCTAAGATTGATATACCACGCGAGTAAAATCTACGAATATGTCGATATCTTCAGCGCCCTTGCTAATGGGAGACATGTCAATATGCATTTTTGGGTGCATCATTTTACTGTACTTCTACCTTTCGCCCTTCACCTCTCCCTCTCATCTTAACTATCAATCCAAACACATTTTAACAAACATTAGACGCCATACCTCACACAAACACGAGTAGTCCACCCAACAGGCTGGAAAGTCTTCGCAGCATTAAACACAATGCATCATAGTTTCATGTATGTGTATTTTGGTGGTGTTACCCTGTTTTCGGGACTGTTGCCTTGGACGGGGTACTTGCAGCTGATTGTTGGGATTTTAGGGGAGGGGAGGGTTCTTTGGATCGTGAAGGGAGGGAGCGGAGTGTGGGGATGTGAGGAGGGACGGGGTTTGGGCGAACTGGGTGGGGTTGGGTTGTTGAGTACTTCTGTGGTTTTGTTTTTTGGTGATGTTTTGGGTAGAGGGAAGAAGGGGGAGGTGGGAAAGGTGGGAAAGGGCGAGGCGAAGAGGATGGATTGATGGAATGATTTAGTCTCATTAATGCTTGAAACAACCTCTACCTCTCCCGACGCCCAGAAATATGCCCCCGACTGCACCAATTACATGTAATAAAGATCCATCAGACTACCATCATACCAATGCCCACTCTCTGGAAACACTTCTCCCAGCGCAGCTCTCCGCTGTAAATCAGCTTGCAGATCAGCCTCGCTCACACCTTCCGCCTCCTCAACATACGGATGTCGATAATGATACGGCATCCTAGGGCGATCCATGGCGTGCATGTCGAAAGTCTGCGAGTCTGCTCGAGAGCTGTGATGGCTTGCTGAAGGTGTTCGTGGTGCGGGGCGCTCGGAGCCGTTGGGTCTGTGTCTTGCTCGACCGATATTCTCGCCACCGTGCGATGCTTCGGCTTGTGTAGCGCTATGATGTGCGCTGCGAAGCCCTGCTTGTGGCATTGGATGAACGTTTCCATGTTGGTGATGAACATGCCTTCCCCGATCGCCTAGACCCATTGCGCTGAACCCGTCTTCGAGACCAGTACCTGAGGGATGTCCGCCGAACCAATTTTGATGGACATGGCTATGCGATGGAGGGCCAGGGTAACCATGATTTCCAGCGTGCCCTCCGTCAAGACCATCTAGGCCTATCGCGCCCCTCATAATACCTCTCATCTGATTCCTCAGGTCTAAGGTTAGTCTATGTCCACCGAGTCCTGCCATTGCGTGGTTTTGACTTCCAGGTGGTTGACCCATAAAGTCAATTCCACCGTCCATTCCGCCTGCCAATCCATGCGTATGTCCGCCCCCACCATGAAATGGCTCGAACCCACTCAAACCACCAGACACCGCAGGCATCCCACCATGATGGTCTCCCAATCCGCCTCCAAGCCCTAGTCCACCAGGCCCTCCTAAAAACTCGCTATTGATGTCGTTAAGCTCTCCTCGCTGCACACCTAACAATCCACCGCCCAATCTATCGAGCATATCTGCTCTCGGACCGCGTCTCTTTCTTAGCATAGGAGCCCCATCAAGCTGAATGCGACCTTGTCGTCCGTATTCATATTGCCCTCCTCCTCCCAAGGCAGTGTAATGTGCAAGCAGTTCATAATCTCGTCCAGCTTGTACGCATCCGCGGTCACGACCATGCGACCTCCTTCCTCGTGGGTGGGATCTCGAATCCAGGAACATGGTTCGTGCTCAATGGAAGATTAATATCAATTCCAAAGTTCAGATTGCGCAATATGAGCTGCCTAGAGATGTTGTACAGTTGGTAGGACTAAGAAATAGCTGAGACTTGAACATGAACAGCAGATTAGAAGAATATAAGAAGAGCCTACCGCCGCCATTTGGCGAGTTGAAGCAAACATCTCACCAGGAGCTGAACGTGCCAGCAGGTAATGTGATGTGGGCAACGTAGCAACCCTTATATCCACAGCTAAACCGTCCATACCGAAGGTCTCAATCTTGTTTGCTCGAAACCCGTGCTCGAACAAGGAAAGCGCTATTTCAAGTGTCAGGCCAGAAACAACTTGTATCACCTGCAGCGTTAAAAATGGAGTGGCACAGCAAATGTTGTGTTTGACCAGACCAGCCAAAGAAATCAGCTGGAGCAGGATTAGGGCAAACCCGTGAGCTAGACACTAGGCTGCAAATCAACAACACACGAACGAGGACGTCCAGCGACTTGCTGAGGCTGATGCCGACGGATCCGAATTTAGGAATGCGTTGCAATCCTTTGTTCTTCGTGCTGTACCGTCTTGACTTGGAGATAATCCCGTACAAATCTGCACGGTTATCCAGCGGAAGATGTCAGATGGGAGGCTGGGGTCTAGAGGCACGTGAGTGACTGTTGACGGCAAAAGAACTCTTGCTTGCCCTGGACATTTGATTGACTTCAGCATAATATACATAGACAAATGAGGGAAAATATGCTGCTACAATCCTCATACTGGAACTCCGTATAAAGTTTGGATGTGTCGTATGCTCAGGCACAAAAGGGACACGCGAAGAGTACATGCGCTAAGCCTATTAACGTTAGAATGATGCAAAGGCCCCCAGTCGTCTTGTCGAGGAGCTTGAACTTTCACGACGTCTCTTTTGCGAAAATTCGTTGCTCACAACCCCTTAACACCAACGCATCCAACTACCGTGAACTCTTCACAGTATACACATACGCGTCATCCCAGATCCTATTCTGACACCCACCTGTCTTCCGACCTTCCTGAAATTTCCTCGAGCTAAAAAGCATTTCGACATTTCGCGTCCGATCTTATCCAGCGCGAATCGTTCAGTATTGAACCCAAATTTGTCATCGATACTTCTTGCCACACGTTGCTCATTATGCCTTCACATATGCCATCTAGCTTCGCGTCTGCCGCGGCAGGTTCAAGCTCGAGTCGCGATTCTCGAAATGGAAGGGGCGATGGTCGAGGGAGCGGGGACTGGTACGTTGCCTCCTGTCATGAAGCATTCGAAGTTTTTGCATATAATACGGTTTTCTCCCTATTCACTCATGAATATCGCTTGAACCAGGCAGTCTGCCAGGCCGTTGTATTCACAAACAGCAATATTCGTTCGTTACTGTCATTCACTTTACAAGCCGTTAAGAGACACAATGCGTCTAATCCCTCCTTTTGACGTTATCGACAGCAATAACGGAATACCATGTCCTCGCAATTTGGAAGAAGATGAAGAAGTCTTCCTAAGCACACTAGCTAATGGAAGCCACAGGGCCCGGAGAGAAAATCGATCAACAAATGGCACAGCCATTTTCCGCCGTACCTCGACCACCTCGTTTGCGCAATCGAGCTCTCAAGTAGACCCTCTACTTCCAACCCCGACTGCCGAAGCTCCAACCTCTTACCAGCCAAGTGCGACTCTCGAGCAACCTTCAGATAATTATCGATATTCGAAGGAATCGTTGCTGGACATCTACCAACAGCTAAAGGAGTCGGGGACACTGAAGGAGGATGCTTCGCATCTGTTCGCAGAGAATTGGAACCCTGAACAATCGAGCGTTACGAATGGCCGTAGTGGATGGGGTCGGCAAGTGGATGCCAGAGACAATCATGGGCCGGAAGTGTGCTGGAATAAGAATGCAGATACGGAACCCATGGCGCTACAGGATATGACCGAAGAAGAGAAGACTGTAGGTTGAACGTTCAAAGTATAGTGCGTGGCTAATTTTTGCAGCTTTTCTCTGGCGATGTCAATTCTCCTCTGAAGCCCCCGCCCCAGAATAATAAGGATGGTGCTCAAGGCCAAGCTAATGGTCGGAAGACATCTATCTCTCAAAGCTCCAGCGCTTTCGGACTCTCGTCTCCTGCATCAGGTAGTAGGCCTGCGACGCGTCGGCAGCAAACCGCCGATTCGATATCGGGCATGCAATCACCATCTGGAACTGGTCGCTTTTCGAGAGATGACTCTCCTTTCTTCTCACGCAAGGTTAACGAGGCAAAGGATGAATATGAGGAACGTTCGGATGAAAACAAGCCTAGTATGCCACCATTCGGAGGTTTAGCTCGAAGCAACACTGTTGGTAGCGCTTTGGGCAATGGCCCAGCGTCTCCTTGGGGCGCTCCTTCAGCAACCTCGACGGGAGCATTTGGCAACTTCTCTCTAGGAAACCCCACGAATCCACCCACCCCCATTGACAAGCGTCCAACTTTCGGCAGAGGTGAGAGCCGCCTTGCTCATCTCATGCCGAAGGCAAGCACCGAGGACATGTCAAAGCGAGCAGACCAACCTTGGAGATCAGGTAGGCAACGAACCGATACGACTGATACAGATCCCTTCTCTGGTGAAGCTTCTGGTGGAAGTGCTATGCTTGGCGGAGGTCAAGACTCGAACCCTCACGACCGGGCACCTGGTGGGCTCGGTACACCCATCAGAGGCACATCAGGCGATTTCGGCATGTCTGATGTGATGGGCTTCCGTGACCGTGGACAACCTCAACAAACACCTCAAGGTCATCACGACGACGAGGACGATTCAATGACCAATCCTTATCGTTCACCTCCTGATAACAGGCACGACGCAGATGACTCGAGCTATGACGGTCAGCCTCTGCATCATGATCGGCAAGGACTTGGTGGCATTCCTGAGCATCCTCCTGCTTTCGGTGGCATCAATCGTGCGTATCCAAATATTCCGTACGACGGCAGTGATCGTAGTCAGACTTCGAGTGCGGGTGCGTCCAGAGGATTCCCTCCAACTCTGAGCGGTCTGTCGACATTAGGTGGCCTCGGTGGTAGTGGATGGCCCACTAGTAGCAATACTATTGGAACTCCAGATCGTGAAAATCGTCCTGGGTTCCCTTCGAGCGCTTTCGGCTCCTCTTTGTTTGGAGGAATGGCTGGTGATCTACAATCTCCTGGCTTCGGAGGTCATGGAGGTATGTTCGGATCGAGCTCTACTGCCAATATGTCTGGTGCTGGTCGTGGCATTCGGTCTCTATTTCCGCCAGCCATGCAAGCCCAGATGCAAGGCGGTGAAAATGATGATCAATCTGAAGGTCAAGACATAAGATCAAGTAATGCCTTTGGTGCCATTGGCAGAAACGCATTTCCTCCTTCTCGAGACACCGACAGTCCAATGCGAGCTGGCAGACATCCTTTCGATGACTTCCCGCAAACTACAGCTGCTGAAAACGTTCAAGGTATCAATACGACAGGTTATCCGCAGGCTTCGTCTGCACAGTCAAACCATCAACAGTCACAGGCATCCTCGGAATCTGCATCTGGCACCCTTCCAGCTGCGCAACTGCGTATGATGGTTATGCCTGACCGTATGCGATGGGTGTATCTTGATCCTCAAGGCACAACTCAGGGTCCTTGGTCTGGTCTTGAGATGCATGATTGGTACAAGGCTTCGTTCTTCACTGCAGACTTAATGGTCAAGAAGGTCGAAGATGAGAAATTCGAGCCCCTTGGTTCCATGATTCGACGCATCGGTAACTCACGTGAACCCTTCCTGGTACCTCAAATCGGCATTCCTCATGGGCCACCCACGACTACGGCTGGTGCTCCATATGTAGCTGCTACTGCTGGGCCTGGGAACACTGCTGCTCAGCCCGGTGCTGTGCAACCACCTTTTGCAAACTCTTTCCCGAGCTTTGGTACTACCTTGACAGCAGAGCAGCAGAACAATCTCGAGCGTCGCAAGCAGGAGGAGCAGTTCTTGATGGCTCGTCAACGGGAATTCTTGGCTCAACAACAGGTGAACATGAAGCAGATGCAGATGACCGGCCTGCCCTCTACCCTCCATCATCACTCTAGTGCACATAGCCTACAAAGTCAACCCAGCTTTGGGAGCATGACTTCCCCTATCGGAATGCCACCACAGCCTCCAATTCCAGGCGTTGCAGGATTCTTTGACGGCCCACCTAGACAATTGCAAACACAGGGTGCATCAGGAATTCCCGCTGATTTCTTTCGCGAAGATGAGCTTGCCCGTTTGAGCCTTCAGGATCGCCAACAACTCTTTGGAACACAGCAGCCTTCTCAGCAGTCTATTCATGCTCAGCAGATTGCTTCAATCTTCGCCCAACAAGCTGCCCCTCAACGTCAACCCACGCAAAGTGAGAGCATAGATTTTCAAGCCCGTCTCCGGGAATTCGAGCAACTGAGAGCTCAGCATGAAATGGAGGAATCGGCTCAGGCGCAACAGGCATCCACGGAGTCAAATGATACTGTTCAGCCACCAGCTCAGGCTCAGCAGCAGCAATTCCAGCAAATGTTTGAAGAGCCGTCTCAGCTCGACCATGAGGCTGAAGAAAAGGAAGAGGAGGTTTTGTCTTTGACCCAACAAGTTCAGAAGGCAGCTTCATCAAAGCAGTCACCCATCGCCACAAACACTCCCGAATCTCCCTGGGCTAAGGTTAACACTGGTCTTCCAATGCCATTTCCCCCTCCTCCACAATCTACGACTCCACTTCCAGCGCCCACTGCCCAGCGAGGTCGATCAAATTTACCTGAGGCCTTGAATATAGAGACCAGATCACGCTCTGAGACTCCTGAAGTCACCAGTGCCGCTCCTTCACTTGCCCCGTGGGCCAAAGAGCCGGCTGAGGCTCCGAAGGGCCCATCTCTGAAAGAGATTCAGGAAGCCGAAGCAAAGAAGGCAGCTAAAGCAGAGGAGATCGCCGCGGCTACGCGCCGAGCCCAGTACGAGCAGGAGCTCAAACTCCTTACCAACCAACCAGCCGCACCAGCTCCTGGATTGCCAATGACTTCGACTTGGGGTAACAGCGCGTCGCCTGCTACTCCTACAAATGCTCCCTCCGCATGGGCTAAGCCAACCGCCTCGAAAGTTGTCGCTGCCAGCAGTTCTGCCGCTTCCAAGAAGACACTTGCGGACATCCAACGCGAAGAAGAACTTCGCAAGCAGAAGCTTGCTGCTGTAAATGCCGCCGCTCAACCTACACCTGGGGCTTCTGGTGGTAAGCGTTACGCTGATCTTGCGAGTAAGTCAACCATGAGTCCAGCACCTGTTGGTGGCTCTGCTTGGTCAACCGTCGGACCAAGTGGAAAAGTTCGAGTCCCTAGTGGTCCCGCTACCACTCCTCCAGCACCCCGTTCTGTGAGCACCGCCAATATGGCTACCATGTCAACCCTTCGTGCTGCGAGACCAGCAGTAGCAACTCGTAGCGCCACAACTTCTGGACAAAGCTCGGTCGCAGCAGCTAGAGAATCATTCAACAAATGGGCCAAGGACGCGTTGGCGGGCAATGTATCGCCGAATGTCAATAGTAAGTTTACATGAGTCGGTTTGGAATATCGGCTAATATTTGCAGTCAATGACACTATCGAACTCATCGCTAGTTTCGGAAATGATGCTGCCCTTATCTCCGCAACTATTTACAGCTCTTCACCATCCTTGAATGGCAACGATTTTGCTGCCGATTTCCTCCGCCGTCGCGCCCAAGCTGAGAAGGGTATATTCGAACCACCACAAGTTGGGTTTGGAAGCTCCTCTAGTTCGGGTGACAAGTCGGGAGGATGGAGCGAGGTCGCCAAGAAAGGCCCACCCAAGGTTGAAGAGCCAGCTCCTGCAGGTTTCAAGCTCGCTAAGCAGAAGAAGGGAAAGAAGTAAAGTATTAATTGTATCACAACCCTTGTATGATTACATGTGTCCACGTCAAAGCATGGATGGCGTAGATTTGCATGAGCGGGTCTTGCATTCTGAGGATGGGGTGCATATCAGCGAGCGTTATACATTGTCATTGTCATTGTCATTGCATGGGAGGATGCACTTATGTGCACGTGTATTGTAACGTAATGTAGCAAAAAATGTTTGTATTTTTGTACTTCGCCTCCAAAATTGTGAGACCCTTGATCTTTATTAATCCTGCTTCATTGGTAAGGTTTGTTGTGAATACTGTATCTGAATAGAGGAGTAGCAAATGGCAAGTGCCAATGAGCTCTTTCAAAGTCCAACATGACTTGAGCATCTCGTGACGACTTGGGAGCTGGCGTGAGCCGTACCCGCAAGGCTACAGCCGCGAAATACCCTCATCTACTGGTCGCACCTCGTACTTGCCACAAAGCTGCGGTCGTGGAACCCTTTCTATTGCTTGACATGCGTTTGCGTAAGTTTTCAAAGGAAAACGACAACCATCACTTGCAATATGAGAACACATGGATGACACATTCTCCCGTTGAGAAGACTATGCTACAGGTTTGGCAGATACGCTTGCAAGAGTCCTATGTAGGCAAAGTCTTCCGAAATGGATGTGTCTTCTTAGTTTGGCATGCTGTTTCGTGACAAGGAGAATATTTCGGCCACAAAAGAGCAGTACCGATAACAGGAAACTACATCTCAACATCTCCGCTCTCGGAATCTTCGCTCTCAATAGTATCGCTTTTACCACCTTCAATGATGTGCTCATCTTCCTCCGCGTGTCGAGCTTTCTGCATAAGTTCTTCTTGAAGTGTTGGGCCTCCGGTTACAGCTCCCTTGGCTCGTTGCGCAACGGCTTCTTTCATGTCCTTCACGTGAAGAGTGACGCGCTTCGCATAGATAGCTGAGAAGCTTGCCACTACTGATATCAGTAAAAGAAAACTGCCACCGAGCAGGGGAGACCTACGTTGGAATATTTGAATGAGGAAATTTTCTGAGACTTCTTGCAATACATCAAATGCGCTTTCCTCGATCTCGAATCCAGGTTCAGGCTTGATTTCCTTGAAAATGCTTCTGGTGAAAACACGGAAAGGGCCGGTCACGATGATTTTCTCTTCTGGCGACAAGTTAGCAGAAGTTTTGTTGGTTTAATGGGTCGACTGACGTCCCAAAGGGTAGGTGTCTCGCTTTCTGCGACTACGCTTCTTGAACACCTTGCGGGTGGGAAGCTGCGCGGACTTGTAGTCGGCCTTGGGGCGGATAGCAAGTTGATGTACACCGGTGGACTCTTGAAGATCGACTGTATCGGATGAGGGATCTGGCTGTGCACTCGGTCTAATGTCGTCGTCCTCCATGCTACAATTTGGTGAGTGTGATGATTAGCTTAGCTCAAGTCGACTTACGTGAGATCCATGATGTTCGTTGATGTCGAGAGGTTTAAGGTGTACGCTGTATCAAGATCGGCCGAGTAATTCGCCAAGCGAGACCGGGAGGTTCTTGACCGCAACTGGATCAGGGTGAATTTGCACTAGTGTTGAGATGCTTGAGTATCAACTTCGAGAGCGTCTGCATATACTTTCAGCTTCATCGCGTCAAATGTTCACGATTCACACTACTTCAGGCATTGGCCGCCATGACATTGAATCATTCTCAATCTTGATCTCGACGAGTAGCACAGAATGTACGATTTAGCCTTCAAAGTCCGTTTTTTCTTCCTGACAATTTTATATTATTTCTCCTCGGATTTTCGATTCAAAGAAAGGGACATTTTGAGGAAACCGAGGTGCGCCAAAGGGCCGAGCAATGCCAGCAATGGCTTCCAGATCGTCTGTAACTTGAGAGCCTCGCATGCTTCCAATATTACACGCAAATTTCCATGCTGAGGTGGACAGGGATCCCAACGTTGGTAGGAGCGAAGTGATTACTCGATTCGTTCCTTCTACACCTAATTCTTCAACCCCTCAAGCAACGTCTGCAATTCTTCCCACTCACTACTGTCCTCCCAAACCTCTTTCCCTTTACTCATCACGCCTCTCACCGCATTTCTGGCTTTCATCCTCCAACCCTTCTCCACCTCCTTGACCTCACCGTCTCCACCAACCGTCTCTATCGGCCCATAATTCTCAAAAGCACTGACAAGGTTATCCGTAGCCCCCACAACACTCTTCCAGTGCTCTTTATCAAGTAACCAATCCTCACTATCTTTCAACATCCGCCATGCTTTCTCTGCACATTTTAACGCATTTGCGTAATCTTTTCTATACAAAGAAAGTTTCTCAACTAGAACCCATAGCTCGGCACGTTTGGTGATGAGAGGAATGATGTTGGAATCAACCATAGTTATCACCGCTCGAGCAAGACTGCCGCGGGGTGGGACATAAATGCCGTTATTATCTGCAGAACTTTCTCCTGGCATGCTGTTCTCAGGACGTTCGCGGGATGTGACTTCGAGGACCAGAGCTCGCAGGACGTCGATGTCGATTGCGAATTCTCCGACGGCTGGAGCACGGATATTGAGCACGGAGCGCATGCCGAGAAGAAGGTCGGGGAATGAGGGAGGAGAGAGTCTTCCAGCGATGGTGATTACGTTGTCCCAGATTTGCCAATTGGAGTGGGCGATGGAGGCGCCGCGTTTGTAGGCTGCGAGGGCTTGACGGAGGAGTGATTGGGGATCTGCATTGGATTTGTGAACCGATGAGATGTCTTCGTCATCCATAAGCTCAACATCAGGAGCAGATGTTGATGATGCGAGCTTTTGAGTCTTGACGAGCTCCGCGTGTTTGCTGAGCAATGCCGAGCCGAGGTTGGAGTATGTCTTTGCATCTGTTTCGTCGATCATGATGGATTGCTGGAAGGCGATGATTGCTCCATCCCAGTTTCCGACTTTGAGGTCGATGTCTCCGAGTCTGGACCATGTATCGCCGTTCTGCCTATTCACAATCGTAGCTTGCATGTAGCCCCCTCGTGCTTTGTCCAGCTCCCCTAGCTTAGAGTAATATCCCCCCAATGTTCGCTGTGCTCTGGCATACCGATGCTTCGAAATCTCCCAGGCACGTTCCCAACATGTAGGATCTTGGTCTAGGTCTCCCAGGATACACCATAATCTCGGTGCATGTGGTGGACTTGGCTCTCTGATTTCTCCATCCCAATTCTCAGCTGCGACTTCTTTGGCATCAACATCGTGCTTGTCCATCCCTGGCCCGTTTTTGGAGAAATAAAGCTGTCGTCGAACGATTTGACGAGCTTTATCCTCTTGATGCACACTGTGATAACATAGAGCAACTTCAGCCCATAGCTTCAAGCGCTTGAAAATCTCGAGAGCAGAGACTAAGGACCCAGCACTAGCCCACGCATATGCGAGCTCAGTCTCAATTTCCCATCGAGTCGGAGAAGAAAGGGGATAGATGTACTTCAACCTCTCAGTGACTGGAGCTGATTCGTCAACTTTCGCTCTTGGAAGGAAGGAGGTGACTTTGATTTCCGGGATCCCGCCGCTTTCCTCTTCCTGTGTGTCGGCGATGATCTGGTCAACGATGACTTGAAGTTGAAGCACACTTCGTTCTTGGGTTCTCGAGCGATGTGACTCAATTCGGCTTCGTACGAGGAGAGCTTGTGTATAGATTTGCCAATTTGTAGGCTTGTCGTTCAGCACACGGACGGCATAGGGCAAGATCTCTTCGCTGTTCAACTTGTCCAGGGGAGAGAGTTGGTCTTTGAGAGTGGCTTCTGTGAGCAAAGTGATCTGATCTAAGGGGTTGAGTTGAGGTTGATCGTCTGGCTTGATATTTGCGAGTGAAGGTGGAAGTAATGATGCCGCAACAGCATCTGACCCGGTCTTGGCGAACGAAATGGATTCGAGGAGTGTATCATCGTTGAGGTCCAGGGCTGCCGGGACATTTCCATCAGAGACCTCGTCGCTCTTGGCCGATGCTGAACCATTCTCATTGGCCCTTTCAGTGTCATTGCTTTTGGCAAATACAACCAGTTGTGAAATGTCGTTCTGCTGAAACTTCGTCCTCTTTCCCAACGCACCACTCAACTCATACTCGAACCCTGCGACTCCCTTCGCTTTCCGGACATTTTCTTTCGCCTTCCAATCCAGTCCTTGTAGGATGTAGATCTGCGCTTTCTCTAAAAGGAACATGACCTTGGCATCGGTCCCAAACTCGCTTTCCTCAGCGAAGATCTCGCTTTCCAGTTCCTTGACATCCTTCTCGATGACATCCATCAACATGATGCTTTCGCTTAGCCTTCCCATGCTAACACCACTCAACAATCTCTGATGGAAAGCATTGATCCTGATCCTCATCCACTTCACGTCTCTGAATTCGCTATCCACGATCCGAGGGAAGAAAATTGTGAAGACAAGTTTCGCTAGACAGAATAATTCTAAATGTGGGATATACTGATATACAGATATGCCATCCACTTCCAGGCTTTTCAAACACTTCTCTTGGAACTCCGTTGCACTTTCGTCGCTTGTTGCAGGAAAGACATCGTGCCATGAAGTCAGGGGTCCCGTGACATTTGCTTGCAGAAATGAGTTGAGCGCTGCAAGACCGACGAGCAAGACTTTGATCGCCTCATGCTCAGTCCTCAACTCCTTAACTTGTAACGCAGCATCTTGATTATTGCGCGGAAGAGATGTCGTCTCGACGAGTTTTCCGTACAACGTTTGCGAAGTCGGGCTTCGCAACACGGCTTTATAATCGCCTTCCAAGAACGATGTCACCACGTCTGCAAGCTCCGGAATATGTTTCAAAGACTCGAAGTTGAAAAGCAAAGCATCGAAGCTTTTGGTAATCGTGATAGCGGGTGTTTCAGACATTTTTTTGTTGCGGTTGTACATGGCTTGTCATGTGTGAAATTTTTATGAAAATTAGGTACACCTGCGACCTTCTACGGGTGTGTGATTTGGTTGGTCATGCTATCTACACTCCTATTTAGGCTAGGAAGTCGAGCACCGTGGCCGGGATTAAGCGAATGTAGCATCACGTGTCATTGCTTTGGCTAAATTCAAACATCGCTTAATAAATGCAAACCGCTCTGACTGAATCCGGACAAATTTACAAGTAAGCGAAAAGACTTCACCTGCCCTCACGTTGGTTTAGTTTTGGCCGAGTCTTCGGGCAGCGAATTGGCTCAGGCTCGAAACAACACCCTTACATCGATTCCTTTTGCTTTCCAACTTTGCTTCTGCCGCGACCTTCTTGTATCCTTCTAAACGGTTCATGAAATGCCGCAATGACGACCATGGTCACGTGCACGAATCTCTACCTAATGTTGTTGTGCAGTCTCGGTTGTGAGTTCATATCATCCAAAAAGATCAAACACAGTATATTGCGTACTCAACAAGTACATCAAGTAACCAAACCCCCCTTCCTCAACTCTTTCGCAGCACCTTCAACGCCAAACCCCACTCCACCTCCTTCACTCACACTAGCATACCTATCATCTAACACCCAAAACCGCAACTTCGTCATCCCAGTCGAATCATACAATGGCCGTGGGCCCAAAGTGTGCCCCCAAGGATTATGAAGAGCAGTGTAACGAAGACGGCGATGCCGTAGGTGGTGAATAGATTCTGGGAATCGTAGATGTAGAAGTTGAGATTCCCGATGATGGTTATGTTCGCTATGTGTATTGTAGATTGAGATCTGTTTTATGGTTAATTAGGATTCTTAGAGTTAAGAGAGGCGGGATAAGTAGAGACTTATACAATCTCGAGAAACGAAAATATACTTAGTATAAAACTCTTTTATTATAATATTCTTTCATTTAAAAATTCGACAAGTTTTTTATTATTTAATATTATCAAAATAAATAAATATATATAATATAAATAATTATTAAAATTTATAAATAAAAAGCTCGACTATATATAAACAAAAATCACGTGTATAATACGTAAATATAAAAAGTTTTTCGTAACATTTAATATTTATTATTTTAATTATAAAACGATTATAAAATTAATATTATATTAAAAAATTTTTTACGTATTAATTAATTATTAATAATATTAACGATTTATTAATAATATATATTATATAATAATTATATATTTAAATTTTTTATTACGTAAAAATTAAAAATTAATTAATACGATTTAATTCGATTTAATATAATTTATCGAATTTAATTTTTATATTATAATTTTATAAAATAAATTATTTTTTATTATATATATAATTATTTAATAAATAATAATAATATTAATTTATTTGTTTTAAAATTTTATATTTATTTTAAAACGCGATTTTAATAATTTTTCGTTTATTATTTTATTTTTTAATAATTAATATATCGATTATATAAAATATTATTAAAATTATATACGATTTTTAAAAGTTTTAATAAATTAAATATAAATATATTAATAATTTCAAATTTTAAATTATTAAAATTATTTAATTTATTATTTAATATTTTTTAAATTTTTATTTATTTTATTTTAATTTTATTTTTAAAATTATTTCGATTTTATAAAATATAAAAATTTTAATAAAATTAAAAAATATTTTTATTTTAAACGTATAAATTTAAAATAAAATTTTTTTTAATATAATTTTTAAAAAATTTATTATAATAATTAAAATTATTATATTAATTTAAAAATTAAAATATATATTTAAAAACGAATTTTTTTTTTTAAAAATTTTAAAAATTTTAATATTATAAAAAAAATTTAAAATAAAATATTAATTTTATATAATTTTTTTAAATAATAATATAAAAAAAATAGAATTTTAATTTTATATATTAAAAAATAATATTTAAAAAAATATTTAAAATATTTAAAATCGAAAATAATAATTAATATAATAATTAATAAAATAATTTTATATTTAAAATATTAATACAAATATAAAATATTATTTTTATTTATAATAATAATAATAATAATTTTATTAATATAAAATGAAAATTATTTTAATTTAAATTTAATTTTTTTTTATAAATTAAATTAAAAATAATATTATTAAATTATATGTTTTAATTATTAAATAAATTTTTTATATTTTTAATATTTATATAATAATATTTTTATTATTTTAAAATTTCAAATAAATAAAAATAATTCATTTAAATATAAAAACTTTTTTCGATTTAATTATTTTAATATTAATATTATAATTTTATAAAAATTTATTTAAAATTATTAATTTAAAAAATAATTTAAATATAAAAACGACAAATTATAAATTTAATTAAAATATATTTTTTTATAAAATAAATTTTTATTACGATTAATAAAAATTAAAAAATTTAAATCGTAATATAATAATAAATTCGTAATTATATAATTCGATAATTAATAATTTTAAATATTAAATTAAATTAATAATTTTCTCGTTTTAATAAAAATATTAAAATTTTATTTAATTTTCGAATTTTTTATATTTTAATAATTAATAATATTATAATATTATAATTAATATTATTCGATTTTATATTAAAAATTTAATTTAAAAACGTTTATTTTATATTATATAAAATATTTATATAATACGTAATATAAAAATAATATATAATTAAAATTAATATTTAATATATAAAATAAAAAATAATCGTTTTAAAATATATAATATATTTAAATAAATTCGTATTAAAATATATTTTATATTATAATTTATAGTGTAATATTAATTTTCTCGAGTTTAGTACTCGTTGTATCGAATAAAATACGTATACGAATTTAGTATCGCTTTTGTGAAATATAAAAATCTCGCGTTTTTTTATCGTTTATTTTTTTTTCTTTTTTTTTCTTTTTTAATAGTTTAATAACTTTTTAATTCTTTTTTTTTGCAATACTTAGTTTACTTTTTCTATTTTTGTACGCGTTTCGTTTTTAGTTTTTTTGTTTAATTTAAATTCATTTGATTAATCGCGTCGCAATTGAAATTTATATATCGAATAAAATTTTTTTTAATTGTTTTTCGAAGATTTCAATACTACGAACTTTCTACGACGCTAATAACTTTAAATATGTTTCATATTAATTCAAATACGAATTAAATCAATTTTAATCATTTTTGAATTATTTTATTATTGTATTATTATTGATTTTTATATCAAAAATTTCTCGAAAATTAAAATGAAATAAAATTTGTTTTCTCGTATTGTAATATAATAATTAATCGTGAAAATATTTTACGACGATACAATTTAGTTTTTATTTAATTGCACTATTAATAAATAATGCATTAAAAATTTGATAAATTTTTTTATTTGTCGCAATATATTTTATATTCGTTTTAATTGCACGAATTTGAATTGATTTAAAATAATAAAATCATACGAAGTTTTTTTAAAGTATTATTTGAATTTACTAAAAATTCGTTGATTTAATTGTATTAATACGCTTGACAATTAAAACGTTAAACGATGAAAAATTTTAAAATGTATAAATTTGTTTAAAGTTTGTAAAAAAACGAATATAATAATATTCGAGATTATATGATTTCTTTTTTCGTTCGATTATTACTATTTTTTTGTTTAATTTTTCGTGGAAATAATAATCGCGAATAAATATAAAAACGTAAAATCGAAAGTTTTAAAGTTTTACAATTGCAATAGATTTCTTTGTACGAAAAAAGTAGTATTAACATCGAGACATTTTTGACGAAAAAAACGTTAAAAGAAAAAGAAAAATAGTACACTAAAAATATACGATAAATCGTAGAACGTATTTCGATTCTATGAAAAATTGTACGAGAAATTTATATGAATTTTTTTATTTTTTTTTTTTATTATTATTTTATAGTTTAATTTGTATAATTAATAGTAAATAAAATTTTTTTTGAATATTTTTAATTATTTTTACGCGTTTGAAATAATTATTTTTGTTTTTAAAAATTGTAAATAATCGACGAAATTAAATATATTAAAATCGTATATTTATATATTAATTTTTTCGCGTTTCAAAAGTATAATAATTCGTTGTAAATTTATTTCGAAATAATTTAATATTTTTAATAAATATTAATATAATAAATTAAGTAAAATAAAATTTAATACGTTTTAATTAATAATAATTAATAATATTGAAAGTAATAAATTTAAAATTCGAAATATATTAAAATCGAAATATTTGAATTAATAATAATAGTAATTAACTTGTAAATATTTGAATAAAAACTAATACGATCAACGACGACGATAATAATAAAAACGACGATTATTACGATTTTCTTTTTATCGAACAATGATTATATATTACGTTATAAAAGGAGGATTTTGTAATAGAGAATTAGTATTCGAACAATACAATTTTCGTGGTTGAAAATATAATTACAAAAAAAAGAAATAATTTTTTTAATAATAATAAATTAATATTGAACGATAATTTAAACGGTAATCCAAGTAAATACGTTTATTATTTTTTATTGAAAAAAGTAAACAATCAGTTTTTTTAATATAGCGTAGAAAATCTAATTGTACTATTAAACGATGACGACTCGAGTATCTCTGAAATTGAAACCGATAACGGTAATCCTCGTATTGAAAGTATAGCGGCAAACGAGAACTTTCTCGATAATCTAAAAATTGTTATCGATTCGACAATTTCGATCTTTTCCAATTTCGATATATGGCACGATATTGATAATTTTCTCGAGACGGTAAAACGCTTGCGATACTTTGAACAAAAACTTCCGACGCTCGATTTCGTACGTTTTTATACTTTTTCTTTTTTCCATGCCTCGAGCGAGTTATTATACGATTATACTAGTACAGTAAGTCAATGTACGGTCCGCGCTAAATTCGAGACCACGATATTCCATTTTACTCGTTCTTGTAATCACTTTTCAAATCATTTTTCTACAAATCGAAACGCAAAAAACGAGTGTAAACTAGTTCGCTTTATATTGAATTTCAATATTTTTAATAAAAAAAAAAACAACGATAAAAAAAAGAATAGAAAAATGAAAAGTACGATAACGATAATAAAAATAGTAAACAATCGCAATAAAAAGTAATAAAAAATGTAATAACGATATTAATAATCGAAAAAATTAATAATATTTACTAATATAACAAAAAAAGTAAAAATTTAAAATTGACCAATTACGATTTATTTTCAAAGTCGAATTAAAATAAATTAAAAAACTATAATAATCGTTACAATAATATCGAGTTTAAAAATAATCTCGAGTCGAACGAAAATAATAAAAAATTACGTTTTACTAAATAAAAACGATCGTTTTTATTTAACGATTCAATATACAAAAAATACAAATACTATTTCAAATAAAAATCTATTTGTTAATATAAATTATACTTTAAATTTTATCGATATTTTTCAATATTTTTTTTTTTTTTTAATTAGTATTCGAAAATTATTTTAATATTCAATTATAATAAATTCAAAAAATTAAAATACGATTTACTAGTTCGTATTAAAAATTAAAATAAAAAATAATCGTAAAAACAATAAAAAAAAAAACGACGATATTAAAACGAGATTAAAAAAATTAATAACGACAATTATTAATTCGAAAATAATAAATATAATTATAATATAAACAATAAAAACAATAAAAAATTACGATTTATAAAACGACAAAAATTGTTTTTAATATTAATCAATATAATTTTTACGTTTTTCTTTGAATATAATTCGAAATTTTATTTTAAACAATTTTACGATTTGACGTTATTTTCAATTACACAATTTGAAATAAACGAATTACTATTTTAAATCGATTACAAGTATTTTTCAATTTCGAAAAATAATAAATATTATTATACTTCGTTTATTTTTTGTAATTTTTCAATTACAATAAAATCAATATTAATTACGAAATATTAAAAATAGTTTTTTCAAAGTTTTTTAAAACGTATTACAATTAATAATCAAACGATATATAATTTCGAATTTGTATTATTACGTATTTTTAAATAATTAAATTTTTTATTTAATTCGAAAATTTTAAATATTGATTTTAAAAAATCGTTAATAAAAATTATAATTTTTTATTGAATCGTTATATTTCGTAAATCGAATAAAAAATTAATAAAAAAATAAAAAAATTTATTAATTAAAATAATTTATAAAAACAAAATTTAAATAAAAATAAAACGATATTTTTTAAATTATACGTTGTAATTATTAAAAATTTTTTTTTTTTACAAAATAAAAAAAAGAATCTTGAAAATAAAATCGAAAATTTAATATAAAAAATAGAAATATATAAATGGTTATAAAATATACTTTATATAATCGTAAATATTATTTTTTGAAATATTTTCAAATTTAATAAATATTTTAATATACGTTTTTTTATTTATTATAATAATAAATTATTATAAGTTTATAGTTTTAAATGTTTTATATTTATTGTTTTTTTATACAAATGTATTTTTAGATTAATTTTTGAATACAAATAATATTAACGATTATTGAATTTTATTTAAATTAAAAGAAATTTATATAATTTTTAAATATTCGAAAATTATTCAAACGTTTTTTATAAGTTTATTTCTCGAATATAAACGATACGTTCAATTAGTAAATAAATCGATTTATAAAAAAAACGATAATTTGAAAATATATTAATGCAATTTATAGTTTATATTTTTAATTAAAATTCGAAAATTATTACAATATTTGATATCGAGAATCGATTTCTTTCGTCGATATTTTTCGCGTTATAACTATAAATACAAATAATAGTAATTTGAACGAATTATTTAATAATATTTTATCGACGTTAATCGAAATTACGTTTCGTTTGCATTTTATACGCTATTGCTTTTTTACGATAATAATTCGAAAAAATAAATATTTCTTTCGATAAATTTATTTAATTTATTGAAAATATTAATTATATGAAAAAAATCAACGATTTTATTATTAAATCGATAAAATAATATTTATTTCTTTTAATTGGTTTTAATTAATATATTTTATAATAATTTTCGTTCGATAAAATAATTCTATCGATTATTACGAAAATAAATCATATTTATATCGATATTACGTATATTTAATTTTAAAAAAATAAAATTATATATATTTAAATTTTTGCATTATAAAGAAATAAATCGTTTAATAGTAATAATAATAGTTTAAACGATAGCGATTTTGATTTTAATAATAATAATAATTAATATTCGAATAAAAATAATCAAAATTTAAATACGAAAATAAATATTTTATAAAATTTTGTAAACGAGTAACGTTTATTAATATAATAAAAAAAAAACAAATTTTAAAAGTAGATTTTTTACAAGTTTTTAAATAAAATTTAATAAGTAATACGTTAGCGTTTAAATATAGTAAAACGCAAAAGTGAATAAGTTTTTTTTCGTAAATAAATAAACGATAATTCGAGTTTTTGTTTTTTAGTATATATTGTAATAAATATATTTATTATTTTATAGTAAAAATTGATATAATATTATTTATTACTTTCAAATACTAAAAAAAATCGTTTGTTTTTCGTATTAATATAGTACGCTATTTTTAATACTTTATTTTGATCGTATAAAATTGTATTTATAATTTTTATTTTTTTTATTTTTTATTAAATTTTGTAATATACAATATATTTATTTTTTGATAATTTATTATCGAATTATTTAATATTTTGAGTTTAAAAATATGAAAATTATAATATTATTGAAAAAAATTTCAATATTATAATATATTTTTATAATTGAAAAAAACGAAAATTTGAATTTTTTTAATTAAATAATAAAAAGAAATACAAAGTTATTTCGTATAAATTTCTTTTTATTTTATATATTAAAATATTTAAATTACTCGCGATATTAATTTTTTCGTTTTTCTTCGTTTTTTTTTTTTTTTTTCTTTTTTTTTTTTTTTTTTTTTTTTTTTTTTTTTTATTTTTTTTTCGTTTTTTCAAATAATAATATATTTAGATTTTATTAGTATAAAATCGACAAATTTTTAATTTGCAATATTTATATTTGAAAATAAACCAATATAAATTATTATAATATATAAAATAAATTTATTAAATGAATATTAATTCGAATTTAAATATATTGAATAAATAATTACAATAATTTAAAACGATTATTATTTAAATATATTATAGTATTAAAATTTCAAATATATATATTTATATAACGATTTGATTTGAATTAGAATTTGAATAAAAATAAATATAAAAATTTCGTAGAAATTATATTTGTTTTATATAATTAATATTTCGTAATATTTCATAGAAATAATTTGATTAAAACTAAATAAATCTCGAAATTTATAATTTATTTATTTTGTGTTTTTAAAAATATATATACAAATTATATGTAAATTATATGTAAATTATTATATTATTAATAATACGCGAAAACTTTTAATAGAAAATAAAATAATATTACAAAAATTTCAATATTATTTGATTTTGAAATAAATTTTACTTTTTAATAGAAAGTTATAATATCGAGAAACGCGTTACGTAAATATAAAACGAGCGAGAAAAAGAAGTAATTAAAAACGTAAATATTAATATTGAAACTCGTTTTTATTTTTATTACTATAAATCAAATTCTTTCAAATGAAAATTCGTAAAAATTTTAAATTTTAATATTATTTTATTTATAATATTTTAATTATATTGAATAATTTTTATTATTATTATAATCGAATTTTTTTCGTTTATTGAATTATTTACGATTAAATCGCTAATATACGACAATTTCTATATCGTTTATTTAATTTAAATTTTTATTAATTCGAGATTTATTATAAATATTTTATAGAAAAAAAATATTTAAATTCGATTGTAATTACAAAAAAAAAAACTTTTTTAAATCGTTTTATAATTTGTATATTATATTCGTACTATATATTGAATATATTTGTATTGAAATTCAATTTACGTATAATTACATATAATAATATATAAAAAGTATTAAAAAAAATTTAAAATAATAAAAAGTAAATTAATACGATTTAATAAAACGACGAAATAAAGTAAATACGTATAATAATAATAAATAAAAAAAAAAGTATATACAATTTATTTCATTTTATTAAAACGTTTTTATATATAAAAATCGATAATATTTTATATAATTTAAAACGAATAATTAAAATCGTTTTTATATTTGAATTTAATAAAATTATTTTTTAATATTTATATAATAAAAATTAATATTTATTTTTATATAAAATTTTATTAAAAAAATAATAAATTCATTAAAAATAAAATATTTTAATTTAATAAAAATTTATAAAAAGAAAAATTAAACGATATAACGATTAATTGAAAAAAAACGTCGTTTGAATCGAATTTAATTTTCAAATTATTTTAAATACAAATTTCGAGTAATTTTAAAATTTAATAATTTATAAATAAATAAAATAAATTATATAAATAATTATTATTAAAATTTACTTTGAAATTATTGATTATAAAATTCATATTATAGAAATAAAATAAAACGATATCGCGTATATTTTTATACGATTTATTATATTACAAATAATATTACTTTAATCAAATATTAATTTAAATTTTATTATTTTAATATACGTTAAATTTTATTTCAAATCTATTAATTTTTATCGAATAATAATTGTAAATTTTTTTTTTTTATTATTTTTTTTACTTTGAAAATATAATATTTATTTTAATAATCGAATATTTTTAAAGTTTTTTTATAATTATAATTATTGAAATTATTTTTATTTTTTTTTAAAATATTCGTACAATACGTTTCAAATAATTACATATAAATATTATCGATAAAAATTTGAAATTAGTTTATATTAATTTTACGTAGTATTATTTGTTTTTTCGTTGATTAATTTTAAAAAACTTTTTTTATTTATTTAAAATATTTTTTATATATTATATTCTAAATACAAAACGAATAAATTTATAATAGAAAATCGTTTTTTTTCGTTTTTTAAATTTTCGAATTTCGATTAATTAATTAAAATAAAAAAATTATATTTCGCGAGTATAATCGTATTAAAAAATAGAATTATTTGTATACAATTTAAATCAAATAAAATCTTTAAAGTAATAATAAAAGTATTTATTATTTCGAATAATATTTTTTCGAGTTATTAATACGTTTTTTTAAAAATTTAATAATTGTTTTAAATTGTAAGATTTTATATTTTATTTATATATTGTTTTCAAAATGTAATAAAAAATTCATTAGTAGAAAAAAATTCGAAATATAAATTTTTTTTAATAAAAATTTCGTTTTTGATATTGTAAACAATAGTAATTCGAAATAAACTTTAAAAAAATATTAAAATATGCATTATAAAAAATGAGTATATATAGTTAATAAAAAAATAAAATGAAATAAATTCAATTTAATAGTAATAAATAATAAAAATAAAAAAAGCGTTTACAAATTGTTTCGTTTTATAGTTTTTTTTTATATATTGAATTGATTTTTACGTTGGAAAAAAAAACAGTATTAAAACGAAAATTTAATTATTTACAATTTTTGATCGAAATTAAAATTGTTTATAAGTATTATTGAAAGAAAATTGAAATTGTAATACGAAAATCTTATATTATTTTATTCGATAACGATTTTAATTTAATCTATTGAAAGAAATAAAAATAAAAATTAATATATTAAAACAAAAATAAACAATTAATTTTTTAACGTTATATTTAAATTGGAAAAAAATAGATTTTTTTTTAATTTGAATATAATACTTTTTTTTTAATTATATATAAAAATTTCGATTTCGTACTAGAAAATTGTATATTATACAAATATTTTTATTATCGTTTTGAATAATACTTTATAATATTAAAATCTTATTAGTTTATATTAAAATTTTATAAAAAAAAATTAAATATTTTAAATAATATTATTAATATTATTTTTTTATTATTTTTGTATTATCGTTAATTGATAAAATTAATAATAATTTTTATAATAACGACGAATTAATCAATTTTGAATTTGAAATCGTTTTATACGATTTTTAATATATCAAAATTTCAAAGTCGTTTAATAATAATTCAAAGTAGTAAAAAATCGTAAATTAATTATTCGAAAAAATACAATTTATTACGTAATAAATTGTATGAATAAAACAATTTAAATCGAGTAAAATTAATAAAAATATTTTTATTATCGTAAAAATTTATAGAATTTTAATGTAAATTTCAATACAAATATATAATTAATAAATTACAAATTCAAAAATTGATAAAATAATTATATCGATACAAGTATATACTCGAACGATAAAAGCGTTTTAAAGTAATATAATATTTGTTTTCAAATTATATATTTTTTAAAAATTCGTATTTGTTTTTTTTGTATTGTTTTAAAGACGTTTAATTATTCTATAAATATAATTAATAAAACGATACGAATATATATAAACGATTTTAAAAATACGAATTTTAAACGCTTTTGTAAAAACGTCGTTTAAACGAATTATAAAATTGTAAAATTGAATATTATATTGAAAAATAATATTATTAAATAATTTTTCAATCGTACGTATATTAGTATTATTATTGAAAATTGTAAATTTATTTCTCGTAAATAATATTTTTATTTTGTAATATAATTTATTTATTATTAATAATTTTAATTTAATAGTATACGTTATTATACGTTTTTTAAAAATGAAAAAATATTTATTAATTTCGAATTATTTACAAAAAATAAAAAAAATATAAAAAGTAAAAAAAAGTTTTAATTAAACGTTATTATTTATTTTTATATTTATTAAAGTTTTAATTAAAAATAATTTAAAATATAATTAATTTTCGATTATAATTATTTATTTATTAATTTATATAAATCGATGAAAATTTGTTTTATTTTAGAATATAATATAAAATATAATATAAAAAAAATAATAAAATTGTATTATTAATACGTTAATTTTTGTAATTTCGTTCGTAAAAAAATTTCAATATTTAATATAAATAAAAAAAAACGAAATTTTAATATATTTAATATTAAAAAACGAATAATTATTATTTCAAGCGATTATTAGAATATTAATAAAATTATTAGTAATACTCGATTTATAGATTTACTTTTTGCGAAGTATTTAAAAAAGTATATAAAGTCGATCAATTATTAAAAATTTTAAAAAATTGAATTTCGTTTTTATTTTGAAAATTGTAATTAAAATAAAAATAATACGATAAGTTTTTTTTATTAATATAATTTGATTTGATCGAATTTTTTTTATCAAATAAAAAAAGTCGATAAAAATAAACGTTAAAATATAAAAATTATAAATTGAATTGTAATTCAATTAATATTTATAAAGTTTTAAAATTGTTTAATTGAAAATTTTTTATTTTCGAAAATAGAAAATATTAAAACGAGTTTAAATAATAATATATATTTTTAAAAAATATATTTAGATTTGAATTGATTCAAATTATTAAATCGCAAATAATATAATTTAAAAATGAATATATTAATAATTGTAATTAGTAATTTGATTTACGATTTATATTTGAAAAATATATATTTGATTAATTTTAATTTAAAAAATACAATAGTATTTTACGATATATAAAATCGAGAAAAATATTCAAAAGATTTTAATTATTGATCAAAGTAAATTTGTAGTTTTTTTATGTGATTAATAAAAATTGAATTCGAAATAGTAAATAATTATAGTATTGAATTTAATTTCGAGTTGATATTACAAATAATAAATTCAAACGAATAAATTGAATTAATATAATCGATTTTTATTAATTACAATTTAATGAATTTTATATTATTGAACGATTTATATAATATTTTAATAAATTATAATTTTACGATATTTACTTTTTTCGAAATCGAAATATTTTTTTTACGTTAATTCAATTAATAAAAGTAATAATAAAAAGATTTAAAATAAAATTAATATTGATTATTTTTATTATATGAGTTTTTTAATTTGAAAATAATTATCGTTTAAAAAAATTTAAATTATTATTAATAATTTTAATCAATATTAAATTCGTTTATATATTTTATTAAATGTAAACGTGAACGATTTGCGATTTAAATATTCGTAATATTAAAAATTTATACTTTTTAAAATCGATTTAATTTGTTAATATAATTTCAAATTATAATAAAAATATTATATTTTTAATCGAATATTTAATATTTCGAATAAATTATTAAATTTAATTCGTTTGTTTATTATTATATATTTATTTATATCGTTTTTCGTTTTTATTTTGAATTTTATAATTTGAAATTATATATTGAAATTTTATAAAATACTAATAATTCTTTGTAATTGATTAAATTTATACGAAATTTTTTTTTTTATTTAATTAAATTATAAAAATTTATTCGAAAATCGAAAAACGCGTATATTATTAAAAAAATAATTCGAAATTTAATACGAATTATAAAATCGCAAATTATATGTAATAATATTTCGATTTACGCGATTTTATTAATTTTTAATTATATATAATATTATTTTAAATTATAAATATATTAAAAATAACGATTTTTATTTAAATTTATTATTGTTTAAATAATTTGTAATTAGAAAACGTAAAATTATTAATTAAATAAAATAATTTATTTACTTTTAAAAATTGAAATTTTTAATTACGAAAATACTACGATTAGTATTCGTAATTAAATATAAAAAGTTCGAAAATTGAAATTTATTAATCAAAAAATCGATTATTAACGTTTCGCGATAATTTTATTTTTTGATAAAATAAAATATCGTTTTTTTAGTAATTACGTAAAACGTTTCACCTTTGAATCGAGTACTTTAAAATTGTCACGAGACTACGTATTACAATAGTATGTAATTTATAATTTGAATTACATTAAACGTTTATTTAAAAATGAATTTTTGTATTATTTTTTTTAATTTTTTCGTATTACGTTTTGTATTTAAAATCAATATATATTTTGATTCAAATTTTTATATAAACGATAAATATTAAATAAAATTTTAAGATTTTTAATAATCAAAATATAATTTCAAATATTAAAATTGTTTTTTATTTTGATTTATTTTTCATAAAACTAAATAAAAATACTTTCGATAAATAATTATTATTTTTTTATTTCAAAATAAAAAATAAAATAATTATATAATTTTTTTTTCGTTTTTTTTATTATTTTTATAATATATTTTTAATTCGTAGTATTTAAATATTTTTATTTTATTCAACTTTTTGCAATTTATTCGAATTACGTTTCGTACGATCGAAAAAATATTTGAATCGTAAAAATAAAATCAAAGGCGTTTTTTTCGTACTTTTATTAATTCTATTTAATTATAAACTGAACACGACAAATATCATTTTTCGGCGCAATTTGAAAACTTTTGCAATTGAACAAAATTTTCCTTTTTTGCGACATGCAACAAAAAATTCGCCAATGTCACGGGACCACGTGTCACGGTTGCCTTGTGACCATGAGTCACATGATTCAGTCACGTCGAACGTCTATTTAAGGATGGTCCCCGCGTTATTCTCTTTTGCTCCTCGCGCTAACGTCCGTCCCTGCGTGCCGAAAAACCCTGCGTGCCGAAACGACTTCATGGTTTGGGGGGCTCAAATCTCTACCTCGTAAATATATAAAGTTATAATCAGTTTACTATTGTTCTTTAGCTATTTCCCTATAAGGGCTCGACTCGCAGCCAGAAAAATACCGCAGTTTGGCTACGCCGTCGATCGTCCTGTTAATGGCGTCAAAAGCTGCCGTAGTTATTATCCCCTGCTCTATCATGAGTATTGACCTGTCCTCGAAATTCGGGGCCGTTGCATAGAGCTTCTATTAAGTTTAAATATAGCTCTAAGGTTTGAAGACCTAGAGCACAAGAAAACGCGTATGCCGGATTTATCCGGACAAAAGTGGGAGAGGTACACAAAATGCCAAGCATCTTAATAAGCGAGGAAGGATTTATCGCTCTTACCTAATATCGTATTCACAGCCACGCTAGTTGGTGCTTCTGTTATACAAGTCAACTGATTGGTCTATCCAGGTCCCCGTTCTAGTTATGCTAAAAGATGTATCTGCAGCTTCTCCGTATTTCTCTATTCCACACTATCGAAGCCAGACTCATAAAATGGCACTCGAGGATGAAGTAGTGGGCGTTCAAATTTAAGTGGTTGCTATTTTGGTTATCAGTTGCGGAAGTGGTCAGGGCAAAAGGAATGGTATTGATGTCAAATCTGCCCTTCTAGCTAAGTGGGAATGTCTCCCTAATAAAGTGCTCTCACTGACTCATTCCGATTAGGCAGAATTACCTAGTAAATCAGTGAGTCAACGATAATGTGGCTTCATGCCAACATGTGACGCTTCCTTCTAGGCATCTCCACCGATCACGACTCCTCAACTGACATTGGTTGTCCACTGTCCTTGGGCATTCCTGGAACTTCCACCATCTTCCCTAGTTCGTTCTCCAGTCCTTTGTTTTCCTCTACTAGGCGACGATTGGTGTCTCGTTCGGTTTCGAGTTGAGCCTTAAGTTCTGCTATATAGGTAGGTCCTTGAAGTATACCAAGGTCGATATCGAAGCACGTTGTCTCTGCTTTAATTCGTGTGCATCGCTCTCTGTATCTTTCGATGTCCCCGATACTCTTCATCGGTTCCTCCAGCTTGTTGAACATTTCTTGGTATTCGAGCAGAATCTCATTTCGTAAACATCTACCAGCGGATGTATCACTTAGTGAGAGCCTCTCATCAGTAAGTTGCCGTTGCAGTTTGAGATTGGTGTGGCCATCTGCTTTCTCTCCATCATACAGGACATCGAAAACCCATCCTTGGCGTCCGTCATCGATGAAGAAGTGAGCACCGTTGCTGGTGGGCTCATTTGCAAGCTTATTTTCGTTGTAGAGCTTCTGAATAAATCCGATTGAGTGATCAAAGTGTTCATGTTGCCACCCTGCAATCACAATTTTCAAAAGTTTCAGAAACGGCTTCCCACAAATACTCTCCACTACCCTAAGTCTCTCGTACTTTAAATGCAACTTGAGGCTTGTAATAGAGCACAGGTATACTATCTGCTCGATCTTAATTTGTTGTTCATGAGCTACCATGAGCCAGTCGGCCATCTCCTGGAAGATTTCTGAATCATGACGGTGTGCATCGTTGAATCCTGGGCCACTAACAAACACGTCACGGTCTCGGACCCACGTTTCACGTGTGCCTTCGGGATATAAATCGTAACAACAGTCGGGGTCGAAAGTGTTGCTGTAAACTTCGATCATGAAGGTGTCTGTAAAAGTTAGCTAGTGCCAAGAGACCCTTCACATTTTAGTAGAACGAACCATGTCCAATCTTGGTGCTAAACTCGAATGCTTCTCTTATTTCCGTTGAGGAGGAAATAAATTCGCCTCTACTCACCGCTGTTCCTCCCAAGATGAAGGTGATTTGGTCGTCTTTTCTGGGAGAGGCAAAAGGTTAGGATTAAATTGACTGCCTGAAGGTGCCACAAGCATACCGAAACATTTTCTTGCGTGTTCTCTACAAATCCTCTTCTGAATGAGTTGCAAACGCAGAGGCACACAAATCTCCCGCATCTAATGCCAGCCGACTGCCTGGTATTGAGGATTGTGGACCAAATTTCTCCGGCTGCTTGTCTCGTTATAGGTGTATGTCTCGCTCCAGCTCCTCACGTTTCGTCGAAGTATCCAATTTTGAATCCTCTTGACAATCGGTCGCTTTACTGATCTCGATACGGAAAATGTCTGCAGAGTGAATGGAAATGCCCTTGGGTGCACAAATTTCGCCGTATACTCGATACTGTTATGTTGTCTTTCCGGAACTATAAAGCTTTGGTAAAGCACTCGAAGGTGAAGCTCGACGAGGTAGGAGGATCTTTAATACTCTAACGGATGGGCGATAGATCTAAGATTAGAAGGAGGCGGATGAGGTCCGGCGCTTCGCCTTGCCTTCAGCGTCTATTGCACATATTACATTGGCTATCAGCCAAGCCATCCCGTGTTATATTTCGGAGAAGCAGGAGGATCCCTAATGCCTTACCAGATGAGCGATTGATCTAAGATTAGAAGAAGGGCGGATGAGGTCCGGCGCTTCGCCTTGCCTTCAGCGGCTATTGCACGAATTATATTGGCTATCAGCCAAGCCATCGATTTTTATATTTTCGCCGACCAAACATCGTCCTCATTTTCACAACCACCAAGAGCGTCGACGACAAGAATGTACGACTGACATGATCTCTAAAGCTCCGATAGTGGACCGAGAACAAGCTGATGCCACTGCTCTGAGGAATAGGCTCGCAATGTCACTCCGCTTTATAACGGCACCGCAGATATACTGTCGAAGAGATGGTATATTGAAAGCGAGCCGCAAGGCAAGACTTGTGAAGAACTTGCCGGCATGGCTCATGTCTCCATCCGTAGTAGTCGATGTAGCTAAAACAATAAGTAACGGTCAAGTAACAAAGAACAGCATTCAAAAGGTTATTAGCAGTGCCCACTTACTGCCTCAAGGTATGCTGCTTAGTTGATGATATTTGCATCTTTCTTAAGTGCTGACTCGTATGTGATGGGTTCCCGGCGATCTAGCTTGAGGGCAGTAGGCATGGTACGAGAATCCGTCCTAGCCGCCACTTAAAAGAATAGCAGTGTGCTTGAGGATTAGGGACTCTAGCACGCGAAGACTTTGGCAGACGCGAGACGATAGGGTCGATGCTAGCTTGAATGCAGGATCTGTTCTGCTCAAGATTTTGTTTACGATTTTCGTGCCTGGACCCACTACGCCAGGCATTGAAGTCATTACTAAACTTGATGTAGCGCACCAGGTACCTCCAGCCACAGTTGATCTTTATGAAATTACAGCGTGAATACAAGTACTAAGGGATGTGCGGGGTTGTTTCGCACTAACCAAAATTGTCAGTTGCTTTGATCCGAGGTACCTAGCCGAGTGGCGACCTTGCATGAATCTGCGCGCAACAGCAGCCACAAGGCTCATGCCGATTTCTAGCATGGTAGTGAGGCCCTAAAGCTCAGGTAAGACCCTTTTATAAGTATTAGAAGTAATAAGGGCTTGGTGGTGGAGCTGTGGTGAAGGAAATCTGTACCGCTATAAACAGAGACTTTCCGCAAATCAGGCGCGAGGGCGACGATGTAAACGTAATTTTTCGGTAGGAGCGGTCTAGAGTGTTTGGGAGTAGCTACGGAACACGATTTGTATATAAGAAATTAATGGTAGCGATGTGTGTATAGATTTTGAGATGCTTAAAGTCAAAGTACCCATCATTTTTCTCGGCACGGTGGGTTTTTCGGCACGCAGGGATGGACGTTACGTCCTGTATCTAGAATCAATACATACCTTGACTCAAACCCACACAGCCAACTCCACATTGTACGGAAGGGGGTTTTCATAATTCGTGCAACAGACAAGGGTTTGCGATTCCTTGTAATCTCTACCATTTCTAGCTCAAAATATATCAGATTGCTACTGAAATGTAGCTAAAATCCAGCACTGTCATTCTCTAAATTTTTCCTTTTGAAAATACATAAATTGGTTGTAGTTTACAAGGGATCTCAGACTTTTCTCTGTTGCATTAATTTTGAAAACCCCCTTCCGTACGAAAGGGGGTTTGCAAGATTGATGCAACAGCAGGGGTTTTGGCGGTGAGCAGTTCTACCACTCTTCATTGGTGGTTCTACCGCCTTCTTCCACTTTTCAAGTAAAGGATAGGTGGCAGAATACTCCCTCCTTGTTGCATCAATCTTGCAAACCCCCTTTCGTACCACGGTATCACATCACGTAGTACGGCTGCCTGTCAATAACATACCACACTACGGTACTTCCAACCTCATCAGTTGTTGCGGTAAATTTCTTCGCTGACCAAACGCAATGCTGCCTAACGTGTTAGACCACATGACGGTAGCGCCGCTCGGAAGTCGGTCAATCTTACGACCGTCCTCGAAGAATCGTTCTATTACTTATTCCCTTCGGTCTTGCTTCGGTCTTGCTTCGGTCCAGGACTCTCATGCGTCAAAATACCCTTCTGATGTCCGCACGACAGCATCCTTGTATGAGAACAGGCGGGGAAGACTAAGAGATCGCCTTATCGGACAGCGCGGTGAGGCTTCCTAGAGCACTTGGTTGGTTGACTTAAGGCAACCGCAATCAGCACTGCATGTGGCTGAGGGTGTTGGTGTTTGGGGACAATGAAGTCCTCCCATTACACCTCCAAATCAATACCCCTATCATAATTTCCTGCCAGGCATCCCAACTCTTTTTCATTACCTCGCATCATCCATCCGCTCCTATTGCGTCGGGCACGTATGGGCACTGACAACACAGGGCTGCCTTTGGTGGTGTCGGGACATGCACCCAATACACTGTTACCCCTCCACAGACCACCATACAATTGTGCATAATGCATTGTCCCCCACCTGCTCTGCAGAATTCGTGCGCCACTCATTTGCCTCGTGGTTTATTGGTGCTCGCGTTTTCGAGTGAGTCGATATTTACACCATGTTCCCAGTTGAGCCAGCTTCGAATCTTAAGCTGTCCGACCTCCATGGTATCCTAGACGTATATCCTAAGAGCTTTGTTCCAAGTTATTCGACATGAGTATCGTTCCCCGAGAAGGATTGTTACGAAAACATTTCGAAGAAGCTGAGCTCAACATTGAGTATACTGGTCTTAGCTGGTCGCACTCTCCTTGTGAACGCAGTCCAATTGATTTCTCGTAATCGATTGAGTCTTCGTGGATAACAAATGTATATTTATCACGTGTTTAACATAATTGCATAGGCACCTTCGTTTTTCATTTCTCGATGACTAATCATTCGGTTTCCGATTTAAACCACAATGAATTTTTATATTAGATTGTATTTTAAACTTTTTACGAGTAATAATTTTTTCGTATTTAATATTATTTGTTTTTATATAAACGTTAAAAATCGTCGATAAATGTTTTTAATTATTCTAATTATATATTTTTTAACGAGAGTAAAATATAAAAATCTACGAATAAAGTAAAGTATTTATTGAAAAAAATAGAAATTTTGCGTTTTTTTATATTAAAATTATACTTAGAGAGAATTATTAATATTATTTTACGATTATTAATCGATGTTATATTATTACGTTTGAAATCGATTTTTTTTAATTTGATTTTATTTCGATTTTAATTTCGTAAATTTAATTGCTATTTTCGATATATTTTATATGAGTATTTGAATTATTATTTTAATATTATTATATGAAATGATTTAATTTATTATATTATAATAATATTGAGATTTCTATAGAATTGAGTAATTTTTTGTAGAATGAAATTAAAATTTGCGAGATTTTGAGAGTATTTTTTTATTTTAATATTATTTAATATTTTGAATGTATAATTGAAAATAGTAAAATAATAAATTTTTGTTTTATTAAATATAATATGAATTTATTAAAAAGAATTATTAAGAATTTTCGTTTTTTCGATATAAATTTTTTTTTGTAAAATATTCGAAATAATTTTTAGTATTTTTATAGTTTGAATTTTATTTATTGCGATTTTAATGCGATTAATATTTTGATAAATAGAAATATTTTGATTATTAAAAATTTCGATTTTTGTTAATAAGAAAAGAAAAAATTAGAATTTAAAATTAAAACGAGAAATTAAACGAATAAAAATTTTAAGTTTGTAAAATTTGAAAATAATAAATATAAATTGTTAAAAATTCGAGATTTTTTATTTTATACGAAAAATATTATAAATTTATTGAAATTTTTTGTTTAATTTATTTGAATAAAATAATTGAATTAATTTTTATTGATTATTTATTTTGATTATATTTAATTTTATATTTTTTATTTTTATATTTTATTATTTTATTTGATTATAATTAGTATTTTTTTTCAAAGTAATTCGTAATATTTACTTATTTTATTATTATATTATTAATAGAAATATATAATTAATCGAATATTTATAAATTGTTTAATTATAATTAAATATTTTATAAATATATTTAAATTTATTAATATGAATATTTGTTTTGAATTTGTAAATATTTATTAATTTTTCGATTTTAATAAAAACTATTTTTAGAAAATTAATCGTATATATTAATACAAATAAAATACGTATATTTATTTTTTTAAAAAATTATATTTTATATTATAAAATTAAAATAGATTTTTCGATATATAATAAATTATTTTATTTATATATTTGTAAAAAATTGTTATATTGATTTAAATATAGTAAATTTTAATTTGATTTAATTGTTTCAAAATATAATTATTGTAAATATTAAATAATTTACAAAGAATAATAAATAAACATTATAAATAACGTTTTGTTAATATATTACTATATATAATTCAAAAAAAACTCGAATTATTATAGACTTTATTTATTAGCGTATAAAATGCAATTTGTTTTTTAACGTTAAAATTTTTAATAATAATTTATTATTAATTATTATAACAATTTGAATCGATTTTTTTTATACTATTTTTAAAAACGTTAATAATTTATATTTTAATCGTTTTATTTAAAAAAAAATTATAATAAAAATAATAAAATAATTGAAAAAGTAATATTAATTAATAATATTAATAAAAAAATAAAAAAAATATATTATATTATTAAAAAAAATATAAACGTAATAAAATAAATAAAAATAATTATTATTATAAATTCATTCAATAAATTGAATTATCGTATTATTATATATTATTTAAATATATAAATCGTTTTAATTAAAGTATTTATTAAAATTAGTAAAAAGTTTATTAAAAAAATTTCGATAAAATATTTTAAAATATTAATAAAAATATTTTTGTTTTCGATTTAACGAAATTTTTTAAAAAATTAATATTTATTTCAAAATTTTTAAATGTTTAAAATCTATTAATATTATATTTCTAATCTCGGGATTTTATAGTACGTTTAAAAATCGTATATTATAATATTTTATTTCACAATTTAATATTTTTGTAATTATTTTATTTGTTTTTATAATTAAATCTCGTTTTATAATTAATATTAAATCGTTTTATATTTACTCGTTTATTTATAATAATAATAATATGTAAATTATTTTAATTTTAAAATTAAAAAAATAAAAACGAACGAGAAAAATATTCTCGAGATAAATTAATATAAATTTTTTTTGAATTTCGTTTAAATATTAATAAATTAAATTTTCGTGTTTTAATTTTATTTCGAATATTATTATAATTTTTTTTACAATGAAAATATATTTATATTATCTCAAAATTAATTTGAATAAAGTACTACAAATATTTTATTTTTTAAATAGTTTATATTTATTATTAGAGTTTTTAATAAATTGATATAATATAAATTTTATAAGAGATTTTCGTTTTAAAGTATAATAATTATCGATTTTATAAGTACGATATATTTTAATATTTAAATAAATATCGTTTAAAAAATATTCTCGTACAAATTTTAATAAATAGATTTGTATACAATATTGTCGATAGTAAATATTACTTTTTTTGATCGTTTGTAATATTTTGATAAAACGCATTTATTTAATACTAGATTAATACGTACAAATTTTTGATTTGTTTAATGTTTCGAAGTTTAAAATTTTATTCGATAAATTAAACGAATTTTATAAATTTTCATGTACAATTATATTTATAAAATTATAATTATTTTTTATTTTTCGTAATTTTTTAAGTTTTAATATAATCGACGATCGTTCGAAAAAATAAATTCGCGTATAAAATATCGAAAATAGAAAAATCAAAATTTTATTTTTAAAAAGTATTTATTGTAAAATTGTTTCGTAATCGATTATAGTTTTGTAAATAGTTTTTAACGTATAATTTCGTTATTTTTGATTGCGAGATTTCGAGTTTAATATTATTAAAAAAAAGATTAAAGTTTGATTTATTGTCGTACGATATAATACGATATTGATTTTATTTTGTATTTCGATTTCGATATTAAATTTTGCGAGATAATAATAAAGTGTATTTGGTTTATTTTTTTTGATTAAAAAAAAAATATTGATTTTTTTTGTAATTAATTTATTATATTCGAAATCGTTTTCAATTATATATATATACGTTTGTATTAAAATTATTATTGTTAATTATTCAAAGTAGTATACAAATTTGTTTTTTGAATCGATCGATATTATAATTCGATTAATAATATTTTTCGAAATATTTATAAATTTTTTGTTAATTCGCAAAAGTTTAATTTATAGATTGAAAATTAATAATTTGTAAAACGATTTATATTTTATAATTATATATAAATTTCGTATATTATTTGCTTTTTTATATATATAAATTTAATTAACGTTTTGCGATTTCGAATTCGAGTTTAAAATTTGTTTTTTGTTTGAAATATAAAAATTTTATAAATTTTATTAAATTTTTTCGTTATTATTATTAAGAGTATTAATATAGTTTTTAAAAATAATATTATTGTTTAAATTGAATTTAAAGTAAATCGTTTTTATTTTTTGAAAGTAAAAAATAATATGTGTTATCAATTGTTTAATAATTAAACGTTAATATATTTTCAAATTTTTTTCGTTTATTAGTAGTCGATCGTAAAAATTTTATTCGAATTTTGTAAAATATTGAATAGAATTGAAAAATTTTGCGTTTCGTAGTATGTATTCGTAAATTCTTTTGAAAAGTTATTATTATAATATTGGAAAATTCGTTTAAAGTTTTAATAAAATCGAATAAAATTTATTCTTTAAATTAGTAATTGAATTTTATATATTGAAATTTTTGTTTGTTTAAATACGAAATAATTTCAAAAGAAGTATATAGTAAATATATATATATTTTTCGAATATTGTAAATTTTATTTTTTTTCTTTTAATTTAAACGCGAAATTTCGTTTTTTGTCGATTTTACTATTTATTCTTTGCACGTTTTCACTCTAATTTTATTCTTTCGTCGATTTTTTTTCGATTTCATTTTATTTTCTACGCACGTTATTACTTTTTCTTCGTACGCTTTCGCTTTTATTTTACTTTCTCGTTCGTTTTTTAAATACACTAATCTACTTCTCGAAATAATTACTACAAACGCACAAATTTTAATTTTTATTTCAAAAACATTTTATAAAAATAAAATTATTATTAAATTAAAAATAAAAAAAATAATATTTAAAATATTTATTATCAATTAAACGAGACTATTTATTATTATCGAAACAACGCGTCGAACTTGCGACGCGTTAATAAAAAATATAATCGAATCGTATATATATCGTTTGAAATCAAATATGTAATTCAATTTCAATAAACGTATAAATAATTAAAATTTTTATTTCAAAAATTATAATTACAAAAAAACTATATATATTTTATTAAAATAAATTATACACAGTAAATAAAATTAATTATATTAAAATATGTTTTTAAAAATATAAAATTTCGAATTTATAAATAATATAATTTTTTATACAATATTTTCTATTTATACGAAAAATTTTGCGATTTATTATTAGTATATTACGCAAATTCTAAAAATAAATAGTATTAAATATATTACTCGATTTTCAAATAATTAAATTTTTAAAACTTTTACAATCGAATATTTATTATAATTTAAAAATATTAAAATTTAAATATATTAAAATATATCAATTAATATCGAATTATATAATATCAAATTTTACTATTTGTAAAATCTTATAATTACAATTTTTTCTTGTAAATAAATAATTTTATTAACTTTCTCAAATTACAAACAAAAAATCAAATATTATTCAAATTATTTTCTAAGAAACAACGATAATTCAATTGTTTTACTCGATTAATTCTATTTAATTCTATTAATAAATTTTATTTTATTTATATTAAAAAATAATCGTTATATTTTATTTTTCGTCGTACGTTTATATTACGACGCGATTTATTTTATTAAATTTATTTATTTTTTTATTGTATTTTTTTATTTTACTTTTTTCTATTTATTGTATTTAGTATATTCTATCAAAAGTATAAACTTTTGATTTTAAAAATTCATTTTTATTTTTACACAAAATAAACAATTTTATTTTTCTATTTAATAATAATATAATTACATTTTTTACAATTAAAATAAATATTACGATAAATTTTTATACGATTTATACAATTACTAATATAAAAAAACAATAGAGTACAAAGTAAAAAAGTTCAATCGTAGATTAATTCGTTTTAATCAATGAATTAAATTTATTCGAAGTAATTCGTAATTCGTAAATCAATCAATTAATCAATCAAAGTAGAAATAAAAAAAGTTGTTAATTAGTTTATAGTGAGCGAAAACTCTTTATATACTAAAAAACACGTGATTAGTACTACTTTCGAAATTAATTATTTACAAGGATTTTTGAAGAAAAAATATATAGTTTTATTACAATCGTTTTTCTATATAACGAGCTCGTTTCGAGTCTCGAAAAAAAAAACTAGAAAAAAAAAAAACTCGCTTTAAACAAAGAATTCAAAGCTCGAAATTTTTCAAATTATTATCGTTTTTTTTTAAAAATTTAATAGTTTTTTCAATATTTTTATTAGCGTTAAATTCTTTTACAGTTTGCTTTTTTTTCTTTTTAGAATTTAATAGAGAAAAAAAAAACAAACGAATTTCAAACTTAGATTTATCATTAAAAATAATTAAATACTTTTAATCATTTTTTACAAACGTTATTAATTTCTCAATTTTATATTTAAAAAAAAATTTATTATTAAAAAATATTTCTATTTTTTTTATTTCAAAATATTGAAAAATTAATTTGATTTGAATTATAATTTGTTTTTATTAATAAGTATACAAATGTCTATTATTAGACGAGTTCTAATAGTTTAATTATTAGAAAATTTTATATCGAACAATAAAATAATTTAAAAATTTCATACAACGAATTATATCGAAAATTACATCGATTTTTTCAAATTAAATACTATTGAAAAAAAATTTGTCGTTAAAAAATTCTCGAAATCGATTTTCGAAAAAAGTTCAAAGTTTATTATAAATTTCTTTAAATTTCTCGTAAATAATATTACTAATAATTTTTTCGCTAGTATTAATAAATATTAAACTCACGAAAAATAAAATAAAAAAAATAAAATTCTTGGAATTTTCAATGTATTTTCGATCGATAAAAGTCTTTATTTTGTAAACATACAATTTCAATTCTTGAGATTTTTTTTTTACAATGTTTAATTGAATTTATTTCAAGAAATCTTTAATTAAAATTCGATTTTTAATATCAAAAAAGAAATTTATTCAAATAATTTTTTTAAAGAATCGAAATAATCAATTTATCGTTTTTTTATAGTCGTTGAATTACAAATAAATTATTTGAAATTTATTAAAAAAAAAAAATTTAATATATAATAAATTTAAATTTTAAAATATATTTATTTTTTTTTCATAGAAAAATTGATTAATTTTATTGTTTTAATAGAATTTAATAAACTGAGAAAAAGCAATAAAATAAAGAGAATAATCTTTAAAAAATCGATAAAACAATAATTATAATTTGAAATTCGTTTACAAAAATTGAACAATAAAAAAAAAATACGTATTATATAGAAAAAAAAATTTACTAAAAAAAGTTCATTAGTAATAGAATTTCAATATATTAATTTCTTTGAAAAAAAGTAATAAAATTTTTTTTTTTTTATTTATTTAAAAAATTTTTACAAAATAAAAATTATTGCAATTTTTAAATTAATAAGCGATTTAATCAAAAAAACAAAAATAAGAATAATAAAAACTTGTAAAAATTAAAATCGATTTTTTATTAATATTTTTTACTTATATTAAAAAATAGTAAAAATATTTATAAATTAAAAACAAATATTAAAATAAATTCAAATAAATCGAAAACTTTTTTTTTTAATATATAATTTATAAATTTTGAATAATCGTATTTTTATAATTTCAATTTATTTTTTATTGTTTTTAAAGTATAAATTGAGATTTTTGTAGAGTATTATACAATGAATTCAATAAAATTGTTTAATAAACGAATACTTGTAAATATTGTAAACAGTATTTAAAATTTCAATATAATTAACGAAATTCAAAATATTAAAAAAAATAACGTTTAATTTTTAAATACTGTTTATATTGTACGTGTAATCAATTATTGAACGTATATTATTTGATCAAAACTCGCAAATTGATCGAAATAAAATAATATTAAATTGTAATAAAATAATAATAATTTTATATTTTTTTAATATAAATATAAACATATTATAATATTTTTTATTATTAATAATAGATTTCTTAAGTTTAATTAATATAGAAATCGAAATAAAGAAAAAAATAAATCGAAAAATTCAAGAAATTTAAAAAATTTGAAAAAATAAAAATTTTTTATATAAAAAAATCAATAATAATAATATTGTTATTATCGTTATTATTATTGTCGTCGTTATCGCCAATTAATGAAATTGATTAAAAAAATAAAATATTGATATTAATAGTTTCTTGAGATTTAGCGCTTTAAATACTTATATTACTAATAGTAACAATTGATTATTCTTTAAATTTATTCGCAAAAATCGAAAAAAATTCTTTAATATATTTTTTAATTATTAATAATCTATAGAAATAGAAAATAAAATGTAATTTTTTTAATTTTATTTTATTCAAATTTATAATTATCAAATTATTATTTACATTTTTTAAGTATATTAACATTTTTTTGCAATTAATAAATCGAAAAAATGTTTTTATAAATAGCGTATTACAAGTTTTATTTTTCTCGATAATAATTATATTAATAATTCTAATAATTTCACGAAATATAAAACGTTTTATACGAAATATTTACTCGAGTTCTTAATATATATACTTACTATAAAATCTATTAATAGAACTTTCGATAAATTGTCGAAATACTTAAATTCGAAAAGAAATTTTTTAATTATAACGCTTAAATATATTATTAAAAGTTTTAATTAAATTAAATCGAGTTTATTAAAATGCAATACGCGATTTTTCAATTTTGTTTATTTTAAAGAGAAAATTTTTATTTAAAACTATATATTATTCTAAGATTTTTTTAAAAAATCTCAAAATAATATTATTTTTAATTTTTTTTTTTTATTTAATTAAAATTTTCTTTATTACGTTTTTAGTTTTTATGAGTTTATTATTGATATTATTAATTGTAATTATTTTTTTTTCAAGTAATAATTTATTAATAATTTTTTATAAATTATTGAAATCGCGTTATACGATTTATATAAACATATTATAATTATTTTTATTTCGTTTTCTATATACGAAACTCGTATTTTCGAGATTTAATAAAGTATTTCTTTGAAATATAATAATAATATTGTAAGAGTTTCAAAAGTAAAAACTAAAATTGTAAAATTTATATATAAAAAAATAATATAATAAATTAATCGAATTTTAAAAATAAAAAACGTATAAATTTAAAAAAAAAAATTTATTAATAAAATCGAAAAAATTATAAGTTTTTATATTTATAAAGAAATTATACAAAAAAAGCAAACAAATATTTTTACGTTTTAAATAATTAAAAATTGTAAAATTTATTTGTTTTTACGAAAATCTTTTTTAAAACGTATTAATATATATAATTAAAATACTATAATACTAATCTCGAATAAAAGATTTTGAAAGTTTTAAATAAATAGTTTTATATTGATTTTTTATAAAACGTATTAAATAAATTTTAAAAA
>MU119297.1:0-190047 GCA_014904845.1 Acephala macrosclerotiorum
AAGATCTAGCTAGGTGCGGGGACATTATATCCATTGCAGTGCTTACTCAGCACTAAAACCACTCGAAAGTCTAACAGGCTCAACTGGTGTCGCATTTTCGGAATTTGTTGGAATCAAAGTCGATTCTTCGATATTGTCGCGCGGTAAGTGCTCGTAGATGTTATTAGACGATGGCTTCGAGCCATCAGTATCCTTCTCGTTGCCTTCCATCGTGTTGAATTTCTCGATGGTTGTGTTGAGAAGGTGTTGTGCCTGTACAGAAATATTCACGTCTATCGGTGCGACTCGCCAGCCTCGCGCTTCTAGTAACAGCCTCGCGACTTGTAGTCTAGCCTCGTCACATTCAATGTCCAACGGAAGAGCCAGAATCATCAATATTTCTATTTTCTACAAGGTGGAATATCTAGTCTCTGCAAATAGACAGTTATTGAGGTTTTGACGCTTTCACTGTAATCTCCCCAAACATAACTAAGATGAAACTTCGCACGAAGACAGGTTTGAGCCAGTTTACTGCCTCAATACCATCGTGCAGCATGGAATTAAAAACCGAAGTTCCTGAACTATCACCCGCTCACTTTCCCCTTTCTCGCTTGAGTCACGTGCAAAAACAACGCCGTCAAAGACTAAACCTTCTCGAAGTTCCTGAATCTTCAATCCAACAACATTATCATCACGATATCGAGTGACGAGCCAATTGATCTTGACACGTACGCTCAAATTCTGGGGAATCCCCTTGGATATGTTAATAACGCGCGAAATGCGATCGACAGAATCGTTCGACCCCTGATCTAGTCCGAAATTCTCGGTGGACAACCATCTGATGAGATCACCGGCGCCGTTGGAGAATGGTACTCACGGCAGGTAGAACAAACTACCTGGCAGTTCATTTGTAAGTTGTCACCTCTTACGCCTTGCCATTACTAATACTTGTAGTCCGTAATGTTCATAACCCGGTCCAGTCCTGGACCAGAGAACCCCCACGCCCAGCAACTTACGACCGTATGCGTCGGGTTTTCGAGGCCTTCGCGTCAAGGGAAGCCATATCTGATCGCATTAGGGGTTTGGCCACCGGCAATACCCGAGCACCAGATTCCGTTCCAGCAAACTCGGATGCTGTCGGATCTCGCGTGCATCGATCGGGATTCAGCTGGTTCGACGATGTTGCCGAAAACATCCCTTTTCAAGTACCTCAAGCGAGAACCGAGGATCTGATAGAAGAGGAGATGGAGGCGCTCGCAGCTCTAGAGCTGGATCCACAAGACCATCACGCATCAACCCAACAGCTGATGGGGTATCTAGACCCTCGGTTCGATTTGGGGATGTCGAGGACGAAGAAACCGACGTCGACACGCTCGACCGATTACCAAACCCCTTTAACAACGTGCGAGGTCGCCAAAGAGGGCGAGGTCGCGAAAGATGGTGAGGTAGTGATAGAGGACGAGGTCGTGACAGTACCTATTCCAGTCACCCTTCGAGACAGTCACGAAACGATAACAGTCTGCCCCTGGTCGAGGAAGTCGATATCGAAATGCCCGATGCTCCATCGATGCCCTCAGGTAACCGCCAAAACCGTGGTGGCAATGGCAGTGCTAGGGCTCAGCCAGTATTGGCCACCCCAAGCTACCTGGCTGCTAGGGAGGCCTTTGAATGGTTCCGGGAGGATAACACCACCAGATTCACAATTAGAATCCCCGAGGGTTGGATGCAATACATCTTTAGTGCGGACCGGTACTGCGCCATCGAGGGGTCATACGGCCGCTCTTTCCAACTGCGGGCAGCATATATCACCGACAGCCGAGATATGATCGTATATCTGGCGCCAACATCAGCAGCTCAGGCTGCTCTCCCACCACAATCTAGCGTTTCTAGAGCATACCAAGTGCTGGCCGAGTATCGAGAAGCTCTCAACCTCATTCGCCTACAGCCAAACAGAGATCCGCCATACATCGACAACTTCATGCGCACTTTCCACTCGGCTGGGTATAGTAAAGATTTAGTACTCGGTAATGTAGCCCCTCTTGCCGTCCCTCCCGCCGTCCCTCCCGCCGGCCGACCATCCGTACCACGCAACTCAGGCGAAGGAAGAGCTTCAGGTTCATCCTCGAGACGACAGAGAGTTCGCGTTACCGGCGATGTGACAGGGGTCCTCATGACTTTCGAAAGCTACAGAACTCTAGACCGTTTACGAACCCGTGCGGATGCTCGTCAGGAGCTTCTTCAGGAAATAATCGGAGGTCTTCGTGAGCAACACTTTGCCGAGGTCGTGAATAATTCCAATCTTCGAAACCTGCGACGAGGCCGGCCCAGTCAGGGTCCAGGATCTGGAGCTGTTTGATCGTCACTGACCTCCCTATCCCCCCTCCATGTCAATGACATAGATCTCTATCGAGTTCAGCACTAAGAGTGAATTCTGCTAACAAGTAATAGACTGAGTCCATGTTCTAATAGGACACATTTCGGATTGAAATATGACCTCTTATACCTATCAAGACACATTGCTCTTTTTGCGTATCGCAAACAAAGGGAAAGTCCCTGGCATTGATTTAGATTTCATAGGAATGAATTCAATTTGATGTCTTAGTAAAGTTTGGTGACTTGTATTCTCGCTCGTGAATTGTCTATGCTATGTCAATTACCTCCTGTTTTTCTTTGAGTCTCCCACTTTACCTTGAAATCATCCGCTTCTGAAGGACGTTCGTCTCAGTTAGCAGCGAATGCTGAGGCAACAGGGACAATGTCCCATGTTTCCTGGAACCGTAGGAAATCCACTGTCTAGCGCTGAAGCAAATTCCATCTCACTGGTCCTGAACCTAGAACATATCTCCACTCGGCCTTAGTTATCTCTAAAGCCGGGACAGACAGATGGGCACAACCTCTGGTATGTTGCGTGTGAGATGAGACCTGTAGAAAGACGATGGAAGAACTTAAATAGACGTGGAGGTCCTGACTGTGTTTGGGATTGGAGAGAACGGACGAGCCGAATGTGAGAAAGGCAAATCAAGTTCAGAGCACTCGTTCGAAACCCAATTACAGAATTACTTCTCCAAAGGAGGTAAAACCCTCCTCCCAACAACGAGACGACTAGGCTGGGCCAGACCGAAGCCAAAAACCCCTAATCAAGAGATTTCTCGTTCACATTTTGATCATAGATGTGGGCCTGGCACGTATCCAAACTCAACAGCTCTTTTAGGGGGGGTACTAAGTTGAGTCGTGCCAGAGTCTCCAACTGTACTTCGGTTCGCATGATGTGTAGGCAGACGGTATACGCTACACGACAATAACCACCCAAATGACAGCAAAACTCTCCCCAACTCCTTCTCTTCAAGCCTGAATCAGTCGACAAGTTCACGTCTACCCCTCCAAATACATAACGCCGACCACAATATTCTCACGAATCGTCATCCACGATTGCACCTACAGTAGCCGAGGCCCATCAGTGCCCACCACCACCTTTGCGCGGCCGTGAGCGCTCTTTGGAGTGTGTATATCTTCAATTGAAAATCGCCGTTAGTCTTTATAGTTTCGTTTGCAGGCGGGGTCGAAGTCGAAAATCGTGGTTTCGTGTCGAGGAAGGAGCGATCAATAAGTTTGACGTGTTGGCGCCGACGTGAAATGGCAGTTGAAATGCAGATCTTGAGACTGTGAATGAGATACCACGGTGGGCGAGAAACACTATGAATGTTAGTCGACGACTAAACCCTCCTCCAAAAGCGTACACTGACCTCCAATATCTCCCCCCGACTCAAGTTCCAACCCTCATGAGCTCTCGTGACCAATTTACAGCTTTTCCCCGACGTTTCTAGCCTGCGAGGCTTCCATTTTCTTGAAGAGGACTGGAATTAACCCAGATTCGCGCTCTGGGAGGAGTTCTGTTCACATCAATTGTAATATCATTCTGTTGTTTGAAAGGTATTTTCATTGGAGGCAACTACATACCTTGATTCAAAGTGCATGATTATGCCTAGTAGCGATAACTACGAACATTTGGTGTGGAGTGCACTTTGCACTGGTGAACGCTCAGTTCAATAGATACGCTATATTGCCCGTGAGGCTTTTCACAACTGTTGTGTCTTGACATGATCAAGTGCCCTTAGCACAAGTAATATGGCGACTTTACATCAAATTGATGCAGAGTCGTGAAAGTAACCTCATTCAGTTGCCTTTGGGGTTCGATCGAAGTTGGAAAGGAGGCCTCGGGCAAGCTTCTTGCCGTCTTCCCCGCTTTCCGCGATTGACTGAAGGAACTTGATACGGTCACCGCTGCCAGATGCGTCGTATAGACGATTCATGCGTTGCTGCCACTTCTCTTGGTCGATGGCTAGCTGCTTGATTTCATCCGGCTTCTCGGTATGGCATTGGGGGCATCCGTTCGGAGCGTCGAAGTCGTAGGTGGTGCTTGTATGCATCTTGCAAGTGAGCAACTGGCCTTTGATGAGCCTCTCAGCCAACTCTTTGTTGCCCTCTTGCCATCGGATGAACGCAGCCCAATCGCCACCGCCGTAAATGTTGAGTAGAGTGTCCAGGCGCTCCTTCCAATTCTGATCATCCGCGTCGATGCCTAGTGATTCGATGGCCATATGTTTGATTTGGCTCGTCTTCTCGTGAACGCATAGCCAGCAGCCATCCGGGTCGCCGAATGCATACTCGTGTTTCTGCTCACTGCATATGAGTGTACGCCATCGCCACGCGGCGCTGACGCGATCCTCTGTTGCGCGAGGTATTGGAACAAACCAGGGATGTTCGACAGTAGACGTGCAAATACCTTGAGGGTGCAGTGATTTCACTATCCCACAAGTATCGCAATGTACTGTACAGAAGAATAGGCCGCAGCCAGTGATCATACACCCTTCATCCGAATCCTGACGTCCATGTATAATACCATAGTGCTGACCCCTTCCGCAGGTACAATTATTGGTATTAGGACATACATTCCCTAAATGTTTGAATGAACCACATTTGAAGCATCGCACAGTGCATTGCCTGATGGTGTGTGGCTTCTCGCCTATCATATTGCAGTAAAAGTAGCTGCACTTCTCTTGACAATCTTCCTTCAGGTGACCTGGGAAGATCTCGCAACCGCAGACCATTCGTATGTTCGGGCAGCATCCCTTTGCTTTTGTGGCGCCGCGGTGCTGATGATCGATGTTGCCGCATTTGCCGCAATTCTCCGTGCAAGCAGAAGTCTGGTGGTACCAATCTCCGCAGTTTCTGCAGACATTGTCTATTGAGGGGTTGTCATCGAAGAGTAGAGCAATTGCAGGAATCTTCATCTTCTTCATGTTTGGATCATTGTCGGTATTAGCGATATCCGCCTCGTCGTCAAGGAGTCCATCAGCTGTGAGCGTCTGCTTCGATTTTTCGGCCTTATCGAAAGCCTCCAAAAGGTACCAAATAGCAGGGACCTTGACTCCCCTACCACGAGTGAGGGGCTCACGAGATGGAGATGTAGGGACAGACGCGTCGTTGAATCCGTCGAGGTTGCGCGTGTTGTTTGTGGGGGTCGAGGAGGTGCTCATTGCTCCTGAGCCTTGACGGCGCTGAGGAATAATCCAACGCGGTATAGGAGCTGTTGTGTGGGTTGAGGATTGCGTTTGCGTTTGCTGATCCTCTCGGGTCGTGTTTTCCTGTCCCTGTTGTTGCGGGATCGGAGCAGGCGTTGATGTTGTTTGCGCGTTATTCGAGTCGAACGATAGAGGACCATCGTCTTCCATTCGAGATCTGGGATTGCCAGTGCCAGAAGCACCGTCCATCGCTCCTGATGATGATGATGACATCTTCGTTATTTTGTGGAATGATGTTGAGGTTGGAAGGTTGAAAGATCGCGAGATAATATTCGAGCGAGGCTGTCTTTTGCTAGCGTGGCCGTAGCCTCGTCACCATCGAAGCTGAACCGCATTGGATTATCTAAAGGAATGGTGCTTTTTAGCTGATATTCTCAGAGAGGAGACGTGCAAAATGTTAATCTTGTGGGCAGATAACTACATTTAAGAGCCAGCAATACAATCTCAGTTCATTCTAACTTGACTCTTACAACAACTTCCACAGACCTATCTCATACATCCCAAGATTACCAGCAGTATCCTTCTCCATGTCCCTAGCATCCATCCATGACTCCTTTCCTTCCTTAACCATCCGACCTCGGATCCGTGAACTTGCACTGTGAGAGGGTGGGTGGTTAGAGGTATCCATCATCGATTTTTCTTCTTCATCCTCATCTTCGTCAAACTCGATGATCGTGCGGTCTGGTGGGCGTCGATGTACAGACAGCCCGCAGAGGCTTTTTTCAATATAGGATCGGAGTCACGGTACGTATTCCCTTCACGTCAGCAGCACCATATCACACAGTTTGCCAGAAATCGATTCATCAGGAAAGACTTACTTCGTTACTTAACTCTCTAACGTAGAAACACTACCACATGCTGGGTAGCACCGCTACAAGGTTGCAAGTACGTCCGTACTGCGTATGCTCTGCATAAATATGAGACTCAAAGTGCCCAAACGTTGGACAAGATGAAGTCAGGTTTGTGTGTGCGTCCTGCACACTGTGGAAACAACCACGAATAATTTGATGCAACCTCAACAAGAGGCGAACACTTCAAGTGCTCATTGAATATCGTCAAGACCGAGGTCAACGGAGACCTCAAAGTTGAGAGAAAATTGCAGTAGATCAAGACCGTCAGAATCAGGGCCGGCTTCTACGTGAAGCATCAGCACACATCTTCTTTCGGTCCAGTTCGGCAATCTGCTTCTGGATATATGCGTGAAAGCCACCACCAGCAGCTATCTCAGCCTTCAGTGCAGCTCGATAGGCAGGAAAATCCACATGCCCTGACAAGAAGGTTTGTTAACGATCTGCATCGCATCGAAGACAGCCAGGTTCTGTTGCGAACTGGAATTGTCCAGCCACGCCTGCGTGTGTCTCGCATTGCAGGATACAGATTTTCCCGCGCGGCCAGGTAGTCGTCTCGGTGCCAGGCACTGCGTCCACGAAGTCGGAACAGACCGAGGAATTGCAACCTGAGAGACGGCATAGTGATCCTTGTCCAAGCCGCAAACAGAACAATGCTTGTCGCAGCGATAAAGACCGCAACCAGTAACCATACATCCGCTTCCATGCTTCTGAGCAAAATGGTAGCCACGGCCACACTTGCAAATCTTGTCTGGACATTCTTGGCTCTTGTGATCGAAGGTTCCGCGCATGCAGCATCGAAGCGGGCATCGCATGGCCGTGTGTTGTTTCTCGCAAGGTGCATAGAGGCAGATCTCGGTGCATTCGTCCATCAGGTGGCGCGGGAATTGCTTGCATTTGCAAGACGTCTTGCATGTACAAACAGATGCCGTGTGATATAAATGACCACATTTCCCACATGTTTGTTGACATCGAGACTAGTCGTGATCTCGCTCACCACAGCTCTTGCATTGGTCGTGGTCGAGATTTAGACCAATGATGTCGCTGGAGAACAAGTTCGTCTTGTCCTTGCAGAAATCGGTAGGCATTGCGTTTCTTATGGGGTTTTCTTTCGATGGAGCGGTGGCGTCTGAACGAGAAGTAAAATGCTGATCAACAGCCATGACGTCTGCTGAACCTTCGCTACCCTTCTGCCCATTATCCTTCGTGGCTCGGCCTTCCCTGTCCAGATGCTGAAGTCCTCCAAAGTCGTCGGTATTTCCAATTCGTTCTACTCCCTCCATCTTGTCGGAGTCCTTTTGTGGCTGTTTTAAACTTCCGAAAAGGTCCGAGGAAGCGGACGTCTTAGACCCAGCTTGAGGGTTCGTTAGAGCTCCGAAAATGTTTAAGTTAGCGGAGGTGGTAGGCTTAGCTATAGGGATCCGCAGACCCTCGAGCAAGTCTGGGGCAGCGGCATTGCGGAAAGGCCTAACTGGAGGTCTATTCGGACCACTCAAGGCAAGACGATTAGCGATCTTTCGAGGATTTCTCAACCCTCCAAGAGCGTCGGTCCTCGCAGAGGGGCGAGGCATACCCCAGTTGTGTCCGTCCTTATAGTATGATCCAAAAAGAGGAATCATGTGACCTCTTTGTGATTTCCTAGGAGATTTGCTGCTAGGAGTGGTAGTGGCAGGAGCGGTGGTGGCAGGAGTGGCGACCGGAGCAGCAGTTGTGTCGAGCTTTGTCCTAGTGGCTGGCTGGACGTCATCATCATCCTCACCCGTTCGCTTTCGCTTTTCGCCGGCTATCCCTTTCGTCACGGTTTCCACGATCGGGTGCGTTACATCCAGAGTCTGAACATGGAGTTTCCCCATGTATTCGAGGAACTCATGGATAGTCGTAGCAGGAGCATCAACAAGTGCTGTTGTAGGCACGGATTGAATTTGTGCAGGCTGGGTCTGCAAAGGGGCAGCAGAAGGCGTAGCAAGGTTCTGCTTTGCGCTTTCAGGGGCATCAAGCTCCTCTCCATTTGCAAGCTTTCGCTTTCGCTCAGTGCGCCTATTCTTGTCGTCATCATCAGAAGCCTGAGCAACTGAATTTGAGCGCTGAGCGCGTCTCGGTGAGCGTGCTGGCTCGAAGCCAGGTCGTGAGTCAACTTCGTGACTTCGCGTATTCGATGTCGATTTCGGAGGTCGATCGACGGCGTCGTTTTCGTGTGGCTCGTAGCTAGCAACATTTTCGTGCGGAGGATGCTCTCGTGGCGCGTCCATTGTCATGTCTTCACCGGTATCCATGGTGGTGAAGGTGTGTTGCGTTGTGTTGGAGATTGAGCGAGGATTTGACGGAAGGTGGGCGTGGAAAGAACCTCCTCGCTTGTCGCGAGATCGCACCATGTGACCGTAGCCTTGTCACCAAACGAAGGTGACGTTTAAGCAAATTTCCATGGGTAAGAAACATGCAGCCGATGGTGAAGGGGTTGGATGTTCGAGTTGTGGTGAGGCATTCTGGTAGGTAGGATGTTGAATAGAGGTAGGAACATTGGCGACGAGAGGAACAACATCCCATCTCGGATCGTTGATTCCAGCTGACCAAAATGTCTCCATCAAATTAGGACAATAAGGTTCTCTACCCTTCCTCGAATGTTCCTACCGAGCATCCACACTACGCTAAAAACAATCCTCAAACCTGTTTGGGACATTAGCATCATTATCCCAGAGCACAGTACCTACCACCAGCACGAACATCGAAACTTGGAAAAGGGAAAGGGGGCAAGACGACGAGGCACGATTCCATTCTCCCCTATGCTACGCCGTGTTATCCACCTCATATTTTGCATGCTTGCTTCGTCGTGAAATTCCATGACACACAATCTCCCTTTCTTTCTTCCATCTCCTCCACATCCCACCTCGTCTCTTTCCTCAGCCTCCAACCGCCTCCTCGCCTATTGATCTGGTCTCCCCTCTTTTCCCATCATGTCTCCGTCTTCCAACGCAGTCGACAAATGCAATCCAACACACGCCGTCAAACATAAGGTATCCATCGAATTAAACACCTCATAATCCAAGTCGAAAATCGTCGCTCCCAAATAACATCAAAACCGAAACCCCGTTTTATATTCCTTCTCTTCCTCATACTATCATGTCACGTCATTTCAATTCTCGATCATTATTGACCCCTTCCCGGAGCCTCAGCTCATCACCGACACAAGTTTCACTCGCTTCATGTCAAGCCTCCACGCCAGTACTCTGTACACTCAACGTCGCTAACTTCTCCCTTACACTCTTCAACACCTCAGGATCCGGCGCCGGCTCAACCCTCTGTGGAGGTGCCCTTGGACAATCGCTACACATCGGATGTTTGCACCTGACACACTCCAATGGCTCCTTTTCTTTCGCCGCTATGCCTTCCGCCGAATCGGGGTGCGGGACTGGAGGGAAGGTCTTGTAGCACTTGTGGCAATTGTATTTGACTGGACGGTCTATGTTGGAGGATGGTGCATCACCTGGATAGCCATCTGGGTATTTCTTCTTCTTTGCCCTACAAAAGGTTAGCGAGGTCAACAGGATGGAGGGAGAAACATACGGATCTCTAGGACAATCCGCACACCTCACATGCTGACAACCAGTACAAGTCTTCACTCCCGATGGGAACATCGCCGAGCACTCATGACACGTCCTCCTGACCCTCTGCATCGGCTTCTTCCTCACCAACGGCTGCGCATTCGGCTTCGGATTCGGCTTGGTCAGAATCACCTGCTCCCTCAACCCATAATACGTATCCGGTTCAATATCCACCACCTTTAGCTCAACAACCTCTTTACCCTTTTTCTCAACCTTCTTCGGGGGATATCTGGGACAATTCTTGCAGCGTGTATGTTGACATTGAGCACATACTTTGTTGTTCCCGAATGTGGTGTTGCACCTGTGACATGTGCGATGAATCCGCATCCGAATCGGCTTCTCGATCCTGTATGTTGCTCTATCTGGTCCTGTCGGCAGCGGCTCAATCGTGACTGCGAATCGTTCTCCAAGTTTCCTCGCACGATCAGCGTCGATTTGTGAACGCATTACTTTCGTTGCTCCGACTGGGATGTCGATTACAGGTTCAACGACGGGCGCGGGTTGTGTTTCGGCAGGTTCGCTGGTGCTGAAAATTGTTAGTAAATATATCAAACGAAAGCATTGAACGTACCTTGGTCCTGCGGCGGATGGCTTCGAGGAAAATAATCGCTTAGAGCCATCACTTCGTTTCAATACTGTCTTCATTCGGGATAGTAATCCCTTCTTCTTTCCTGCGGCCTCTGGCCCTGACTGTGCTGGTGTCGACATTGTTGATGAGATTAGTTAGTTGTTGAAGAATTATCGCCCCATGAAAAGTCGAACGTCGCGATTAATGTTTCACTCCGTTTGGTAGCGGTTGTAACGTTCCGTTATGTACTCTCCCGATACCGAAGTACGTGTCTCAGATGTCTGGGAACCGAATCGGTGTGCACTCGGTGCAATTGTACAATATCGTGGAAATTATTATTGCTTCCAAATTGCTGATTGTTGCGATGCCGACGTTGAAGGTTTCCGCTTCACTAGGGATCCTGTGCTGTGGTACTGGGATTGGAAGGGTTCTTGGGAGTGGGTGTGATTTCGATTTGCTGGTAGCGAGCTCAGGGCTGGAAAAAGCAACGTGGATCGATGATCTCTCGTGGGACAGACGGGATGGTTTCCCTGGGAATGGAGGCTGGTAATTTATGTCGCACGTTGGAACACTGACAGCGAAGCAGTGTAGGACGAGGCAAGGAGTTGTGAGTTGTGAGTCGTGAGTCGTGAGTCGTCAGAGGTCGACGATGTGAGGAGTAGTGTTGATGGGATGTGCGGAGAGGAGAAGGGATTGGGGGCACGGCGGAGCTAGGCTGTGGGTGTGGAACGAGACCGACCGAGAAGAGAGGAAGAGAGCTTCCGATGCAGAAATGTGCAGCAAGCCGATGAGCCGACGCAATCAAAACACAACACGCAGGCCGGGCGAGAGTATTGATGGATGGAATTGGAGTATTCGATGGGCCGTATTGCAGCAGAAGCAGCGATCAGGCTCGGAAGCGTGGGTTATTTGGCGTTGCTGTGTTGCTGTCGTCCTGTCGAAGCGATGGATGGTCGTGGTGCTTCCCAGCGCGAATTTAGCAGCTCCCGGGATTTTGGTGCGGTGAGCAGTCGGATTCTCAGTCGGATTCTCAGTGGCGGCCAAAAGAGGGGAAGTTTCCAGAACGAACGTCTGCAACGCGAGCTGAATCCAAACCTTGACCCGACAGCGGGGACTGCACGCGACGACTCACGATAATAAAAGAAGAAGAGAAGGCTGAGGTTGACGGTGTAGTTATTCCAATCGCTCGTTCACGCAATGGACGACCACGGAACGGTTCGTACCACTTTACCACTTTCCCCCAAGACGTGCCCGCGATGGTCTGGTTTTTAGTTTCGCGGCTGTGAGCCTGATGACCCTGATGACCCACGCACACCCACGCCCGCGCCCACGCCTCCGCCTCGGGTTGACTTGGACTGAACAGGCATGTTCCTGTCATTATTGCAAGCGAGGCTACCAAGGCCGTCATTCGCCCTCCTACTTTCTCCGCACGGAAACCAACGCGCAGGTGGGGGAAATATCAGACCATTCTAACCTTCTCTGTTGGCGCCATTTCCACGCTGGAATTCCGTCGCTGCGGGCGAGTCTGAATGGAGCCAAGCTCCAACATATGCGACTGCAGTGCAGTGAAGGGTCTGGAACAGGCATTGTACATCCGTTGGACAGATATCTGAATGGCTTCAATGTCGTGGAGATCTGATCTTGCCGACGCAGACGCTTGACCTGTGGAAAGGGGTGAAAAAGGTCCGATAGTTCCATTTCGGGACGATTCAACGCGGGGAGCTTCCTGTTCTGGTACACGGTCTTACTGGATTGAGTTCTGGGCTTTGGAATCGGAAAAGGAGGTCTGAACTGAGAAATGGAGTCGATCTCAGATGGCGTTCGGTAGTCCCGTGTGCCGAAGCCTCAAGGCTGCAACGGGTTGTCTTGGTGAAGGCAGGTTGGGCAAGTTACGATGACCTCCAAAGCTCACGATCTTCGAAGACATCTCAGACCCAGCTGCTGAAAGGAACATGCCTTGCAGGAACCCGTGTCACCATGCATTTGCAGTATTGACAACTCCCAATTCCACAAGAAGATCATGCTGTGTAACCGCCGTTCCAGAGAATTCTCACCATTCATCCCCTCAATTCGCCCATCTTCGCCTCAACTCAACTTCCTTCCAACTCCAAGCACACGGGGCGGGAAGCGATGCAAATGGAACAATGCCGAGAGGACAGGACAGGACGTCTGCAACTCCCAAACCCAAGCCCTTCAATCTGAATCATCAAACTTCACAATGCATCTCATCTCGAAGTTTTCGACAGTCTGCGGCCGCACGAGCAAAGCGTCACGCTCCGCACACGCCCACTCCTCCCATGCGCAAATCTCCTAATGCGGTACTAACAATCGATAAGTTCGCCTCCCAGGGATCCATAGTCTAGGGTACGAATCTCTCCATTTGCGTGGTCGGGAATCCGGCACACGAAAGACTGGAATCTTACGTTATTCTTGCTTGCGTCGAATCTTCTTTTCGCCTCCTTTCTCCTCACCTATCGCTTCTCCATAGCATAATCTCTTCTCGCGAATGAACGAGTCGCACTCGTCTGCAAGAAAATGCAAAAGAAGGGTCCATAAAGCGGCTGATACCAAGAGAATTCTTAAAGTTCGAGAAGAGAGAATCAAGCAGGGACCAACTGAGACATTCGGTTCCAGCAACACGGGCGGAGATCAGCTTTGGGGAACCTGGTCCGAACTGAGACCCACTGGATGTGATCACCAAGCATCACCAAATGGTTCGTTCACTCCGCTTCTAAACTCCACATTGAATCTATTCCAAATCTTTCGTATCTCTCAAAACTTGAAAATTGAAGACATTGTAAGGCAAAGACCGAAAGCCCGAAACTTGAGGGCGATGAGGGGAAAATAAATTGCAAAAACCACAAACAGCAACTCGAACTCCGGATAAACTTCCGGCAAAAAACTTCGTACAACCATTTCGGGTCAAAATGGACCGGTAGTTGAGTGTTTGGGCCAGTTGGTGTAACCACACCACATCTCACTCATCCATCTACTATCTCACCTTTCGCTATCATCCTAGACCCCAGAACGAATCCTTCTCATCTCACCAAGCGAAACAAGCTCCTCCAAATCTAAGACCTCACGATCCTTCAACTGCGGGCATGCGGTACGCACTACACCGATAAAGAAACCCTTGAACGGCGCAGCGAAGCGTATCCCATGTCAAAAAAGGTGGTTCTAGACGTCACACCACTGAGACATCTGCTCCGCTGCGGAGAGTTTAGACGGAGAAAGCAGTTTACCCAATAACCAAATCCGAAAACCCGGCGGAGGTTGAGGCGGAGAAAGAGAAAAATTGCGGCGGAGAAAAAGCGCTTCGTTCCGTTGTTGGAGGCAAGTTGAGAACAGACCTGCTGTTCGAGACTCAGGGCGATGTCACGATGCAGGTGTAGATGGATGTGACTCAGATGTTGGAAATTAAAACGCCGCCAGCGGATCGCGAGCTTAGTTGAGAGCGTTTTCCTCCCTCGTTTAGAGATGGGACGTCTGAGTCAAGGATGCGGTGTATGTTCTTGATTTCTCATCATCTATTCGAAGGTCAAAAGCAGGCCTCAAAGTTGAGACGAGCACTGCCCAATTTTCCCCTTACTCAGTCTTTACACATCATCGTTCCCGTTTCTGATACCAGTCAGCGCAGCTGCAGTCATCAAAGCACGTTCCAGTTCCATGGCCTCAGGCGATGAAGTCTATTTTGTTTCTTTTTGGAATCTTTTGGGACCTCTCGTAAAGTCTTCCAAGGTTTCTGCTTGTTCTGCAACGGTCTTGCAGGTGCGGGTCGAGCTTTGACTCGTGCGGAAGAAGAAAGGTGCATGAAAAGAGCTTTGACAGTGTTGGTTTCTTGGGTGCAGCAGAAGTCTAACTCAAAGCTTCCGCTTCATGCTTTCCTTTCACTCGGTACTTGATATTGTTTCATGCTCGGCCTTCCTTTCACCTGGGATCGGCGCTTTTCGGATGAAAAGCCACCCACGGCTCTGGAACTCGGGCCGGAGCCTTCGCCCTTCCACTTCCAAATCCCGGTCGGCACCAGTACCGCTACACAACCAATTCCCCGGATACTCCGGTACATTTAACTTCCCATCACCTGTCGGCTCCAACCAACTACCGATTCGCATCCATCGCTCAATCGAGGAGTCCCTTTGAATATCATCTCCCCATTATCACGTCTTGTTTCTATTCTATTCAAGAATCAGCAAGGTATACGTACTTCAAACAAGCAATCCGGACCGACTCGAGGTTTTCCTGAAGTTAAAATTATGGATGGACGTGTCGGGGACTTCGGGAGTTTTAATCGCTACCTGCTTCATGGATTCGCTGCAAGCATCATCCCCGCACGTTTCTATGCCTTTCAAAACAAGAATCAAATTTTGATTTGCGTTTCGGGAAGTAAAAATCGTGGAAAGGTTCACGATAAGTTCAAAGCTCAAGCTCAAGCTCTCCCGCTTCCAAGTTCCGAGATGTCCAAGTCTTCGAACGGGGGATGAGGTTCAAAACTCCGAGTCCTCGATCCCAACGCCCCCCCGTGCAAGGGGAGACCTTGGATGGGAATTGGGGGTTTCGTAAGCTGGCCTCTTTTGCAAGGTTCCCCCGTTCTCACATTTGAGGTCGGGGCGTTAAATCTCATGTGAGAGCTGTCGAGCAGAGAAGGAACGCGGGATGGGAAAAAGAAAGGAAAGACAAAATATGCAAGGCGAGCGCTTCGCTACCTTATTCTCGGGACGTGGGGTGCTAATGAGAGTTGAAAGATGAGCGGTGTGACAGGGCGTTTCGGATTGATGAATGGCAGAGTTGCTTTTTCGGCTGGGTTTTCGGGGATTTTAGGGTGAGGCCAGTTGGCGAAAAGAAAAAGAAAGTTCAACTCGTATTAGGACATTGGACTCGGGTTATCGTTCGTACTCGGAGCCGGACATCGGATAAGATTTGCTTTTGCTTTGCGCGTGTTCTCAGAATTAAAGATCTACAGATTTGCTCATGGTTGGGGTTTCTACACCCGCTTCGCATGTGTTTCGTTGCTTGCAACTCCTCAATATCTACATTTACCATTCAAATTCAACGCCTTCTACCAAGGATTGTGATGTCCATCATCAAATTCAATCGTATTTCCTTTTCGAATTTAGAACGCTTGTCCTTAGCGATCTAATTATTACTACCAAACGTGATATTCAACGTCTGAAGTTCTCTTCCACTCTATGCTACGGGAAGGCTTTCGCTGTTGGCCATAGTGATTCTCGAAGATTTCCACACCCTATCCCACCACGGTTATCGTCGTCTCCTCTGCCAATTCACTTCTCATCTTCTGCTGCTTCGCGGCCACGAGTTCTTCTCTTCGTGTCTGCGTTTCGCCCCTCGCTCCACAAACTACACACGTCTCATCTCTGCTGGGGCTCTCTGTCCTCTCTTCAATGTATCTATACTATTGCACTCAAGTTCGTGAAAAGTTAGCCTCTCCAAGTGCTTTGCTAATTGATGGTAGGTTCATTCCTGGATTAGCGATCGGGACAAAGTCTCAATCAACGCATTAGATATTCGAGACTATCGAGTAGATACGCCACGGATGAGACTATATAGTGATGCCAGTAGGCGATATCTTGCTCACGGTGGGTCCGACGCTTGATTTTCTATCCGATGGGGTAGAGGATCCCCAGCAGAAGCGGAGAGTTATATGATCGAAGTACAAACTACCGACAAAGAAAATCGATCTTTTCCACCAGTCATGCGTTGCTGTCATATTTGATCTCATCTTCTGCAACTTGTTCATCTGCTGCTTTGTAAGTTGAAGTGTTCGTCTTTTACTTTGCGCACTACATCTTTCTCGAGTGATTCGGATTCTCTGCTACTCTTGCCGAATCCATCAAGGCTACCTCCACTACACATTCAGCAAGTATAATCTGGTTCCCGAGGTCTTCGATGTCTTAGTCACATAAACTGGGTTGGGAACTAACTTACCGTACTTGAGCTAAGAGTGATTCGAGTCCAAGCAGAAAGATCCATGGACAAAGTTCGTCAAGAGTGACGTCGTCAGACTTTACATTTAATTCGTATGCCGTGCAAATAAGAGTAGCTTCCCAACTAGGTAAGAAAGAAGCCAGTTAGTCAAAGACAAAGTGTCAAAGAGGTAAATCTATGACATCACCAACCTTCTATTTTGAGTTTCTGTACCACCTAGAACAGTATAAAAACTCGGCCTCACCTCGGGATCAACGATCAACAAGCGACAGACAGTGTTACTATTGTGACACTGCGTTGGTCTTCAACCTGTCCTAGGGATTGTTTGTTAATATTTCTGTCCTTGTCCTTGTGTAAGGTTAGGTCTTGGGATCGGTGATGCTAGATGCTTCTTGGACTTAGCTTGGGGTGTATGGCGTTGTTGTCATAAGAATTTTTGCTGTCGTTTTCCTGTCAAATTCACCAGGAGAGGTGAATTCTGGGTTCAGCTTCGAGGCTCAAAGGTCGAGCATCGAATAGAAAGGGGTTTGGCAGTGGTCGAGGAACGAGTACCGGTTCTCCAGTCAAGTTCCAAGATACTTCTTCCCACCTTTTGACCTCGAGCTCTATTCATAGCGGCTTTCAGGTCATTTGCCTTGATTTTGGAATGTTCAACGTGGACTACTTATACTTTCAATTTGCTCAAAACTGTCTCTCGATTTAAGTCTAGATACATCAATTAACCCTTTGAAGTAGTACTAGATATCTAATTCTAATGCTTGAAGACAACATATTAAACCTTCTAAATGCAACGTTGAAACCTAGCATCGAACGCTGTATTAACACCAAAAATGTCCCAACACAATAGGAAAATCGTAGAGTCGTCGGAGTACTTTCATCATAACAGAAATCACACGCTGAAAAACGAAACTCCTGTCAAAATCCCTCAATTTCAAGAGCAGGTGCCGTCCTCCTCCGCCTCTCACACTTTCTCTTCTTTAATCGCCAGGTCCGTAATAAGTCACAAAAGCGTGCGGAGGAAACTATAAATGATGAAAGCAAATGGGCAAATTGCGAGGATGATTGCTAGGGCATGGGTCTGAGAAGCAGCGATCCTACGAGTTCGACGACACCGCAAACTACGCCGAGCACTCAAGTTACGGTTCCTTTGTGGCTTTGAGATAGCCGCAACAAGCTGTGGTTGCTAGATTCGAGTTGAGCTCTTCTTCTTGGCTGGCTTGGCGTCAGAGTCTGAGCTGCTGTCGGATGATGTGGATGGTATTAGGGTGGTCACGTGTTTAATGTTATATATATCCTCATCTCACCGCTAGACAGGAATAGACATCATGAACACACACTTTACACCCACACCACGGCCTTTGCCTGTAATAGATGGTGAGCGAGCTCTCTTCTTATCCGTCTTCTTCGACTTTTCAGTCTTAGTTGACGATTCCTTTCGACGACGAGCGCGTTCCTCTCTCTCTGGCTCTCTCAGCATATTTTTGTTTCCATTTTTCGAACAGTTCGGGATGAAGGACCCAACAGCCGTCCGGATCATACTATTTCTTTCGACAATGAGGGCAGTATTTCCTAACCGCCGACGACGTCGATGTCGATGAAGGATCTTTGAGGAAGTTATGGTCGCTGTGAGGGCAACATTGCGAGATATACGTGCCAAACGTTGTTCTTCGACCTTCGCAAGCTGTTGTACTTGAGGTAGAGTGGTCCCATTGTTGGTAACGTCGTGATTCAAGTTGAATGACTGTTGCCAGGAATTGTAGGCTTCTCCAAGTCCATCGATGAATTTCATCACCAATTCGACCCGTGGAAGACTGTATGAGGCGTCCAGTTCTTAGGGTTGATAATGAAGGTCGTCGAATCGTTCAACGTAGTCCTCTACGCTCTTGTCCTCTGACAAGTTGAGCTTAATCCATTCTGAGTGGACTTCTTGGAAGGAGGCGTCGCCTTTCGGCTTATACGGCAGTTCGAGGATTTGAAGGGCTTCTGCGACAGTTGTTGCGTTGGCAATGAAGTTCTTAGCACGGATTTTGCATGTACTCCTAATGCTGTTGACTCCTTTGAGTTGTTTTTGGTTCCACAAGGTTATGGTAGATTCGTACGCTGCGAGACGATTATTGTAGTTGGCAACAGCCTGACCTCTGCCTCGCTCTCGTTCTGGAGCAATGGGTGCAGGTAGATCGAGGTCTTGATCAACGGTCCATTCATCAATGGCAATCTTCCACTTTTTCCACTCAGTTGAAGTTTTCAACTTGGTGATTTTGGAGAGTGCTATGGTAGCTGAAGTTTTGACTGAATCTTCAGCCATGGTGGAAATGAGTATATACTCGACAGCCGAGTTTCAAGTGAATATTGCAGTTTGCAGTAGGAAGTGCGACTTGCAGTCAAGATAGCACAGACTTGTGATTCAAGATAGTACAATTGATGGTTGGTAGAAGGTACGACTTGCGGTCAAGATGGTAATCCTTCTAGCTGGGGATGCCATCGTGGCAATACCCAGCAAACGCTAGGCCAATTTCCCAGGTTCAGTTCGTTTCTCAGTTCGGGATCCTCAGTTTGAGGTTTTTGGTACGTTCGGACCGCGGATATTCCATGGTACGGGATTGCGTTTGTCCCATTTACCATCTTAATATTAGGAGGTTGGTAAAAATCCATTTGTAGGCGCAGTGGATGCGCTGGCCGGGCTCATAACCTGTTGAGATCAGGTTCGAAATGAGGAAAAGTCATAGCATTGATGAAGTGGGATAAGCCCAAATAATATAGAAGTGGTAGGAGATCACTAGTATGATATATCATATCCTCAACACTTAGTAGGGTCAAGGATCAAGGAGACTAACCCTTAGAAGACCCAAGTTGGGGGATAAAGGCATAACTGACGCTTAGCCAGAAGATCGTTCTTCGGGTCGGCATGCAAACGGCAAGGTAAGGTTCGTAAGGTCATTAATTCATGTACTAGCTAGATAATAACTTCGTCAATCGCTTATTCTATGGTCTCCTTTAGGCTCGCAGCATCCATCTCCCGACCAGTCTCGGACCCTTACTGTCATAGAATCACGCTCCTTTAGCCCTTCTTCACTTCTCTCTTGACCGTACATTATATACCTTCTCTTTACTACCTTCATTTTCACACTTCTAGGGGTTCCGCAAGAAGGAGGGCCATAGCCATTGGCTCCCTCAAACAAGTCGAACCTTTCGCTTCATTTTCTTTAAACTGAGAGGCACTAGAAACTCATCAGGGTTTCTTCTCCTTAGTTTCTCGCACTCGTCGTCCCAAATGCGGTGCCCCAAGTTGACAAAGCCGACACGCTCAGCACTTTTGCCGCCTTCATTCCATTCAATCACTAGCAGGCACTGATCCTTGAATTGCTCGTAACGATAGTTTATTTCTGTCACTATGTGCTTATACGCCAGCTGTGCAAGCACGACACACTCCCAGGACTTTGAGGTGAAGTCATGCCTGTTTGTGTTAAATGGTCTTGACAGATACAGAGGCGAGTAGGTGGCATATTTTTCGTGGCATCTGACATAGAAACCAGAACGGTAGGGCGGATTTAGCGCTGAGTCAAACGAGTGCTGAGGTGGCTTCTCAACCCACTCGAAGCGAATGGATACAGTGAAGACATCAAGCTCGACAACACCTGTGAGATCGTCTGAGGAATGGCCGGTGATGAGCTTGCTTTGGATCTTAGCCCAAGGTACGAGAGCTTGACTTTTGTCTTCGACCCACACTCCCACCCTCTCCGGTTGAAACTTGGGATCAGCAAGCGACCAAGACCATTTCGTTGGATATATCACTTCTCCGGTCCATCCTGTCTAAGACCAGCTGGGAAATCCTTGTCGCCGTGCAGACGGCCCAACGGGTAACCAAGTTAGACCATAGATAAAACCAGCAGCCTCATCTGGCGGGGGTAACTTGTTGTCAATTCGAGGCACGGACGCGGGAATCAGAGCTCCCCAGTGATGATAGACAGACGCTGTCCTATTTCGGGCGTGTGCTTGAAGAATTCTTTGAAAGGCATTGATAATGTCCGACGGCTTTTTCAACTGGCGTCTTGAATACTCGTTGACCAAACTTACCAAACTCCATAAAGATATAGAACTGCTGTGGGTCTTGATCCGTCCGATATTCTGGAAGGGGAAATTGTCCCAACCCTCAGCGCTGAACACATTCCACCTTTTTTCCAGGTAGACTTGGTAATCAGTGAAAATCAACCGCGACCCGGAAAACACCATCTCTTGATACGTCCATGCACGGGTATTCCATTTCGATCTCAAAACAAGGGCTGAGCCGTCAGGCATGGTCCAAGTGAATAACTGACCGCCAACACGAGCACATGGCTGACGATTGCGGTTTCTTTTCCTGCTCACACCAGGCAAGCCGTGATGGGGATCATTCCCTGCCGCGGCAAAGATAGTTATGTATGCACTGCTGTAGATTGCATCCATTTGCTTGAACTGAGCCTCTTTGTCCGCCTCGTCCGTCTGGTCAATGCAGTACCGGTCAACCCAAAGATACCCGATATCGAGCTCCCGAACAACCCTCAGAGCATCTTCAATGACAAGCGGAACATTTTCCGGAAGGTGATCTCCCGAGGGAGCCTCGTCGACCAATCCCCATACGTAACTCAACGCCGCGTACTTACGACCTTCGAGCAAAGAGCCAAGGACGAGGCAGATGCGCCGCGTTTTGCAATCGATCAGCTTGAATTGCGGACCAAGAGACAGACCCTCCCAGTCCCTAATCTCCGCCATTCCTTTTCTAGCCACCATCTTTCTGAGCTGCTCCATATCGATTTTCTCATTCACAAGTCGTACAGCCATGTGTCCGACATCCAACTGATTCTCAGAAGCAACACGGGTAATGTAGCCTGAAGCAGCGCAGTCTCCGAGGAGAGACTAGCCGGTTGAAGGGGTAGCAACGGCAAGGCCGATCCTTTCGAAGTGCTTGTAAGCGCAAAGAGTATACGGGGTGTTTTCATCAGTCTGCGAGAGCTTGTTCTTATGGACAGTCTTGAACAAATGACACAGGGCGCATTGAGAGTCCTTCCAAGTTAAAGGACTCCCAATATCTGCAATCTTGTGCTCTAATGCGTCTCCATTGTCCTTGTAATTTCTGTCCAGAATCTCAACATGTCGTAGACCCTTCTCAATTGGCGTTGCTAAGCCAAGACACCTTTGGCAGAGCTTGTCCTGGCTCGGTAGACTCTCAGCAAACATAGGCACAATTCTCTCAGGGTGGCCCACGCAGAAACGTGCCCACCCATTATAGCCTGAATTCATTGATGTTGAACACCTTTTGGCAGTGATAGTGTATACGAGGGCCCTGAAGGCGGAGCCCCTTACCGGGAGGACTGGGCAATCAACAATCGAGTCGGCTTGTTGAAAGCGGATATTTTGGAATTGGTTGAACGAAGAGAAAGCATCCAGCGTCCGAAATGTTGGACAGGCTCAAGATGGCTTTATTGGGATATCGCGCGTGCGTAGATGAGGTAATTCAGGTGGCGAGGTTTGAAGACGATGTGAAAAGAGCGTCGTCTAGCAACGTAACAGCACCGTTTGACGTGGGTGACTAGCTGACAAAGCTTCTCAGGCCAAAGACTCACATACTTTAGTACTCGGGGAAACAAAGCCGCCAAGACTTCTAGCAGGTTCTACGCTAGTAGGGGGGTTCCACCAATGATTTTTAAATGATCCAATGCTGCTTTTGCCTTATTAATTTCTACTGCAACACCAAGAACTCAGCATGGAATCAACATACAGAGTACCAGTTCCCAAGCAGCCTAGGCAACCAGAGCTTACTTGAGACCAGAGACTACGCATTCAAACTTTGTTTTTGACGCCCACTTTACACGCTCTCAAATCTGCCTTCAAACAGGGCATACCTACGACCAAGTTTGCCATGCAATTGCGCACCGTCTTACACCTCAAAAGCGCAAAATAGGCCGGAAAGTCTTATTAAATACCCCTCAAAGGAAGAAGCTAACCCAATGGGTGACAGCTTCTCGAGAGAACCGCGAGACGCCATGGCCAGAAATTCCTAAAATCCTCGGCTTAGACTGTAGAGAGTACACTATAAGAACAGCATTCAAAAAAGAGGGCTTTGCAAGGCGCGTTTCACGAAGAAAACCTCTTCTTTCTGAAACTAATCGCTTCGAACGACTTGCTTGGGCTATTGAGTACTATGATTGGATAGATGAACAATGAGATAAGATACTATAGAGTGATGAAACTTGGGCACAACCTGGCCGGCATACTCACATTTGGATCACAAGGCAAATTGGAAAGCAAGAGGTATATTATAAGGATTGTATGCAAGCACAGTACCGAAGAAAGATTGGATGAATGTTTTGAAGATTAATAAATAAGAAATATAAAATAAATATAAAAATAAAATAAAAATATATTTATTATAATAATAATTAAAAATATTATTATTAATTTTATTTAAATTTCATTAAAAATTCGTTTAATATTTTTTTTAATACGTTTATAAATTTATTTATTTTATATTAAATTAAAATTTTAACGTTTATACTTTGCAAATAATTATATATATATAATTTATATATATTTTCTATAATTAAATTAATATTTTAAATTTATTTATATAAATTAATATAAAATAAAATTTTATTATACGATTTAATTAATAGTTATATACTTTGTATTTTAAGTTTGAAACCCCGGTCTTTGAATTTAATACTTTTGTAAAGCTTTTACAAAATGTAAATGTATTTCCGAGAAGAAATGTCTGAAGTAGTATACAAATCCTCCGGTTTGGCAAGTGCACTGATTTCTTTGGCATTTGTTGTGGTGGTTGGCAATTCTCACGTTATGCGACGACATATAGGGCTCGAAATCTGGACGAGACGGAACTGTTCGTCCTGACAACACCATCAGCACTCGCATAAAATTTCTTGCAGAAACGTCGTTAGTAATGATCCCGCGCCAAGCCTAAATCGATTTGCGCATCGTCAATCACGGATTCCATGTTTGGGGGGGAAAATCATGAACCGAGCGCAGTAGAAAGAGACGAACCGTTGTCAGTGCGAAAAGGAGATTCTATGATCCGAGTCAACTCACGGCAGGAACGTCGCATTGTTGCTCCATGCGAAAATCTGGGGAGCAGGTCCAAGTCATTGAGGTTATCATGCGCCCTCGAGAACGACGACACGATGTCGACAATGACGGCGGCCAGCCTCAACAATCACTTGTCGACCTCGGCCACTTGGTTACGTATTCGACCCCGAAATACTCACAGCAGTCACCTTGGAGGATTGTTTTATGCAATAGTCGCCATTTTAATTTGCGGATAAAGTCGAGTTAGCCACCTTTTAAAAGTTGGTGGCATTGTTCCCCCTGAAATCCTAAGCGAGCCCCTGTACTTAGCGAGTCCCACTAATGGCAAGGCGGGTAGACTTTCAACTTGGATAACCCCACAACGTAGCAGATATAGGAAAGAGAATGATTGCGCGTTCTTTCTAAAAAATGTCGAACGTCCAACGATGTAAGTTTTTCGTTGCATCTTTACTCGTTGTGTTGCTGACCCCAAAGTAGTGAGGTTGAACGCTCGCTGTCCCTTCGCGCATTCGGCTTTCGCATCACTTCGACTAAAGGTCGCAGTAAGAACTGAACACATCAGTGAGAAGATGCCTTCGAATGATTGATTGGACATTACCAAAATTCCATTCAGAAAGATGACTCAAAGCCATGTGAAAGTGAACATAAGGTCCAGGCACTCGCTAGAAGTTTAGTGGTTCGCTTGCCGGCTCGCAACAGGGCCGCTCAGAAACTCTTCACAAAGATTGGTGGTGGAACAATCTAGCGGAGTCCGTCCAGGCGCTGCAGATATTTGAAGTCGCATTGCGAATCATCTTTTTACGTTAATAGCTAAGATCTGCAGCCAAGTGACTAGCTTTATGATACTACGGTGAAAGTGCGCGCTGCTGTGCATTGCGGCTCTCGGCCTTCCGGGCCCTATTCGCTAGTCCGCGAATTTGCCGTCCGCTACGGTGATATCAGTATTGTTACAGTCAGGAATTATTTAATGCAGAGGCACGCAGCACATCGAGATTCATCAGAATCCGGCTCCGTTAGAGCCTCTCAAAAATACAATTCAATAATTTTTTCTTTCAAAACCGTCGCAATGTCACCAAAAAGTCCACATGTCCTAATTGTTGGTGGTGGACTTGGAGGTCTCGCCCTGGCCCAGACGTTACGAAAGCAAGGAATATCTTTCGAGGTATTCGAGAGAGATTCCGATGATCATTCGCGTGTCCAAGGCTGGGCATTGTCGCTCCATTGGTAAGTTCTCAGTCCTCTCTTGAGAATGTTCCTCATTTCAACAGGACCTTGAAAGAGTTGATCTCTAACATTCCCAACGATTTGGGTACTTTCGAACAAACAATTGTTGGGGGAAATCTAGACACCATTGATGGCGGATCATTCTTCAACAGCAAAGGAGAAAGGGTAGTCACTTTCGGAGGTGTAGCCCAAGGAGAAGAGGGATGCGTGATTCGTTGCAATCGAACAAAGCTTCGAATAATGTTAGGCCAGCACATCGATATCCAATGGAACAAGAAATTCATCCGATATGAAGAAACGGAACATGGGTGATTGCCTATTTCGAGGATGGTACACCCGCTTCTGGAGATATCTTGGTTGGCGCTGATGGTCTGCACAGTCGAGGTAAGTTAAAAATTTCACGAAAAGTCGTCTCTAATAAGACGCAGTTTGCAAGCAATTGCTCCAAGCTAATCCAGTGGAGCCAATGCCCACCCCATACGGCATTGTCATTGGAGAAGCTAGTCTTAGAAGAGAACACTACCAACAAGAACTCGAACACGGACCTTCCTTCTATATCGTGGGAGCCCCATCTTCTCATCTCTTCGTCGGCTTGAAAGAAGCCACAGATGACCGCGAGACCGCATATTTCTACTGGATGTACTTTTAGCACGATCCAAAGGCTTCAGAACTTGGAAGAGATTACTGGACGCAAAAAGCCACTCGTGAGGAGTTGCTGGAGTACGCCTAAAGAAAATGTACAGAAGAATTTGATGAGAAAATGACACAAATTGTCCGCCTGGCAACACCGGAAACTTTGATGTACCCGCCTCTGCAACTCCATCAATGGGCCCCGTACCAGGAACTCCCAACAGGCCGAGTAACAATCCTTGGCGATGCTGCCCATCCAATGCTCCCATTTCGCAGAGAAGGCGCGAACAATGCCCTTCTTGATGCTGTGAGGCTTGGGGGAAATATCGCGAAGTTTACGAAGGCGGAAAATACGGATTGGGTTGCGCTTGCAAAGAAGGGTTACGAAGCTGAGATGCTTCCCAGAGGAGCAGAAGCTGTGATTCGGAGCAGTGGAATGGGGGATAGAGTTGGAGAAGATATAAAGATACGTCAACGGGAGATGTCTGACAGAATCTCAAAGTTTCGCTAGAGTTTAGATGTTTAAGGCTTGAAGGAGGGAGAGGGCATTTTAGTACACTTGTATATTTAGAATTAGAGTCGCGAACGACAACTCCCCAATCAAATAATTTCACCATCGGCCGCGTTTTATCGACAATGGACATCTGGCGATACGCGACGCTCCTCGGTAATCATTCAGCAGATGGAATTCATCGAAAGCCAGGCGTGAAAGTGGGATGGGAGGAGAACTGGATGCTGAAAGTGGGCTGAAGTCGGGGCGGATCACTTCCCAATTGGGCAGGAAACATCAACACTACTTCATCTTCGGTTCGTCAAGTCCTCGTTGAAGTCAGCACCTACATCATCATCCATTCTAGAACTCGATTGAACCTGTTTTCAGCAGAATGGCAGCCAAACGGTTGAATAGCGTCGGTGCACTCGACACACTAAACGTTGACCCTCTCCAAGACACAAAGTACGACTTCCCACGAGACATCGTTGGATTTGGACGAAAGAGCCTCAGCCCAGAACGGCCAAAGGGAGCCAAAATCGCAGTGTCCTTCGTCATTAATTATGAAGAAGTAGGACCTTTCTTCCCTTAGACCTCCGACCCGTTCTGAAGGGAATCAGGGAGCTGAGAGAATAGTCTTAAACGGCGACGAACGATCAGAAAACGCGCTCTGAGAACAGCCTCAAGCGCCCTTCAGAATCGGGGAACGAGCCGCGAACGTGGAAAGTGACTTTGATTATGGGTCTCGAGTTGGGGTTTGGAGATTGCTGAGCCTATTCGAACAGTGCAAAATGCTAGTTGTTGCTTATGCGGTGGGGATGGTGCTGGAAAAGAATCTGGAGGTGGCAAAGGCGTTTGTAGATGGCAGACATGAGATTGCTTCACATGCTTACAGGTGAGTGTTTGAGTCGAAAGGATGAAGAGAACGCTGAGAAGGTGGACGGGTCGATTATCATGGCATAAAGGCAGAGGAAGAGAAGGAATATATTATCCGCCAACTTGAACTGTTGAAGACCACTGGAAACTATCCTGTTGGATGTTGTGATTTGGATTTGCATCCGTTGAATTCTACCATGTGATCGTAAACATATATATACACCGACGAACTCCCAAGCTTTGAGCTATGCAACTCAACAACAAATAACATAACCAATCCAAGCAAACAAAAAACGAAAAACAAGAACATGCTAGACTGAAATGCAGAAATAAAACTGGCATAAACGCTGAATTCGAAGATGGAAAAACGGATGGCAATTAGAATCCGATGCGGTCAAAGGTTCCCTGATTGCACAGTAATGGTCGCCAACATTATTGGTGTTGCCAGTGAGACCCAACGAGTCGGTCATTGTCGATAGTCTCTGAACTCTGGTTCCGTGTATGCTCGAGAAACCTGGTAGACGTAGTGTGGATTGATCCTGTGAGGCTCGGATATCGGGGGAGACTTGTCTGAAGGGGTGAGCTTGTATGATAAAGAAAGAATGGTTAGAAACTTACTGCTTTGGATGGCAATGTTTCGCAGAATGAGCCATGTTATTATGAGAGCGAGTAAGTTGGTGATGGTGCTGAAAAGTCCAAAGAGGATTGCTATTGCTGTATCGGACGACACTGTCATAGGATTAGCGTGCGGCTTAGCTTATGACATGACTCGTGTGGTCGAGACATGTCACGTGATATTACGCAGGGAGGATGAGGACCTCGAAGAAAAGTGCGACTAACCCATGATGGAGCTTTAAACAGAGGCAACGAAAGATTTGAATGCAGGGCTTTGATTCCGAATCGACAGATAGTTTGATTGATATATATTTTTGTACTGGTAAATGAGAGATGCTGGTGGATGTTGCGACACAGTCAGCTTCAAGTATTATGGTACTTATTAATGTAGAGCTGAGCTGAAGAAGGGGGTTCGCCGGTGTCTTATACGACAGTTGATTACATGCCAGACGAGGCAGCTTCGACATCGGCCAGGGACACCAGAGTCCAAGGGACCAGAGTTCGGGTGTCTGAGAGCTGGGGCTGTGCGACACGCTCGCTAATGCACCTAGTGCAGAAGATCAGGATCTCTCGCGTATAGACCTGTGGGCGGTTTGCGATTAGAACACCGAAGGGATCCTGAGGAATATTAATTCATTATATCGCAGTATTAACCCAAAACTGAAAATCCAACTGTGTAAAAAATTGTAGAATTCTCAAAGCTCCAATGACGTATTTTTAGATTCAAATTATCTGGTTGTGGTTGAAACCTTCCTTTATTATAATTGATTTGGGCCGTTAATGATACTTTTCATTTGCTGGTATGTTTCTGGTGGAATAGGTGTGCAGATGCAAGTGGCAGAAGCTGCTGCATGTGGGGAGAAGCGGTGGCTTAATGGACTGGATGCCGACTCAAGGCTCAGTCAAGCCCTTCAAGGTTCGCAGGGGACTGGGGAGGTGCTGAGAACGGGTACGAGTAGTAGTAGTAGTAGTGTGAGTTTGGTATTGGCGCACGAGTCAAAATCCGCCACTTTTTTCTTCCCACTGTCGAAAATCCAATCTACCAAGCCGGACAGTGCGCGCATTTGGACAAGCTGGTGAGCAAATTGGGTCAAGACAAGGATTCTGCTTGAAAACATCATTGATCTACAGAAGGGGTCAGGGGTTGATGTCGATTTTGTGAAGGTGATAGCGCATTTCATTGTTTGAGTTCTCCGCTGTGTAACATCTTAGGATCGACCTTTCTGGTATGGGAACTTCTTGGAAGCGCAAAGCAAGATCCTTTCGCCTCGTTACCCACTTATCCTGCAATGAAGACCAATCGTCATCATCTTTGGCGAGCCTCTTTGACCTTCAGCATACTTTGAGATCGTTACAGTCACACACAACAATTTCTGTCAGGCAGCTCGATTGAACGGAGGAGTCGACTTATATATTAAAATGTTGAATATCTCAGATCACTTGGACAGGGCTGAAATATTTCTGGACATTGAATCTCCATTGTAGCTTATAATACTCGCGAAATGTTCTCGGCATGGCCAGGTTGTCGCTACACGTGACAAGAATCACGAGTGCTGTTTAAGGTAGGGTTGAGGGTTCGAGACGACCGAGGATCACGATTGGAGTGTGGGAACTAACAGAACTTCCACGCCCACTCCCATGCACTCCCACACTTCTCGAACACGATTATTTATTCTTTGGCCAGGCAGAAACCCATAGAAAGTGGACTGATTGATGCGCAACATATGATTTATCAATTAGAAAGCCTTTGAAGTTTTCCAATAGAAAAAGGCTGAGTAATCGCTATTGAAGTGTGAACTTTAGGGTGGTGCCAAAATCGGCCACTTTTTTCTTTCCCTTAGAGAGTGGTAGCAGTTTTGAAAAGTGATGTAGGCCAGATCGATTGCGGTGTTGGATGTCTGTGATGACCCGGGTAGCGCACTCCTCGCACTCGAATGGACTGGACACAGAATCTCGTACATTGAGCATAGCCCTCGAGGAATTTCATTCCACGCCAACGGAAAGCGTTTAGCTCCTCCTGGTGGAGTGTTCTCGCCATGTGCAAGGCAATAAGCGCCGAACAGGTTGAGCATACAGGACGTTGTCCATCGCATCGAATTTTTGTTTTCGGCATGTTAAGCACCCTAGAAATGTTAGTTGAGGGGACATCAAGGACTGATGAATCTAGTCCGGATCTTCGCTTTAGTATCTTGGCATGAGATGTATTTGAGCTGTGGGCTTCCTCACCGGAAGTCTTTCCTAGCTAAGCACCATTCATATTCTTCGAGTCCCATGCGAACGGGGGGGGGGGAAAGGGATCTTTGGGTAGATCTGAAATACTTCGTCCCAGGGGAAACAGTTACGCCGGCAGGGGGGGCTAACAGGGATTTTTTTTCAATGCGCTCTCAGCGAAATCTACCCCCCTGTCCTTGTCTTTTCCAGCGTAACTGTTTCCCCTGGGACGAAGTAAGAGGGTGATCGCCCGACCCTTGCCTCCCGCCTAGTCATATTGAGCAGCAAGCATGCCAGCCTTGTCACAAGATATCCAAAACCCTCAGAGGGTTCTTGGTTGCTGTAGTATACTGGACATTGGTAACCATGGTTCTATTACAGCACGAATGTGTGTCCTCCGGTCGAAGGGCGATAAGCCGGTGAAAGTCCGTCTCCGTATTCTGAAAATCTTCACTCATGTTGATGTGTTTCGCTTGCTTTGTCGTTCGTGTGGGACTGTCAGGCCTAGCGATAGCGGCAATATCCTTTCAGACGAAAGATTTTAAGTTCCTAGTCCGAGAAACCCCATCGTGTTAAGGATGTTCCTACATAATGCAAATGCTGCCATTTCCTAGAATCGCTCACGGCCTTCTGGGTTTTCTACACGCGTCTCCAATCATACGAACATGGTAGATACTGCCATCATTGTCCTAGCCCGACATGACTTCCACAGCATCTACAATATGCTGATGATAGGCATCAAACCTGCGCCAAAATTCATATATGCTATAGAAACCGGATCGAAGTTCGGCGCGGGGCTTGTATGCAAGGGTATCTCGGATTTTTCGAAAGGTGGGTCGTATTCCCAGACATCCGTCTTGCCCTGATCCCTCGTGGTCCCCACTCAGGGCATTTGTTGGAGAATTGTCTTCTCCATTGCCAGCTTTGTCGTAGTCCTTGAGATTCGAGGAGGGGTAGAATGGGACCCCGAGCATTTCAACGCCGAATTCGCAACCCCTCGCCTGATGTCCTAAGCAATCCATCTAGGCTCGCAAGAGCCCCATAGTATGCACCCCCCGCAGTCTGCTAGCACATATATTTCGCCTTAGCCCTTCTGCCAACAGCTGCCTTCTGATCTGGCCTTTGGACGTGTTGCTGCGAGCAGCATTGTGGTGATATGGGATGGGTTCGAATCGAGGGCTCGAGATTTTCGCAGAGGTATAGTGCCTATCGAAGTAAGCTATGTGCTGAGTCAAAGTAGAATGTATGGTGACGAAGTGAAGGTCAAGAAGCTGACGGCGGCCTTGGACGGGAGAATACCTAGGTATGTTGTTTCGAGGTAAAAGGGCGCTAGCTTCGCATTCGCGTTCCGGAAATGAACGACTTGGGGTTCGAGGATCGATGAAGAGGTCGATTGAGGAAAGAAGCCTGTGAATGTGATACCGGAGCTGGTGAACTTGCAGACGATGTCGAGACGTAGAAGGTGAGGGCGATGTCGAATTGGGTTGGTGAAGCACTCGCGATGCTTCGCGGCGAGTCAATCGCTATACTTACAGGGGCCCAGACGCTAGGGTCAGCTTGATTCAGGGGCGAATTACTATCATCTTTTCGGTGACAGATTCTCGCAATGTTCATCCATCATTCCTTCCATCATGATTCGACACTTTCCGCAATACAGGTTGGTCATGCCTGAGGACTTTGATGCGATAACTCGTTGCTTGCTAATCCTGTCCAAACGGTGGTGGCTAAGTGCGGCTGAGGTTGGTGAAAGCTGGGTCTGAGGCTAGAAATTCAACAACACCAACTCAGAGCCGATCCAACATTTTTCTTTAATTCAAAATACCTTCGTCCTACCTCTTACAATGGATCTATTGACAGCATTCTCGCTAGCAGGGACCATCGTTCAGTTTGTGGACTTTGGTAGCAAGTTGTTATCCCGGAGCCATGAAATCTACCAATCCACGGGCGGGCGGCTGGCTGTTGATGAGGAACTTGAACTCATCACTGCCGACTTATCTGCTCTCGTAAACAAGATACGGAATGCCAGAGTCCAAGATTCGAATAAAGCACCCATTCACGCCAGCAAATCTCAACAAGCGATCTTCGAGAAGATATGCGACGAGGCTACTCAAATTGCTCAAACAATACTCCTCAAACTCGCGAAGTTGAAGATCGACGACTCAAAGAATCGAAAACTTGAGTCTTTTAGAATTGTTTGGAAGCGGATATGGTCTCAGAGCGAGATTGATGATTTACTCGGCCGTCTCTCTCGTCTCAAGGATGTCATCAACGCGGAAGCATTAACTTCGATTCTGTAAGTTGCATATCTAGACAGTTAGATGCAAGCCGACTGAACTTATAGCCAAAATACAAACGAACTCAATGTTCGCACGTTAGCTCGTTTCGACAGCCTCGATCAACAAACGCAACTGATTCTCACATCCTTACTACAGAGCAATCAGGACCGAACACGAGAAATCTTGACGTCTGTCGCCCAACTTATGAGCCGCCTCGAAACCTTCAATCTAGAAGAGCATCGCCGAACCCGTGAGATGATCATCGAGAGACATGCGACTGATCCAACACTCCAAGCGATCGAGGACATCACACCAAGCGTCGAAATCCTCGCTGTGTCTCAGCAGGAGGAGAGTTTCCTACGAGCTTCTGTTCAAAGAGTGAAGAACGTCGGTGGTCCAATCTGGCGACATGGCTGAAGTATGGAAACGGACTCTACTGGATTAGCGGTAAACCAGGCTCTGATAAATCGACGCTCATGAAGCATATCTATGATGAGGATCGGACACGACTCTTCTTGAAGGAATGGGCACAGATTGGCGAGTCGACGTCTACCCCGTTAGCGATTGCAACATTCTTCTTCTGGAATAGCGGTACACTTGAGCAACGGTCTCAGATCGGAATGCTCCGTCCGCTCCTCATTCAGGTTCTTGAACAGCAACCAGAGCTCTTGCCTGTGGTGTTTCCTGCGCTCTGGGCAAGACAGTATGGGAAAATGGTTAATAGTGGACCGTCGGTCTGGTCTGAAACCTGGACATTGAAGGTGCTTTTGACAGCTTTCAAGCGGCTGATAGGTCAGCGAGAAATACACATCAAGCTCGCGTTTTTGATCGATGGCCTTGACGAGTTTGATGGCGACCACGAGGTCTTGGCCGAACTCTTCAACGATATCGCTTTAAGTCCAGATCAGAATAGTACCGTCAAGGTCTGCGTGTCGAGTCGACCTTGGGTGGTGTTCAAGGAAAACTTCGAAGGGTCGCCAACTCTGCAGCTGCAAAATCTCACGCTCAACGATATCGAAAGATTTGTGAAAGAGAAGTTCATGGCGAACAGCGCATTCAAACGGCTAGCTGATCGAGAACCAAAGGCAACGTCCCAGTTGACCCAAGAAATCGCCGCAAAAGCTGAGGGTGTCTTTCTTTGGGTCCATATTGTCGTCAAAGATCTGCTGAGAGGCATAAGAAATCGCGATAGCATACCAGATCTTTGGGCAAGACTCGAGGCACTTCCCAGGGAGCTCGAACCACTCTATCACCACATCCTGTCTTAAATGGATCCATCGTATCTATCGTGGGCATCGAAGGCATTCCAAATCTTCCGAGCTGCTCGTGCAGTCATTGTCCCAAAAGGTCTCAACATTGGCAAAACTGAAGCTGAGCAAGGCGTTATAACTGTTGCAGAGTTGTATTTTGCCCTCGATGAAAGCCTGACAAACGAGGCTGTCGAGGCGATGTCCCAAGAAGCATTGAATATTAGATGCAGAGAGACGGAGTACCACATCACTGCCAGGTGCGCATGCTTGTTGGAAGTTGTCAAAGCCAGACACGATAGCGAAATAACATACACTGCTCCTGTACAGTTCCTCCACCGAACTGTACGCGACTTCTTGGAGGATCAAGATCGCTGGAAGGAGATCTTGGACCGCACGCAAGGCGTTCTTTTCGACCCACATTGGTACTTGATGCGCAGTCACAGTTTGATGCTACACTGGCGGTTGACGAAGGTCGACTTTATGACGAGACGATATCTGCGGGATATAACCATAACAATGCTGGCTTTTGCTTCTCGTGCAGATGCTCATACTGCCTCCCACGTGCATCAAATGAGGATCCTAGAGGATGCAAACAAGTTGATGGTCGCACATCGGAACGAGCTCAACAGTTGGCATGACTCATTCAAAGAAGAAGTACTACCTCCAAGCATCAGAACCCCCCTTATAGCATGCGCGCTGATGTTGAATGTCCCCGAATACATTTCGTCGAGATTGCGCTACCTCGATAGTCGAGAGCCCAAGGCAACCAGAACGGCGGCGACGTATCTACTCCACAGTCGAATACTCACCAATAGATATGACAGCATAGAAGGACTACCTCACATTAACTTCAGAATGGCTTCGGTATTACTAAAGTTTGAAGCCGACGTAAACAGCAAGAATCATGCTGCCTCTGACTTGAGTAGCTGGGGGGATTTCCTGAACGACGGTCTCGGGGAGCTGAGCTCGCCGAGAAAACGGCTTGCTAATCCAGACTTCCCGCGAGTAATGAGCCTCTTTCTATCTTCGGGTGCGGATCCTCACATTTCTCTCGATGAGTCCAAACATCGAATTGGCCTACTCGAATTCTTCGAGGAGTACGTCCGTCCACATTATCCGAGTGAGGCAGAATGTCTCCACGATGAGATCACAACAGCTTTGAAATCACCACCCGAGCCGGAGGGGCTTCGAAGCAAAGTGGTTGCGCAAGTTTGGCCCCTACTGCCGAAATTCGTTACCTCATTGTTCTAAAAGCTGCAAACTCGAACTCTCTAGAAGCCGAAAAACCGCCAGCCACCTCGATCGTCCTCATCGAACCCGAGCCATATAGGCGATATTGGCACAGAGAATTATCTCCAGCATCCAGGAGAAAGGAGGTTGAATAGTGAGGAAAGCTAGGCTAGAGATTCGATAGTCAACTACCATGGGTGTGCAGTCATGCAAAGTACTTAACAAACAGCCGCGGAACACGCACAAGAAGTACGTAATGGGTCTGATGATTGTGGTGGGTAATGCAACATTGCAAGACGATAGTAGAAGATATCACCAGCTACAAGTAAGCTAAGGATACTCTCGACAGATATGCGGTGTCAAAAGCCCATGAAAGGAGAAATGGCAATGAAAATCCGGGAACCTGAAAGACAGACCTCTCCGTTGCTCTAAAACGTTCCTACTATTGTCAAACTTCTCAGCTGCCTCAGAAACTCGCTCCAATCGCGACTCCTAGAAGCAGGTTAGCATGAACTCCCACAAACACAGTGTGACCTACCCATTCCAGAAAACATCGTCCAAATAAACCAAAGCAAACCTAGCTTTTGCGGATTATACTTATCTCCAGCAACTCCCACATACCCAGCCCAGAACAACCATTGCGCGATCCAGCATAATAACATTACCGGGACGACCACAAATTGAAAATGCCCCACTCGAGGCCTTCTTGCTGGCCTTATTTCCCTTCGCTCACCTTCCAACCTCCACTGCTCCTCGTTGTCCGCCCAATTTTGCCTTAGATCTCTCGTCGACTTGGAAAATACTTCCCAGGCATCAGAGATCGCTTGCAAGTCTGCAGCTTTCTTCCTCTCTTGACATCTCATGCTCTTTAAATCTTCATTGTCGGCCGCGATTCTTTTTTCCTCCCGCTCGATTCTATCTTGAAATGGCTGAAGTCCTTTTCTAGATTCATCAAGGAGCGTCGCAACTTCAGCACGCTGTTCTTGTACCAGAGGTATTCGACGTGTTGCGTCAACTTGATGGGCATGAGCTTCCTCCTGTCTCTTTTCAACGGTCAGGCGCCATTCATGGCTACGTTTCTCGGTCTTTTGATCTAGAACTACACCATCTCTCTGTATTTCTCGATACTTCTCCGTCTCTTCTGGAACTTTCGTGAGTTGGACTTCGTAACGCTGTTTTCGCTGCGTCTCACTCTGCATTTTGTTGTGCCCTCGCCGAATCCTGATCGACATGTCTTTCCATGCAGTCGCGAGCTCGTTCCATTGTTGAATCACGCCTTGCAAAGACGCTCGGGCATGATTTTGTAGTGGTTCGACTTGCTCTTGCCATGGTACTCCATCGATTGGCTTCATATTCGAATGCGCCGTCTTCAGCAACTCCACCTGCTCCAAAGCTGTATCGCAATTCTCCTTCACCATTCTCTTGGTCTGCGTCCAGCCCCTACCCAGCCTCTTGATCTCATTGCTGATCTCCCACACACTCCACGCAAGAGCAGCAATAACAAACGGCACCAGAATAAGCCACAACAACGCGCTGGCATACATAATTTTAGCCTGCTTCGCATACCCCGACCCAGCCAACTGGCCTTCCAGAAACTTTTGCCGTTGAGCATAGTTAACCGCAGAGCCTGTATAATACACACCAATGATCTGCAAGATCACTTCGCAGGATAGAATCGATGCCGCGGCGGCGAAGTACATGGATTTCTCTTTCTGGTAAGGAAGAAGTACTACAATGAGCCATGCGAGACGAGGCCGCGTGCACCAGAAGAATGTCAGGGCTGTTATGCTGGTGTGCTCGAAACCTGGGACGGATTTGACGATTGCGGCATTGATGGCGTTGCTGGCTACGTGCAGGACGACTGTTACAGGCCCGGTATAATACCAAGAACCTACGTCTTGGTGACCGAGGTGGCCGAACGTGAGGAATTTGATGGTGGTACGACGGCCGAGGATAGGAACGAGTACTAGCATGGCGAAGTTGACACCAGCGAACACGAGAAGCTTGCTTGAGTTTGGGGGATGAGATTGCTTGGGTGTTGTGCTAGCTAGATTTGGAGTTAAATCCCAGCTCCCAGGGATCATTTCTGATCGTTGAACTGAGAGCAAAGTGGTCCAATTCCCAGGCATGGTTGAGACATTGCCAAGTGGAAAGCAGGTATCATTGAGCCAATTGAGATATTGCGCTCGCTCCCAGGCAAGGCCACAGTTACCAGTGCAAGTATCACCGTACTTGACATCGGAACAGAAACATTCCATATCAACCATGGTTGCCGGTGAGCAATCACCATGTCCGTCGGTGGTGTTGCAAAAAGTTCTCGTGCAACTTGACTCCACCGAGTTCAATTGTCAGTCTGAATGATTTCCTGCCGAAAGACAGCCTGGCCATGGGAAGCTATCCACCTTTGCATAGCTACTGTTGGCGATGTTGAGAGATTTGGTCCAATTGCTTGGCATGCCAGGGAAGCCTGAGATAGTTCCGCAAGTATTGTTCATCCATAGTAGCAGGCCTGTTTCTTGCATGCTCGAGTTGCATGGCCCAGTACTTGCAATGCAACTGCTGTACTTGACTTGAGAGCAAAAGCATGGCATATTGACTAAATATTCAGCTTGGCAGTCCCCGTTCACATCCACACTACCGCAGAGTTCTCTCGTGCAGCTGGATATCGAGGAGGTGATTTGGCAACCCGAATCGCTCGATGCTTGAGAGCAACTGGGTCCTGGAAACGATGCATTCGAAAAGGTATTATTGACGACAGCGAGAGAGTCGGTCCAACGATCTGGCATACCAATGAAGCCATCAAGTTGTCCACAGGTAGTATTTAACCACAACAGAAGACTCGTCGGCTCAAGATTCGCGTTGCACAACCCGCCACAATTGGATTGGAGATCGCTCCATTTCCATCCCGGACAAAACACAGAAAGATCCACATATAGGTTCCCACTCTGCGGTACCCCACCGATCTTGTAGCTAGGTTGAAAGACGCCTGCACCCGCAAGCCCTGCGGCAACATTCCCATCCACGAACGAAGCATTCCACTTGCCGTTCAACCACTGACAACCCGACGTACAACTCGGCAGATGATGATCGTCGATAAGGGTATGCTTATCAGTAATAAATTGGCTAGTAAAAGGATTCTCAGTCTGGAAATGGGAAGAATCCACCACCTTCACAGCATTCACCTCCCCAGCCTCAAGAATCTTATACTCGGGTACCCCCGCCCAATTCGACGACAGGCCGCTCCACCCCGGATCCAAAGGGCAATAGACTGCTAGCCAGGCGAGATAAAGTTCTTTGTTGATACCAGAACTGCAGGATGGACAGGTGGAGCTGCTCATGGATTTGCAGAGACAGGAGAAATCGATGTAATAGACGTGATTCCAGCAGGTGAGAGCTACCATTTTGGAGCAATCCTTGACAGTGCAGGATTTTACGGCGGATTGACCTAGACAGTTGGAGTCTAGAGTTGCGCAGTTTGGGGGCCAGAGGATGTTGGAGGGGTTCATTTGGGAGCTTGTTTGGCGAGATGAGAGAGTGTGCTGGGTAGCGATGAGTGGTTGAGGCTTGATCGCTTGGACTTCTGGTAGGCCATGGGTAGCTTGGATGACCAAAAGCATGATAATAAGCATGAACATGATGGGCGAGAGACTGTGTGCCATTGAATGTCTCATATTGACTTGAATAGTTTGCGAAGGATGGAAAAGGCGAGAAGGCTACAAGATGAAGCTATCATGAAGTTCACAAGCCAAATTCTCCGAAATTCGAGGCTACGCTGATAAATGAAGAGATCGAGCACACAATTGATCTTGTGGACGCCCGACTCATACTAGAAGATCTTGGCAACTATGCCTGATCTCTCGGCCTCACCTTCGTGGAATAATTAGGTTAGTCCTATCAGATCCGACGTGATGCGGTGCAACCTGCATTGCAACTGCAGAGGTGGCATCCCAACTCAGACAATTGGTCACTTGGTTTTCGGGGGTCCGTTGTCAACATTAGTCAGAAGCGCAGCCTAATAATATATGATCACGGGGTTGTCGTGCATCATTAGGGCCTTGCTAGAGCTGTTGCCCAGGCGTTTGCGCTCTCGATGTCCCAGCTTGTTCTTGCGGGGTATTCGAAACAGCTTCTTAACTGGCTTGCTATATGGTATGAGCATACGGCGCCGTAAGACTCGGAATCTGTTGCGTGAAGAGGAAATCGCGGGGCTTGATGAGGCTTTCCAGCCCCCAACGAATAAGGGACGGGGTAATTACCCCGCTAATAGCCGAAGCAGCCCTATCTTAGTAAAGAGGGGAGGTTTAGGTCCGTTCGATCATCGGGATTATGTGTATACTTGTTCCTTGAACCACCGTATCTCATGTGAAACTACTTTGGAAAGTTCATCACAAACTTCTCCCTCCACGCCTCACTCTTCTCACGCGGCTCACCCAAGTCCACAACCTCCATGTCTCTCTTCACCTGCTTTTTCACACTCCTCTTGTACGTGGTATTCGAAGTTGCGAAGCCACCGGCGTTACATTTTCCACCTCCCCAGGTAGCTAATGCCGCTGCTTCCCCTAGAAAATCTCGAGTCAGTGTTCCATGTTTCAAAGGACTTTTGAAGAGACTAACAAATCGCTGTCACATTTGCCATCATCGCCGGAGTATAGAACAATCTACAGTCAGCAGGCTCATAGATGAATTGCGAAGGCGTTCCATCTTCAAGATTGGATGGAAGGATGTTGTCGCGAACATTAAGAGATGTGTCTACTCCCAGTCAGTCTACCCCTCACATCGACCAAAATAGAGAACTCACCAGTACTCCTCTCATACGGCAGCATATTCGTCAAAGGCGTGATCAGCGCAGTCTGCGCCGCAGTGGAAATATCAAGTTCCAGCACCGCATTCGCCAAATAAGTAATAAACGAATACCCGTAATTATTCGTCCCCCTCACTCCACCAACAGCTTGAATTATCGGTGTCGTACCATTCGTACTAGGTCGTCCACCAAAAGCGATTGATTTCACACCACCTTGTGTACGCATGAACTCGCTGAAAATGGTGCAGGTTGAAGCGCAGTATCCATCATAGATCATCACGATGTCTTCGGCTGCGAAGGGTTGGGTGAAGTTTGTTCGGGGGCCGTAACCTGTGATCCATTCGCCCATGCCGTAAGTTTCGTTGACTTGAATTTGTGAGTGATTATCGAGCCGAGCTTGGAAGGGACCTACTGGTCGTCAGATTGTCGTTGAAATTCCATCTGATGATGTTGGTGAAATTATCTCCGTAGTACTCATGTGGAGCGAACTTCTCGTCGTAGCTTGAGAAGTGTTCATTGTTGATGTTATAATCATACCTGTAATTCGGTACTGATTCCCACAAACTGACTTCAAAGTCACTGCTTGACGTATAAGGATCGAAGTCTGGAGGGAAAGCACTCGAGATCGTCTGTGCAAGCGCCATAAATTCCGGAGTATCTCTAAACCGAGTGTTGCCATCCTGGACAATCTGGGGAAAGAGCTGACGGAATGTGTCATAACCCTGCAAGATAAGACCACCACCATTCGCAGCCAAATCAACGACAAGCTTTTCCTTTCCATCTGCTTTTGCAGCTGCAAGGAATTTATCGACGACTTGTTGCCATTGAACAGGAATGGTTGGCTCAAAACTGATCATTGCAAGAACAGCAACGTTAGAGTTGGGCAAGTAATACCCCGCAACCTGTTGATCGGCACTGATGACAACGGGCAGAGGGTAGCCGGTGGCTATGACAACTTTGGAAGAGGTGGCTGTGGACGTGGCTGTGGACGTGGCTGAAGATGTGGTCACGGATGAGGTAGCTGCTGGTGCAGCCGTTGTGGTGGGGACACAGAAGTTCTGGTAAAACGAGTTTCCATCAGTGACCCCAGTAAAATTACCAATGACAGCGGCCTTGTTCTGCACAATAAAATCCGTGCCGTTTTCGAAAGTAATTGTCGTATTTGCACCTGGGTAAATCCAAGAGAATTGTCCCGAACCCGCGAAGTAGCCTATCATCTATCAGACTTTCACATTTCATCCAAGCGAAAAGAGGTGCATACCTTGCCAGCCTGCTGACTCCGCCGCAAAGGCAGGGCTGAAGAACATCGAATTGTACAAAGCATCTGGGTCATTCAATGCGCCAAGCTGTGACAAGTCCTCAATGTACTTGGAGGCAATCTGTCCATTGATGGTTGCGAGAGCGGAAGGAACGAACGCCGAGTTTCTCGACAGAAGAACGTCCTGATACGAATACACCTTCGGCGAAGAAACCCCATCAAAACTAACAGAGACCAAAGGAAGAGGTCTCCTGAAGCCAATAGCTTTCGATCTAGATTTCTGTTAGTAAAGACCTATCAACTGGGAAGTCACTTACAAAAGGTCAGGCCGGAACCTGAAATGCCCATCGTGTGCTGAGTTGAACACCTTCCAGAGCGAAGATTGAAACTGGTATTCAGTCTTGTACACCCCAGAAGAGATGTTTGCGAGGACAGCTGCAAATCCTGCTCTGAGATCCACTGCTGGCTCGGGGTATCCTTTTGGTGGATCTTTCAGGTACTCGATGGTTGTTTGCCACTCGATGAATGGGAGTATTGCCTCGACCAGAGTCGTGGCTTGAGTTGCATGCAATGGAACAGAGGTGAGGCAATCATAACCCAATTGAGCGTCTATCGTTGGAGTTGCTATGCGAAGTCAGTATTCAATGAACATCTGAACGGGACTGGAACTTTACGTACCTTTCGGCGAAGCTGCAAGGAAAGCAGATGCACTGCTCGAGACAACTGCACAAGCTGTAGCTGGGTCGTATCGAGGAACGGCAAGAGAGGCAGCTCCATCCAAGGCGAGCATCACGACAGAAAAATTTCGAAATTGCATCTTCACAAAGCTTTGGTTCCCAACCGACCTGGTCTCAATGCTGACCACAGAAGTAACAACTGAAATCCTATCTTTAAGTACATCATACCGGGGAAACTCCTCTCCCGGTCATGCTTCCGTATCTTGTTCATTGCGACGATCATATGCAGCTTAGGCAATTCATATTTTTGACCTGCTCAATTGAGCTTCGCCGCTCCTTGGTTATTTGCCGGTCCAGGGGCAATTACTCCCGATAAGAAATCGACAAGGATGTAGCTGCATAGTTTCGTGCCTTATGCCAAGGATGGCATAGTTTGTAGGCATATGATATCAGGTACAGATGAAAGTAATTCGAGCCGCATCTTGAAGCATGGGCAAAGTAGCGGTGTTGTATGGAAAGAGAAGGAGAGGAGTGATGAAAGAAAGTGCGGATCATATCCCTCGGAACCGGGACGACGGCCCATTGAGTCTAGTGGTGGTGGGGCAAGTATGGTGGGGTAAACAGTCACGTGGAGGACCACAGACTGCGAAGAACCCTACGAAAGCAGTGCTCCAGACTTTTACTCCAGACTTTTTGAAGAGCCAACTACAGAGCTTGAAAATACCCACTTTAAGCCTTTACAAGGATTTTATGACTTTTATAAAGGCTTTGAGACTACGTAAAGGGAGGTAAATAAGCTTCCATATACTTTTGTAGGGGTTAAAAACAAGGTTAAAACCACTCGAAAAGATTCCGAATATTTGCAAAGGTTACAAAAATAAAGGGTAAAGCTACTCCAATACTTATAAGGGTTGAGATCAAAAGTTAAAGCCACTCGAAAAAGTTTCGAATATTTGTAAAGGTCGAAATTAAAAATTAAAACTATTCGAGAACTTTTAAAAACTTTTATTTTTCGAAATACTTTTGAAATACTTCGGGCCGATTAAAAAAAAGTTGCTAAACGTGCTTTAAACGTGCTTTCAAGTCTATTTTATTGAATATTAACGTTAAAAAAACGAAAATAAAAAGAATTATTTTAAAATTAAAAGTTTTGTTTAAATAAGTCCTTATGCGTGGGTATAATGGGTGTGGGCGAGTGTGCAAATACAGGCAGGAGAAGAAAGAGGCAAAAAGCTTTTAAAGGATTGAAAGTTTTCTGGGAAATGAGAAGTGGATTTTTAGCTTGCCGTGCTGCGCCGAGCCTTAAATTACTCTTATTCTTAGTAGACCTAGTCGCAAATGAGAGCACCCAATTAGAGGCCCTCCTTAGCTGTTTATGCTTTTACCTGTTTTTTTGCATAAAAGTCTGGAGCATGCTTTCTCAGGGGAAAAAAAATGTAGAATCACAACCGCTTTTTCAGCTCTGTACTTGCGACAAGAGAGGGAAATGGTCAAGGGGAAATAAGAAGATCTTTCCTTTTTGCAATCTTTTGCCGTCTTCTCATGCCTCGCGAGCCCTCACAGAGTATACAACAAACCAACAACGCCCACCAAACCCACGACCTCCATCGCAACAAGTTTCCCACCTCCACTCTTTGTAGGAGCCGCTCTGTGCGTAGTAAAACTCCTTTCTTCGAATTGCAGATGACCGAATCGTTATTACTTGTAGAGGAAGCACGAACTGGTAACTTCATCATTTGTTTTGAAATGAGAGGGACTTCTAAAGCTCTTTTGTTTTTCGGCGGAATTGTTTTAGGGGTAGTCAAGCTTGAAAATGCGCTTTCTGTTGGCGGAAACATCGCCATGCCGATTCATTCTCCAAGCTTTTGCCTTTTCATCGACTCTCGTATTCCCATCTGAAACAAATAATTTCCCCTTAATCCAAATACTTGTGTCACCGAGTCTCGGCTCATGCTCTTGTAGCCTAACGAGCCTGGGATTATAAGTCTGTGTTTTACAGGGCTTTTTAAAGCTTCTCGCTAATAAATAAACGCTAAACCAAATTTCGATTTTGAATCACGAAATTAAATTGATTCAAATTTGCTTTATACACTTATTATAGCTTTATAAATATCGCACTACAAGTTCAAATAATTGCGATTTATGCGTATTTTATGCTTTTAAAGTAAAGTCGTGGAGTTTAGTTTCGTCGCTTAAAAGTGCCTTAAAAATGCCTAAAAAACACCGACTTATAGTCCCAGGCTCGTAAAGGAAGAATAACCCTCAGGTTATTAGACTTGGAGCTTGTTGAATTGATGTGCTCCACGAATTCTTACATACCCTATTCCCTTCCCCAATTTACTCGTCAACTCCACCCAACTTCTCATTACTCGCCTCAATAATCCTCGCCCTCAAATTCGGCTCTTTCTCAAACTTCTCATCAAACGGCCACATCGGCCTCCTAATCCTATGGTGTCCCAGCCTCTTCAAGTTCTGATCCACACCACCAGGAGTAAGACCCAGCATCCAGTCTTTCGCCATATCAAACAACTCCGGTTCCAGATACCCTATCTTCACAATCACAATATCCGCTTCCCTCGGCTTCAAATCCAGCTCTGTGAAATCGCTTTCATGATGGTATGGTTTCCGTAGCTTGGTAATGATGGAGAATACGGAACCAATTTGGAGGACAACTTCGATGACGGCATCTTTGTCGCCGTGCTTGATGGAGTGGACGTGACCGGTCATGGTGATGGGTCCCGCGTGGAGGTTGTCGATTTCTGCGCCTGCTGTGACGGTTATAGTTGCTCCGATTCCTGCTTTGACTGCTGTTTCAACAGCCTTTGGTCCTGGGACTGAGGCGTAGATTACGGTTGGGCCTGAGGAGGACTTGAATTCTGGACGAGCGAGGAGGTGGGTAAGCCCCCATGTCACATCGCCACAGCCGCCTGCTGTTGGGTTATCTCCTGAGTCTGAGATGAAGTATGGTCGAGCTTTCGATGCGAGTGCTGTGTCGAGACACTCTTTGTAGGTTCCGGTTGGTGCGACAAATTTGAAATCCTTGTGAGCAGCCCAGAACAGCCTCGCCAACTTCTCCGCACCCGCAGAGACAGCCTCCTTGTCCCATCCCGTAGCAACGACAACAGCTCGATTTCGAGGTTCGTCTGCCCAAGCATAGCCCACCCAGATCGCAGCATCAATGACCCCATCACTCTTCTCAACTTCAGGAACAGCAGCATAGATGTGCGTAGCCGGCTCTAACCTCGTGGAAGTCTGTTCTCCCGGCAGCAAAATCGGAATCGGAACCCAAACCTTCAATGGCCTCCCCCTCCCACTCTTCAATACATCCACCAAATTCTTACAGGCCCTCTCCCTCGTCTCCTTCACATCTACATGAGGCGCGGTACGATAACAAGTTATCAAATCCGTCATGTGACACAACTCCCTCGAAACGTTCCCATGCAGGTCCATGGACGCAGAAACCAGCGTCTCGGAACCAATTACGTCCCTAATCCGACGTAGAAGCACCGCTTCGCAATCATCCAAACCTTCCACGCACATGGCGCCATGGATGTCAAACCAAAAACCCTGAATCGGCCCCGTTGACACAGTGTCGGTGAGGCGAGCAATAATCTCACCCGAGAGTTCTTCAAACGCAGCTCGTGTTACGACTCCACCTGGAAGTGCATGCCCGATAAGAGCTCCCTTCCATTCCGCTTTATCTCCCAAGATCGTTCCAGGACCGATGAATGAGCCGTAATGCTCAATGATCTCAACCCCACGTTTGGGTTTGAAAGCCGGAGCGAGCGTACGACCAGGACTGAACGTTGAAGTCTCGCAAGCCAGTCCAGCGATTGCAATCACGGGTCGCTTCATTTCCGACATGGTGGTGACAAAGCTATATGACGATTGAGATAGGGTACTGAGATGCAGGATCGGGCAGGTTGAGGTTGTATTATATAGACTATTCGGGACTAGTTCGGGAGATTAGGTGCCAGATCGACATAAAGCAGGCTTGTGCAGAGGGGCGGGAAAGCTTAATGTCGTACCCCCTGGGTGAGAACCCCACTCTTGGGTTTTGTGGTTCAGGATAGGAAGGCGGATGCAACGTTTGATGAGGTTGTGGTTAGCGTTATCATGGGAGGAATTTATCGGTAACAAGACTAATTAGATAGATACGTGAAGAGAGTGTTATAACATGCAGACAAAGTCGTGATGCTTCGTGTTCTTCTGTCTCGTGTTTGGATACCGAGAATTGAGAAGGTGCAGAACTATACATCAGTCAAAATGCTGCGAAAAGCTTCAACAGGGACCTGGATGCCCGCATGTAAGTCGTCAATTTTTCGATGGAAAGTGCTTGTGCTCTGTGATCAGGAGAATCGTACATCGTGGAACTGGCCAGGGGAGAATGGTTTTTGCGCCGACATCATTTCGCCGAAGTCCTTTAATCCGTCGTTGAGAGATCGTGCTGATAATCGGCTTCAATTCTAGGGGTACCAGAATCAACTCTCACCATTTCGATCCTCCTCATGTTCTGCTCAATGGTTCAATCAGCAGTGCGCTCCCTCCCCTCTCTTCATCTCCCCAGCCAACACTTCACAGACAGGCGGCTACGACGGCTCCATGCTCAACGGCCTCAACATCCTCCCCTCCTACACCGACTACTTCAAACTCAACGCTGCAACCACAGGTCTAAACACGGCATCCGTCTTCATCGGTAGCTTTCTCGGTCCCCTCTGCTCAGGCATCATCGCTGATCGTCTGGGGCGTCGTCCTGCAATCTTCTGGGGTTCAGTGATTACTTTGCTAGGAATCTTGCTCCAGACAGCAGCGCAAAATGTCGCGATGTTCGTCATTTCTAGGATCATTTTGGGCTTTGGATCTGCGATTTCGGGGATTGCTGGTGGTGTGTATCTTTCTGAGACATTTCCGAGTAGATGGCGAGCTTGGGGGGTTGGAATGTTGAATAATTTCTATTAGTGAGTGGATATCTCCCAATGTCAAGATGAAGACTGATCATGGGATAGTGTTGGTGCTTTGATTGCTGCTGGAATCACTCTCGGTACTGGGACCTGGAATTCGACTTGGGCGTGGAGATTGCCTTCACTTTTCCAAGGCATTTTCTCACTCCTCTGCATCATCGTTCTGCCATTCATGTAAGAACCCAACTGCAACGAGCCAAGCATCCTAACTAACCCTTCAGCCCCGAATCTCCACGTTGGCTAGCCCACGAGGATTACCTCGAAGAGGCGCTCATCGTCTGCGCCCAAACAAACGCCGACGGAGATGTCTCCGATCCAGTAGCCTTGACCGTGTACAAGGAAATCGTAGACACGATCGCATGGGAGAAGAATGAGGGCAAAACAATGAGTCCTATGGAGATGTTCAAGACCCCCGTGGCGCGGAAGCGGCTTCTCATCGGAATGTCTCCTGGTCCCTTTTCCTGCATTGCAGGGAACATCATTGCTTCGTATTATCTTGGGTCGGAGCTCGATACAGCAGGCATCACGGATTCGCTGCAGCAGTTGAAAGCCGTGAGTACCATTCCAGCCTGAGATAGTTGAGAAATACTGACAGAACAGAATGTCGTGCTGAATATCTGGTGTCTTGCTTGTTGTCTAGTAGGAACTCATCTCGTAGCAAAATGGGGCCGCAAACCGACAGCGCTCCTCTCTCAAATTCTGCTTATCATCTGCCTTTTCATCATTGGTGGCCTCTCGAAAATGTATGCCGACAATCCAGATGGCGCCTCTCAGAGTTTAGTGTATGGTGACGTAGCAGTCATGTTTTTGTTCCAGGGCTTTTATTCCATTGCGTGGACGCCACTACTTTATCTCTACCCTCCTGAGGTCATGAATTACTCCATCCGTGCGAACGGTCTGGCTGTTTCGGCTTTGGGACTGAATGGGTTTGCGTAAGTGCTCTCGTTGGAGTTGGGTTAGATATTGTACTGACATTTGTAGCTTGGTGTTTGTCTTCATCATGCCCATCGGCTTGACCAACATTGGTTGGAGGATGTATATGGTTAATGGATCATGGGACATAATCATCGCGGTTCTTATTGTGAGTCTCCTTGAAATTTCCCAATATCGGTTTGCTGACTCGAGGAGGCCGTCTTTTGGGTGGAAACGAAAGGCAAGACGCTGGAAGAAATTGACGCCATATTCGAAGGCGAGAAGCATTCTTCTGTACCAGATGTCGAGATGGTAAGAAGAGGCGAAGCTCAGATCGATACGAGCGCGCTGAAGCAAGATTTGGAAGTTGAGGTACAGACTCATAAAGAGAAGGAAAATTGAGAGCAAATGCAAAGGGTTCCAAGATATGGCATGTGCATGTAGAGATTCTGATTCGTCCAGAGTCATCATCAATGCTGAGAACAAAGTCGTCAAATCATTTTCCTCATCGACCAAATGTCAGCTGTGGTTGAGAACTTTCCAGCGCCCCAATCTCCCAGCCTTCCCCAGCACATTCTCATTTGTACCAATACCCATCTTCAATCCAACTCAACCTCGCATGATGTCTGTGGAACCATCCCTGTATCCAACCGACAACATCGTCGATAGCCAACCCAAGAACCACTAATGCCATGCCAATGACAAGGATGATCACCACACCCAAGGTACTGAAGTTCTGATACCCAGCCACATTTCGAATCATTTGTCTTTGGCAAACCGCTTTTGAATATGGATCATTTTCCTGGGGAACAATAATAGAGCCACCGTACTCAATGATATTTGCCGGGCCGGTAGCTCTCTCCATCAATGCTTGCTGCAATGAAGCAAGAGAGACCGCAAACCAGCCACGCATTTCAATCTGCCATTGATTAGAAGGCAGCTTAGCAACCTGTGCATTGGAGAAGACAGTGGACTGAGCTTTGAGTGCCGAATTCCCTCGACCATTGACAGAATAGAACATGCTTGACTCTCTCATGGCGAGGAATATTGTCCCTGCAGTCTCGAATTGATACATATTAAGGCCAATCTGGAGATACTCGTATATAAGCGACTCCAAAGGTCCCAAAGGTGTACATCCTTCGAGGCCTGGTTTGGATGGATTGCAGACCTGGTACTGGTCCACACAACCGGTGACAGTAATCCATTGATCGGCCACGTAGTAGAAGAGGGGTGTGCCGTCCGTCTGAGTGATGTTTTGTTCTATGTTGGCTGAAAACATCGGGTCCGAATTGCTGTAGACATAGTTGATAGCATTAGGGGCGAAGAAAAACATGCTAACGTCGGCATCTGTTCTGTTGAACGCTTGAACTGGTTTCCAGGAGGAATTCTGTCCCGCTAGAGCGTTTATGGCCCTGTGAGATAGTTAGTCATACGCCATTCGTTACAACAATGAACTTACTGGAGATCGTAGCCCTCGTTGACATAGTATGAATGTGTGTTATACTCGTAAGTCCAGTTAAACCCAGGAAACGCAGTACCCATATTAAGCTGAATATACTCATCCGTCATCTCTCCTCCAGCGACAGTCTGGTTGGCTAGAACAGCATATGGCTGAGCGCGAATTGGCGTACAGGTAGCAACCTTTCGCAGCGTGACACGTTCCGAAGGTTTCGCATCTATACCAAGAATATCGTGGGAGTCAAGTGCCCCAGTGTCCATCTGGTAGGCAGAGGTAGGTCCTAGCAGGCAAGTGTGCGACTCGAAAGGACATGATGCATTTTGATTGGTAGTCCAAGGAAGTTGCGGGACGTTGTATGTATTGCACTGGAGAGGATCGGTGTTCTTGGTATCGTAGCATTGCCTAGCATAACTCGCGGCAGAGATGCTATCATTCAGAGATTTCAACTCCCACCCAGTTACAACAGAGGCGCCGAAGGTCCAGAACCCGCAATTTGCGCCATCAATAAGGACCTCGGTGCCAGCGGCTTTGGTGACTTGGGATGAGAAGATACTTGCGGCGCCAAATGCGGCTGCTATGATCAGAGCAAAGGCGATGAGATACACGGTACGAGACCGCCAGAATTGCCACCATCTAGTTCGGACATGTCTCCGCCATGCAAAGGAGACTCGAGTAAAGGTCCAGGCAGCACCGAGTGCAGAGTCTGAGTTCTTGAGGACTGCCTGTTGCTGGTAATGAAGTGCATCATGCGGACCACTTTTCGCTCGAATTTGATGAATGAGATAGCTGGTGATTCTCCAAAATGCCCCGCCTGCTGTCGTGATCAAAAGGACTAGAAAGGCTTGTAAATATCCGCCATCCTTGGTTGTGAGGGTAATAGTAGCTCCGAGGATAGTGTTCCGTGAGTGGTTGATCCATGGGCCCGTATAGATTGAGGTATTTGAAGACATATTGAGAGCCGTGGAGTGCTAAGGAGGGGATCATGCTTGTCAACCTGAGCTTATATGCCATAGCAAGACGCCAATTGTCACACAGATTGTGGCTTGCATGCATTTCCAGCTCATATGGCGAGGCTCCCCGCCATCATGTTCATGTTCGGACGAGGCTGAGACATTGAAAGGTTCGAAATCGATCAAAATGTTCTCCCAATGATGTTCATCAAGAAAGATCTTGTTCTGCAGGGTTCTACCCCGACTTCAAGTGAAAGCTTCACGAATTGGGCGCCACGATCCTATAAATAGTAGTTATCGCAAAGCGCCTGAAAAACAAATGAAAATGTATCGACACATCAACATTGGTGGCGTTCGATACTTCGGTTGGCTTGAGAAATGGTGCACCTGATCGAACATGCGTGGCTCAGAAAATTCGACGCGTTCGAGTACTGAAGGCAGTCAACCTCTCCGGCGCCAACATAGGATACATTTTGACTTCCGTTGCAACTGCTACTTGCTGACCACAAAACGGAAGAATCTATTCGGGAGGAACTCTTGATGCAGGAACGACGATGAACGCAGAATGTGATGAAGAGCGAGAATTCGCGAGGAGGACGTTGCGGGGAAGTTGGTGTGACCACGCTAAGGTCAATAGGCTAAGCCTCTTTGGGACGTACAGCCCCTTTCTCCGCTGAGATATGATCGATGTACTGTTCGAACAGAAAAGCCAGAGTTGCCGTTTTGTTTTGTGGACTTAATCTCACTGTGCAAACTGCAGCGCAACTTCTCCCTTTCCGTTCCCGTCTCACGTGGGTTATACCAGCTCAAGGTTGAGACTCTTCCGCAAGCAGTAGGGTTACTTCTGTGCATGATCTAAGTTCGCTACAGTGTCTCCATCTGGTCTGGGGTCCTTATACTATTTTTTCTATTCCAAATTCTATTTAGAAGATGATGTGACTACGTACAGTTCTCACTACGTGCGTTGCCTCTTGTCATTTTTGAGAATTTTTGTCCCATTCCTGCTCTGCATCATTTTCTTCTGACAGTATCTCTAAAAATGAAAGCAATATACATAAGAGGGACTGTCTACCCCTCCACTTGAGGACAGCGGAGCTGCCACATGCTGTTGATCTGTCGTGGTCTTCACGTTTCGAGCGCCAGAGAACTACTTTCGGGATTAGAAGTTTGTTGTTTCTCCTCGTAACAGATATCGCAGTTCATCTACGAATTCTGATGGCTGAAGTAACACTAGTGTAGCCTTTTATAGATGTCAAAGGTTCGATTTCAGTCCCGCAATTCGGGCAAGCTGCGCTTTCAAGTGAATTTAACAAGACATGATCCTGCAATGAAGCCTGAGCTGCGCTCTTTTGCCTGCTTGTCGTCACGCATTATTGAGGGCGGCTTGTATTAAGATTCTAGTCCTAGAAGATTCGATAAAATGTCAGTGACTTGAGGCCTCACAGACTCATGCCCAATGATGTTGAGTAAAACACGAGGAAAGTTTGAAAAAAGTCTTGCCTTTCACTTTCATCTGTGGCTCAGAGACGGTCGTTGACCATTTTAGAGCGTATCAAGTATAAAGATTCCTTCCGTACCACTTCGCACGATGACCAACTAAGCCGGGCTTGATAGAATTCTATATTGAAAATTTCATCGTCACGAAGATCCAACGTACTCACTGAGAAGCCTTGAGCCGAGAACGAGGAGTGTGCCTTTTGGGTTATGCTAATTTAGGGTCCTGACTCCTATGCAAAATCAGAATATGCTGGATTGATTAACGGCAGAATGAAATATAACAATGAGAATATCCATATCAAGAACGGCAACCTTTTAGTTGGCCTGGAGAGCGGAATCTCAGGATTAGGAGTTATCAGCTGCATTTTATGTTCAAGAGAAGCTCATGTGAAACTGGCCCGGGCCTCTCTTCTCCTTACGGAGGAAAGTCATTCAGAAGCTTTTAGAAACTACAACTCGAATCTTCGTTGGGGGGTTATTTATATCACACGTCCCGCTAAGAATGAGATTGTTGCGAGAGCTCTGTTCTGAATTGGTACAATGGTTCAGGTGAAGCTGGTTACAACGTCGCCATAGTCAGAAGTGGATTTGAGGAGCATCTCGGGAATTCCTCTGACCCTTTCTTGCTTCAACACCTCCGAAGTATAAAATCTTCCCCCCTCTCTATCCGTCACAGACACAATCTACACGTGGTGTGTTGTGCCTTCACACGTGAAAACTAGCTCGAAGAAGTGTAACCCAGGCAGCTCCGTCTTTGTTGATCAATCTCATTCCGATTAGGAAGCACAATTCCAAAATCCAGTTTCCAGCACCAGCTGTTCGTTCGAGACCTTTCACTCGCCTCATGCCACCGAATATGCGAGGGACATTGACAACAAAATACGAAATGACAGCAATCACTGGAGTCTTTTGAACTTAGAAAGGGTGAAGTCCCAATCCTCCTTTCATCTTTTCCCTCAGCAAGTGAGAATTCAAGACGGCTACGCGCCGAGAAAATCTTTTTCTCAAACACGCGTGGTTCTCGTCGAATACCCTGCATGATGTGCTTTGAAGAAGATACTCAGGTTTGTATATGGTATACAAGGTGTGTCGTAGGCTCAGTCGGGGTATTGGATGTAAGATACATGGTGTTCCTCCACTCGTTTAAGTATCAAGGTTGAGAGCGTACATTCATACCCTGCTAGATGCCCACAAGCCATGTTCCAATGTATACTAAAAACGGAGAAAGTGCTGACTCTTGACAGGAAGCGAGTGAAGGTGGAGTTCTCAACCAAAGCTCTCTTCATCACATCAAAACTCTAGACGGAGCAGCATCTAATTCAGTGCTCAAGTATAAAGCCCTTCCCCTCACCTCTTTTCACAACTAGACATAACGAAGCTATATCACCACAAGATACAAGTGGAGTAATTGCGCAGCAACACAAGACCGTGCTTTGAGCCTTCTCGTAAACACACAGGGCTTATGGCCAAGCAAAGCAGCCGTCTGCCTTCGTCTTCGCTTGAGGATCTTTGCACTGCTTTTCAAGTAAGGAGTGAAATGTTCAAATTGACAGCGAAAGAGTAGATGACAGCAAAAAGTAGCGACTAAAAAAGCCGATGTCTCTCATGTCTGGAGGGTCGCCTCGGGCCGAACTACTTCATTTAGTCACAATCTTTCCTGCTTGTGTCTACTCGAGGAAGAGAAAAGTAGAGATCTTTACGTGGACACGGTTTGCACCAGACGCGGAATTGTTCAGATGTTCATTGGATCAAGTTGCGGTTGGAGTTCAGGATAAGGTATTAAGGACCTATTTTATATTCTCAGTTTACCCACCAAGATCAAGAATCTTAGATTACTTACTCTTGACTCGAAAATTAGTTGGGAGACTCAGTGATTCGAGTGAATCTCGTAATTTTATCTTAACCCCACGTTCCCATTCAAATCCTCAACCTGTTCTTCTCGACGCTCTGGCTAGACAAGTATAAAGGCGCTCAGCTCTACCACTAGTGTCATCATAAATGGCCACAATCTCGCTACTATCAGCGGAAGCAGGGACTCAACTCGGACGCCAGTCCACCTCGGTCATATTCTGCCGAGGTAGAAGCAGAATGCTATACTTGAATGCTCTCCTATCGAAGTTTCTCTTTTCCAAGGGAGGGGCTCGGTCCTCTCTCAAATTCCTACTGAGCGAGAAAGATTTGACAGCAGGCCTCGGAACGACAGCAATAGAAACAGACAAGGCAATTCCTCTCATAAGTGGAACTAAGTTCAGGAAGCGAATATGCAAGATATCATCCGAACCAACTCCCTTTGAATAGCACCTTCTGGATCTTGGTCAATTCTCGCTGCACATACTTGAATAACGTCGAGCTCATCCGTCGCTGTCAAGGTTTTGAAGCTGAACTTGAGCGGGGGTATTTATACCACCTCTAAAATCCAAGTGGGTGAGATTCTTGCTTTGGTTTTGGTACGTGGCGAGACCAGAGGTAATTGAGAGAGTTGAAAGTGAATCTCGCCCATCTCAGCCCCTCGAGCCCTGATCCTTCAACACCAGCACTCAAGTATAAAACCAACCTCACCCTTCTAGAATACAACCATATGCAAAAGCTATAGGCAAAGAGGCCAAAACCATCTTGATGGCCACTCTGCGCTGCCAAATTCACACCACTTTTCCGAGACCTCGTCTCAATACCACAAGTGAAAGGACAATTCCATCAAATTTCTGGCTCGCCTGCCATCGTCCTCAGCCTTCGTCAAACTCCGAATGCGGGGTATTTATTAACGGTGGAAGGAAGAATGACAACAACAAAAGCCACAAAACAAACGATTAACTATCGATCATCTACAAATACGTAAAACAAGCAGATCATGAGAGAAGCTTGGAAATTGAGGAAAAGGATCGCAATAATGGAAAAGAACTACACACGCGTCTCGAAACGTCTTGTCCAATGGCGCTCCAACTTATTGGGTATATTGGAAGGATGAACTGTGGGAGATGGACAAGGTATTTATACTAGAGTCGAGATGAGGGGAGTTTCGATCTGTGTCAGTTTGAAGAGATGAGGGTGTTGGAGTGAATGCACTTAAGTCTCTGACGTCGCTGTGAGTGAACATAGTTCAGAAGGTGGGAAGCGAGTGGCTCTTTCCAGAATGGAATGATTTATTGGCAGGTTCAAACCTTGACTCAAAATCGCTCTTTTCAACCAACCCAAGCAATGGAGTGCGTGAATGCAAAATAATTTTATTAGCTATTACAGTTCAGCTCAGAGCTTCTACCCTCGCCTGCCCCTCGCTCAGGACACACAATTAACAACCACCACTCGTCCCAACAGGTCCCACCCAAGCATCATTTGTGGTGATAGCGGCGCTTCCACAGGACGGTACCGTCAAAGTCCGATTCTGCGTCTCGTAGATGTATGGCTGGTTACAGTCCTCCTGTCGAACGTATTTGTAACTGACCGTCTCCCCCGCATTCAAATACGCACTCACACTCCAAAGCGGCCTCGCTTGAGTATACCCCCCGGCCCCCAAAGGCAACGAGTTCGAAATGTCCCATGCACCGAGATCATCTGTGTTTCCGATAACATAGATGTTCTCCCCAAAATACGTCGTAGCGTTGACATCAAACACAACATTAACCTGACATGAACTCGTCACGTTCGGAGCACCTGCCGCTATAGCGGGAACATAAACATCCGTTGTGCTAGTACCCGCACAAGTAGCGGGCGGGGCAACCACTTGTCTGCTAACCCAGGAAGCAGGATACTGCCCTGCTCTTCTCTGAGCCATCGTGACGAAAGCAGCATATGACCACGTCAGATCATTTGCTGAGAGAGGAACTCCAGTATTGCGGTTGAACTGCTCTGCAAGGGAGCCGTTCGCAGGCGTGTATTTCTCCGCTACAGCGACGAAGGAATCCGCGTAGGCGGTTACGGCGTTCACGATTTGTGCGAAAGGGGAGTTGGCGTTTCCGGAGTTGTACTGACGGATTGTGACAGAGGGGTATACGTCTTGGAAGAATGCCAGAGAGGTTGAGTCAACGATTAAGTTGTGGCGGGCTTTCCATTGGGCGACAGCGTCGTAGAGGAATTCTGCGGCGGCTGTAGTGATGAGGTACCTGTTTCCTATCAGTTCATGCCACTGGACGAAAGGTTGGTGGGCTCACCATGGGTTTCCGCCCTGATAAATATCCTCCGCATATCTTCCGACCGCGATTCCTTGTCCCTCGGGGATGCCGTTGTTGATGGTGTAAGTAGCTCTGAACGTATCCATCAAGACCTTGAAATTCGCCAAATTCTTACTATGGCATGGCTGTAAAGTTGGAGAATCACAATACGCATCGATATCAAACACTGCAATCGGGCCTAAAATCGAGTTCCCATCCAGTCCCGTACGTCCATTATCAACATTGATATTGCTGACGATGAACTCTCCATTCCAGAAACTCTGCAGGAAGCATAGAACTTCAGGAGCTTGGTCGCAGCCGGTACAAGTGACGCCAAGATCCTTGGCAAGTTGAGCACCTTCGACGAGAGAACGATGCTGGTTCTGGATTGTAAAGAAGCTGGATCCTTGTGTCTCTTCCCAGAGATCGAAACCGGTCTGATTCCAGTATTGACCGACGTATGAAAGATCATTCGCGATGATGGGCCAGACGATTGTTTTCGCCTTGCTCTTTTGTCCGTTGTCGATGAGCCAGTTGCTGTAAGTCATCAGGGCAATGGCTCGGAGAGCAGGGCCGTCACGTTGAGGACGACCCCATGCACCGTTGAAGCGGGTGCCGTCGACTTGGTACTTCGGTTCGCCGAGACCGAGACCAGCAGGGAGGAACGTTCCTGAAGGGTTGGAGACAGTTTGGAGTTTGGCTTGGGCGTGGATGTAATCTTCGACGTAAGATTCAAGTTCTGTGTTTCCAAAGATGAATTCGTCGATTAGCATCTTGAGGGTGAGAGCTGAGTCTCGACTCCAAGTATAGAAGTCTATATGAGATCAGAATCCATATCTCAAATCAAGCGGGGGGAACTCACAGTCAGGATTGACTTTACTCGGACTCGCAACGATGAAGCCCGCCCCGGCACCAGGAACCTTCGCTCCATCAGGTCCAATATTGTCCAAAGCCCCCTGCAATGCAATCACTCTCTCGGCAGCAACGAAAGAGTCCAGATCTCTCTTGCTTGGTGCAGCGATGGATTGAGAGAAGAAGCAGGACAGCAGTCCCAAAACCTCGACAGAGAACCGCATCTTGACGGGAAATGAAAACAAGACCTCTCGATCGTTGAACAAGAAGACAACGACAAGGAGTAAGACGAGGGTCAGTAAATATATATCTCCCCAAACTCCCATCGCATTCACGTGAACTCCAATTTCTCCGTCTCCGTCCCTCACCCCAGGGATCAATCGAGAAGTTCACCAGCCTCCCGCAACAACCCTAACCCCTTTCCCACGGCCCGACTCTTTTTTGCGGAGTCCCCATCTCCCCATTGGTCATGCCACACCATCTGATTGGGGAAGCGGGGTAGCTGCAGCACTGGTTCAGGTGCGTGGCGCATTGCCCCATGCTGTGGCTGCTTGTGCCTGGAGTATTTGGCCGAGATGCGCTTCTTGGTGTCGGTGCAATCCTTTCTAGAGGCTCCGAAGATATGGCCGAGTATCGAGCCTCAGTGGCGCTGAATTGGTATTCCGGGGATTAGCATTGGAGTGGTTTAAGGGTGACGTATTAGTGAGCTGCGCTGAGTGGACAGTGTTAGCGATGTCTGACCAGGGGAACGATAGTCCCTGGACAGTGCCTCTCGGAGGCTGAACTTAGGGTATGGTTCGTCCCATCTCTTGTCGTCTGGAAAAACATGCAGGCAGCAATACGATTTGCCTGCTTTTCGTTCCAAGCATCTGGGAAATTCTGTTCCGAGTCACTTGGCAGCATTTTTGAAAATGAATGATGTATGATGGGAGAACAAACAAAACATATGATGATGGTAACCTAATAGTATTGCTTCAATATTTACCGATCAATGATATTAGTAGAGCCGCATTTCCGAATATTCATCCATGATATCACCATCCATGGCTCCACGCACATATACCTCACCCAGGAGGTCATACGTTCCTGCACCTTCTCTTTTTGGAAGTATAAAGGGAACTTCCGATCTAGGAAACATGCAAATTTGATCTCCTATATTCACGACATTTGATGCGACAAGAATATGCCCTGCTGAAAAAAAATGCAAGGCGTTTACCACAAAGGGCTTTTGCCAAAGTCCAACAATACTAGGCCACGGTGTATTTATCGTTTGTAAAATGGGATCCAAGCCCTTACGAAAATAATATTTTAAATTTTTATAAAAATTAAAATTAATAAGATAATAATAAGTTATATAATATGAGGAATATTTGTTGCCCATGTAGATATATAAGCGCTTGGTGATAAGAAATAAAGAGTCCTGAAAACTTCTATAAGAATAAAAAGGCGTATTAGGAAGTAGGAAAGACCCGTAATAGCGATAAAACCCATAGCAATATAAGCAAGATAAATTTTGCTTTTGGAAATTAGCTTAGGAAAGAATTGCCATACAGTCAAGAAGCCCGCAAAAAAAAACGAGGTAACCAAAGGAGGGTAATGCTGTACACAAGACAGACGCCGTCCTCCATAAGTTTTGCTCTATCTAGTTTGGAAAAGTGAAATTCCAAGCTGCCACGTGTATAGCCCCAAAGAGAGTAGTGCTTAAAAGGAGACTTAAATGTAACGCCAAACTTGTTGAACCTATGTCACCAAACAAAGTTTTGGGATAGGTATCGGGGACGTCTGAACTAGAGCCCCAAAGGCTGTCGTTAGGGAGAGGGGCACCCTTCATATCGAATGGAGGCCTGTAAATGCTCATAAAGAAACCAATCCCCTTGTTTCCCGGTACTTGGAGGACCTCTTGAGGAATATGCCCATTATATCTATGGATTGTATAAGGTGTTTGGATATCTTTCGGTTTGCTCCACTGCAGAGCATAAGTGATAACTGCGCATAGTGAGAAGGCTATGACAGCAAGCTCAAGCTGGGAGATTGCGAGACCTCTTGCCCAACGCACAATGACCTGCAAGGCATTCCAAGAGATCTGTACGATCGCGATGATCTTAGTAAAAGAGTCACTTTTTGCTTTGTCCTGAATCTCATCAACAGTGATGGATGGCAACGTTGGAACGAGTTCTCTTTTCCTAAGTCTCCTTAGCTGATCGGCGTTTATGTGGAGAATGCCACTACATGCAGTGCATTTGTCGGTTACGGCAGTCTTCGATGGCCTAGGCAGCGTCTTCCCATGGATTTTGCGGTCTAGCGATGAACTCTGGTTCTCGCAACTTTGATCAAGAGTGGGTCCATCGGTATTGGCTTCTGTGATCAATTCAGAAGTAAGAGTTGTAGAATCCAGCGAGGTGCATCGTAAGACAAATCCTCCCATATCTGCGAAAAGACAATGCGTCAACGACCAAGGAACGTCATTCCTGCTTGGCCAAAGGCTCTATCTCAAGCTGCTGTATTTTGGCGTTCGTGAGGTTCCAAGCGGCTGAAGAGAGCAAAACCTCTGGAGCAGGCATAGTCACTAGCATCCATTTTAGCTTTGTCCAGAAGCCCTTAAGCATCCATTTCAAGTCTCCTCGCTAACCTGGTTCCCGTCCTTCCCTCTGTTCAGGAACATTTAGGTGTAGTATCGTCCATGTACACGCAAGTACGGTAAAAAGACAGCTCCATAGGATGTCGAGTGTGCCACGAGCATCTGGGGAGCCAACGAAATTGATAGAATGCTCCGGGCCCGGACAATGTAGATTGAAGGTTGTGTATGCTTGTACTATGACTGCGGAGTTACAAAATAGAATGAAGATAGATTTGTTGGATAGGTGCATTGTTGACTTCAAGTAGAGACTATTAATGAGGTAGTGGCTTGGGGCGTTGTGGTCAGTTGATGAAATTGTGCAATTTGTAGCACTGTTGTACGGAGTACGTTCATCCTATTTAACCCTCCCATCAATGAGCTATTTATAGTAGTGCCAGGCCTACGCCTTGCGAGCACTGCTTCTGTATAGGGTAGGATATAAGACTTATTGGCTCAAAACCTGAATTCTAACCTTTGGGCGTAACGGCAGGCTCCGCCGTGTACGAAGGTCTGGCTGACTGCGCCACTCGTTAACCAAGATTTTTTGGCCCTTTTAAGACAAAATTGGCTTGGTATACACGTGATACAATAAAAGTGTAATGCGTGCATGCAGGGATAATGCAGCTAGCGCCTTAGCAATATGGCTTAGTTTAAATTCGCAAAACGTTTATAACGCTAATAATTATATTAAAATAAAATATATAATATTATTATTATTATTATTATCATAAATATAATTTATAATACTTTTTACTATTTTAAGGCTTATTCCACGTATAGCGCCATTTCCAAGATTCTCCAAAACTCCAAAACCCAACGACTTGTTTTGCGGTGCGGATCACGTGTGGTCAATATTATTCGGCAAGACACTCGGAGTGGAGTCACGAAACTGCAAGGGTGTGAGCCAATGGTTCTCAAACATGGGCGTTTTGAGTTCTTGCACTTGAATTTCAGCCGCGGCTTCGAGGCTGCTTTGGGATGACCTTCCAAAAAGGTCATCGACTCATCATCAATAAGTGCGTAAGAGTCTCAGAATGGAAACTCTACATCGTGCACCAGAAAGTGATCCCAGTTGCGAGGCTTCATGCGAGGATGGAAATCTGTCTCGCCCGTGGTCATGGGTAAAGTCAAAAGCAAAATCCGGGTTCTCGAACGACGATCATATTTGTAAGTATAGATTGTAAAAGAGAAGGTAGCCTAGATCTAATACGCATCCCACGAAAGGTAGCCGATCTGCCCGACAACTTTTGACAATTCCTCAGACCAGACTCAACCACCTCAGACGATTGAGAACACGCCGATTTCCGAGTTTAGGTACAGAGAGCCATCTAAAGTCAGTGGGTGGGCTTTAATTTCAGTCGGCCTCTCTTCGCTCTTCTGTGCTTTAAGCCCATCCAAAAAGAGCCCACACCTATCATTTCCGAATTCCATGATCCCAATCCGTTGGTACTCTCCCTGATTCTCGGCAGGCAAGAGACACAGTCCATGAACCAAACGATGCCCATCAAACTCATGGCCTGGACGTCTTATTACCGTTTTGGCTACTGGCAGGAAGCAGGACCTGCCAATATCGGCATACTCGACTGGTTCGTCGGGATGGATGAATGCCTGGAGCGTATGCGCCTCTCTTTCGAATCCTCCTTCCCATAGAGGCTTCTCCTTCTTCTTCGGCAAACCAGCGATGTAAATTGTGGGAGGTAATCGTAAATAAACTAGTTGGTCTGCCGGTGGCCAGTCAGGAGGGACCATAGCCAGTGGGTACAGAGTGCCACGCAATTTCAAATGGGCGTATTTCAAGCGGCCATGAGGCTGTTCACAATCCAATGGACTTGTGACGATTTCAAGAACCTCAATCATGCAGTCTTCGCTGTTTTGACTACAGTATATTCCACAGTCAATGTCTCCGAGTACAGAAGCCCAGGACCACGATGGAGCTTGATAGCTCTCGAGACGACTCGACGAACTTGTCTGGTGAGGTGGCCGAGCACCTACAATAGTTCTCTCCACAATGTCAGGCTCAGGGGCAGGTTTGTTGGTACGCATGCCTTTTCGTACATTCCACATAAGGTCGCCAGGAAGCGTCTTTTTCCAGAGTCCTGCAATCCATTCATCATTCAGAATCTCCGAGAATTTTTCTGCCACTCCCTTTATGGCTACGAGTCTGTCTTTCTCGAATGTGACTTCAGATCTACCATAGGTCGCAAGAACTTTGCATCAATCCTGATGACGCAATCTTTCAAGGTTTGCAACACCTTCCCCAGGTAAGACTTTCTTACTGTTTTGCTTGAATCCAGTGTAGGTGCTCAACTTTACTTCTTTCGGTAACCCATGGGGAAATGTCTCAGATGCTTCCAACTCTCGACATTCCCATACTAGCTGATCGAACGTGAAATGGAGCACACGTGGGGAGAGCCAGCGCTCCTGGGTAATCCAGGCTCTTTGATTGCAGACAGATCTGTAGATCCTGTCTTCCCAAAAACGAAAGTCTGTAACGACATAAGATATCGATTGCTGCCCTTTCCATTGTGATTCGACGATGCAGGGCTCGATTACGTGGCGCGGCGAAATGAGAGTGGGTCCTGCAGCAGTTGCCGAGAGATTCAGAAGAGAGTTTGAATAGACATCTCCCATGGACATGGCTTCACGCTTCCAGTCCTCATCATCTCCTTGAATGATACACAACGAGTCGATCCATAGGTATCTTACTCTGAATTTTCGAGCAAATTGAATTGCTTCCTCAAAGGTCAGAGGGAATTCTTGGGCCATAATTCTTTGCTTCCTTTTTTCAATATTCGATCTGTTTGTCGAGATAGATATGGCACTGTTGGTGGTAGAGTGGCCAATAAGTCAATCAGTCAATTAATCAGTTGGCCATTCGGCCAATTGAATGACTGATCAGAAACCGATCAATTTACTAGCTTAAATTATCAATTGATTAGTTAGCTTATAAGCTCAAAACTAAAAATAATGATATATTATTTTGCAACAAAATTTATTAAACTAGCTCTAAAAACCAATTCTATTTTAATCGCACTACGTCTCTATCAATTGCTCAACGCTTTTTGATGCTACAAAGTCTCTCTCGTAAGACTAGAATTGTATAGAGTTATCTACTTAGAAACTGAAAAAAAAACACGCTTGTACTTTAAATTCATCGCAGAAATTGCAAGGAAATCGTACGCTATTTAAACAAATTAAAACTATTTGATTTCTCTTTTCAATTAGTACTTAATAGCGCTTTTTTTAATATATTGTAATTCTTTTAGATATATAGTTTATTAATCTCTTGCAACAATTGGTATTTCGATTTCTTTTTTTTCGTTTTCTACAAAAATTGGCATTATTTTATTAAGTAACTTTTTAAAAAAATTGATTTTCTTGGACTATTAAAAAATAAAAACTTTGAGAAATTCGCGGAATTTTAATACTACGATTTTTTTGTATTTATCGATCTACAATTTCTTTATTTTTGTTTTAATGAGTGTAACGTGTTTTATTAGATTTATTATTCTTTAATTGTTTTCAAAGTATTTTATTTTAAAACGAGAATATAAAATTATAATTATTATTTATGCAATTGAAAAATCGATTTTATTGTAATACTTTTTCGTCGTATTTTAAGCGAGAGTAATAAATTTCTATATATCGAAATAGAAATAGAATTCGCCGTTTTTAGCGCATTACTCAAAATTTTCTCAATAATTAAGCAAAAAATCGAAAGCAAAAAAAATTTTCTATAAAAAATCGTAAGAAATTTTGTAAGTATTATTTTATATATTCGCGTTACTTTTTAAGTTTTTAGTAATATGAAAAAGAGACTTTAAATAATCATAAATAATCTCTAGAATTGTCTACTTTTTATTGCTAATATAATTTTATTTGTCAATCTTTTTATCGAACGACTTTTTCGATACTCGTAATTTCAAAGTGTAATTATCAAAAGTAATTCGAAATTCAAAAGCGCGACGTATTATAGTGTAAAACGCGTTTCGGTATATATTACTATTTAAAATCAATTTCTAAGTCTTTTTTATTATAATATCATTATTATCGATTTATTAAAAAGTAATAAAAATATTAATACGCTTACTAAAAACTATAACGTAAATTATCAAATTATAAAGTTTTTTTAGTTTTTTACGTTATTTCTACAATTTTTAACGTTTACTCTTTTTTATTACTTTGAATTCTTCGTTTCAAATAAATTGATTTTAATCGTAAAAATAGAATTTAACAATAAAATTAAAAATATAATCGAAACAATAAAAGCGTCGCTTTTTAAAAACGAATAAAATCTTTTTTATAAACTCAATAAATATAGTATTATTATTTGGCGCGTTATTAAAAACGAAATAATTTAAATTGTTTTTATTAATATTAAATCGTTTAAAAAAAAAATAAAAAACGATACATTAAATTGAATATTAAAAACACGATATTAATTTGTATATTTAATTTTATTTTCTACGCAAAAAATACTAAAATAATAACATTTTAAGTATTATTATATATTCGCTATTGTAAATTGCTATAGTAAATTCTTATAATCAATACATCGAAATATCACTAAAATATAAAAAAATCGATCGAATATACTAATACTAGTTTTTTCGTGATCAAAGACCTTGAAAAAATTAATTAATCGTATAATAATAATACTATATTTATTAATAAAATATATTACAATACTAAAAAATGAGATTTTCTCGTATTTCGATTTTTAATTATCAAATAAAATAAATATTCTCGATTTAATACATTTAAACTTTTTTATAATAATAAACTCAAAATAATAAAAGTATTTATAGATTCAATTTTTTATTGTAAAATAAAATTGTAATACAACGATAACGATTTCTTTATTGACTAATTTAAACAATCTCAAAAGTCGTTGAAACGTAGTTTTTCAATATTTAATATTATCGAAAATAATCTATTCCACGAACGCATTAAAAAACTTTTACTAGTAAAATAATATGATCTTTTCGTATAATTCTTTGATAATACTAAATGATTATATTCTTTCAACGCTTTTATTTAATTTAATTCTTTAAGTATTTCTTTTTTTATTAAAACAATAAATTTTAAAAAAATGAGTTTTCGCGTTATTAAATATATTCGAATCGAAATAATATTCTTTGTATCTCGAGAATTCAAAATTATAATAATTTGAATAAATTAATACTAAAAAATATAATAAAAAAAAAAACGTACTTACAAAGTTTATATATTTATAATAATGTAAATACTTTTTTTTTTTCTTCTCGTTATTATTGATTGTATATTCAAAAAATTAAACTCAAGAAATTCGAAGTTTTTTAATTACTCTAGCGATATTATAATTTGATCGCAAACGAATTACAATAGTAAATCGATTATCGAATAAAAATCGTTATAATAAAGTGTGAAACGTAAGTATTTATTGCGCTAAATTCGATTAATGTCTTTAAACGATTCAATTCGCATTCGATCGAAAACATTAATTACAAAAACCGTAAAATCGAACTCTAATATTACAATATCGATAACAAAAAATACTAAAAATAGTTCCAATATAATAATAAATAAAATCGTTAATCTTAAAGCAAATCGAGATAAAAATAGTAATAGTATTAATAAAGAAAGAAAAAGAAAGAAAAAATAGTATTTCTATTGTGTTCTAGTTCACTTATTTTGATCAATCAAAAGCCTTCTATTAAGTTTTTCCGATTCGAAATCTCTCTCAGAATACTAAAAACACCTCTTAAAAACACCAAAAATCTCATTAAAAGCACTTTAAAATCACGAAATAAAAAGCTATCAATTGATCAATTAATGATAAACTGAACTAGTCTTTAACTGAATGACTTACAAGATCAGAATAGCCAATTGAATGGCTTATTTAAATCAGTCGTAAGTCAATTGATCAGTTGACTGACTTATTGGCCACTCTGGTTGGTGGGCCACCGATGGCTCAATGTCATGTAGGGACCAGTTGGCGGTGTGGATGCGGTCTCGATCAGACGGGCGTCTGCGGGAAGGTTTCCACCCAGCATCAATTGGATCAGGATTCAGGATGGCAAGTTGCTCGACGGGATCGTCGTTATATTCGTACTGAAGGTCCAGAAGGCGTGTTGGGTACCATGAAGATTTTGAAGGCTTACATTTGCTGTGATTGTCTTTGCAATTTGAGAACCATTTCTGGATCAACGACCATGTGTTCGGGCAATATATGGACGCATCTGGGGGTGGCAAATCCTTATTGAATACATTTGGTTCTTCTTCAAGCAATTAGTGGTTAAAATTTTCGAAGGAAGCATTCATTTTACATACCCTTCACAGGTGCCAGCATGATAGTTTTGTACTCAAGAATGTCGCGATCCATGGGCGAATTTAAGGCCACCTCCAATTCGAATGCCTGGAGTCGATAGCCCTTCTTTAACATGCTTTCATCAGCGCTGTGCATACGATAGTGTGTACCCGATCCAGAGAATCTACGAATCCGGCCATTTCTCAAAAAAGCGGGGTTGACAAGATATTCTTATGGTGTTTTGTCTCTGAAAAAATGACGCCAGACGATATCACAAATTTGACATCCAGACAGTGCTCCATGACAAAGCTCGGGAATGTCTTCGTGGAGCGGACTGTCAATTTGAGTGATATATTCGATGGACTTGATGGTCTGATTTTAAAGATCTAGCTAGGTGCGGGGACATTATATCCATTGCAGTGCTTACTCAGCACTAAAACCACTCGAAAGTCTAACACGAACGAAGGCATTGGCGCTCTCGTTCCCTTTTCTCGAAAACATCTCCACTCTCAACAACCTTATCAAACAGAGGTGGGAGCTCGCCCTGAAATATGCTCGAGCAATTGGAACAGAGCATTGCTGGATGGATGCACTGAATTAAGAGTTTGGAGACAGATTAACGATGCGTGAAGATGGACCTCGGACCTCGAGGCTGGCGCTTTTCAGCTGAGCTATTTTAACAAACATCCCAAGCGAAGGGTGGGAGCATCACGTGATGTATATGAAAGACAACATGAACAGAGGGGAAAGAGGGTTTGTGTAATTTAAACATGCTGTCCGAACTCAGACAAGATTGGAAATGGGGCTTGAGGTGTGATTAAATAGAAGCTTTCTCATTTGGCCACGACCAATCAAGGATACCAGAGATCGATGTGAAGTATCGTGTCAGACGAGAATTGAAAATCGAAGATCATTGACGGGGGAGACAGCGTATTTTCTATGTCAAAGTAAAGGCCCGTTTTAGATTATACCGACTTGTCTTTCTTTGAAAAGCAATGTTTTCGACTTGCAAAATCGCTCAATCACTTTGAGAGACATGTTACTAGCTATAGTAATCTTGAAAGGTTTCTATTTTGTACACCGAAGTTCAAGCATGCACCTGAAAAGATCTCTTTTCGAATTAGAAAGCGTCTTCGCATGATCATATTGGGCTTTTCTCTTCTTTGTTATGATTGTTCTCCGATTGATATGCTCTGGTACGTTATACTCGATGGCGGGGTCGATACGTAAATAGAATTTGTAGAAACTTTTTCCTTGAAGCAGCTTCCGATTAAGATCTTGGGCCACGTCTTTGTGGACCTTCTGCCAATGCACCTCTCCAATCTCTGCTAGTCGACTATCCATGTCGTAATCAAACTCCCGTGGCTGCTCGAAAACCTTGATTGACTCCTCAATATCAACAGTCCGTTCACCCACCCGGGCTAGATCCGAACTTAATCGCATCTATCCATCTCGCAGAAAACGGCGTGAGTGGCCTCGGCCCCTCTTCCTCTCTGTCCTAACTCTCGATCCATCTACTACCTCTCTTCTTTCAGCTTAACTAAAAGCCTCATCTCTCTTTACGTCAACAGCCACACAGTGTAGACATAAGGAATCAAATACCACGGCGCCCTTCTATGTTGACATTGCTCTCCCTTCTTGCTGCCAAGCTCTCCATGCTACGCTAGTTCAATCTATTAAAATGCTCATTGCCATCAGAGCCTATGTTGCCGTAGAACTTGGAAGGCATTCGAGCCAGAACGGTGTTGCTGGCTAATTGCAAGCCTTTGGGAAATAAATGTCGCCCGGTAGTTTCGAGAACGTCGCATTCTACGTAGCCTAAAGAGCCGTGGTGATTGTCTCGGATTGAGTAGGCATTTTCGATGCCAGAAGCGTCGGCGATGGTGAGTGTGTCTTCGAGACCGCTGTGCGGTCAGCGACTGAGAGAAAGACTTCTTCATCTCTAAGGCCGATCTCGAAGAAGAGGGTGGGATTTCACGGATAGAGGGGAAAAAGCCGAGTGTTGATCCTCGGCGCCGTAGTGATTGCGGGAAACGTAGAGAAACCTTTATTACTGTTGAAAACATCGCAACATCCACGAATGACTTTCCTCAAATACGAAGCCATGTCGCGGCGTGTAATGATACCCACGCAAAGCTAGTCGTTTCACACGCACCAGATCGCGTTGCAGCAGGTTTTGAAAGGGCCACTTCATCGACCGGTCTATTCCTACGCTGTGCCCCACATACTTTCAAGAGAACGACATCTCGGCTGAAGTCGAACCAGATTCGTGGGCCGTGGGAGTCAGTACCGAATGTGAGCTCGTAGCCAGAGTGGTCATTAAGTCAGCTAGCTGATGTCAGTACTAATAACTGATCAGTTATCAACCAGTCAGTTGCTTAGTTTTTCAATTGACAGCCAATCATTTAATAGATTCTCGAATAATCAAATTAATCAGCTCAATAATTAGATTTTTAAGATTTTGAAGTCATGATTTTAGTATTTTACTATAATGTTTTAATGAAAAACCGAAGCGGAAAAACCTAATAAAAAGTTTTTAATTAGTTGTAATTAAGCGAAATAAAGTACAATAAACTACTTCTTATTTCTCTAAGTGAATTTAAGCTCTTAAACACTAGTATTATTATTACTACTTTACTTAAAATACGACGATTTTATTTATTATTATATTAAAACCATTTCTAGTACTTTTTATTTTTGAACTCTCGTTGTCTCAAGCAAATTCTACGACTTTTATAATCAATACTTTCAATCGAATAAAAACTAATACTTTTAATTCGAGTACTATTACTAAACGCAATAAATACTTTCGATTTATTTCTATATATAACGATTATTACAATTTTTATAATTCTTTTTATAAAAATTTACTTGAAAAATATTCGCTATACGCAATTAAACAATCGTTATTCGATAATTAGTTTACTATTTTATCTCGCTTTAAAAAACAATATATTCTTATTAAAGTATTTAAAAAACTTTATTAATCTTAAATATAATTATTAAAATACGCAATTAATAATTATACGAAAACAATAAAACGAAATATTATTTTAATATAAATATATAAACTTTATAAATAATTACTTTATTTTCGATTTATATTTAAATATTAATTTATAAATTACTATAATTCGAATTTTTTTTAATTTAAAAAATTCTATTTCGATTTAAATATTTTTACGAATACTATTAATTACTTTTTCAAAGTATATTATTTCAATGAAAATAATAATATTTAACGATTACAAACGAACGAAATAAAAATACAATTATTAAAATATATTAATAAAAATTATAATACAATTATTTTATTTCGTTAATAAAAATTTATAAACGCTTTCATTAAATAAATAGTTCTTAACAATATTAAATACAAAAAAACAATTTTTAAACGTTTTTTTCGATTATTTAAAATTACTAATAAAAATATTATTATTACAATATTTACATTTTACGTTACGATTGAAAATTAAATCTATAAATATTTTATTTATTTCGAACTTTATATTATCGAAAAAATCAAACGTATTAAATCGAAAATATTTATATTTTTTAATAATTAAAAATCGAAACGAAAAAAAATATTTTTATTTAATATCGTAATACATTTTATTAATAAATTTAATATTATTATAATACGATTAATTGATTTGTTAAAATTATTAAAATATAAAAAAAACAAATATTGATATATTTAATTAATTTTTTTATATATTAATAATATATCAATATATTGAATTATAATAATAATTTATTATAATAAATATATTATTGAATTCAAAATATTATTTTTTTAATATTTTTAAATATGAAATAATATTTAATATATATTTTAATATTATATAATATAATACGTTGTTTTATATTCTTTTTTCAAACGATTTAAAATTACTAATAAAAATTTAAATTATTTTATTTTTAATAATATAATAAATAATAATATTACATTTATTAAATTTATAAATTTTTTTTTTTTCAATTTTAAAAAACGTTATTTTTATTGTTTTAATTATATTTTTAATTTTATTATCGAATTTTATTTTTTCAATTAAAACAAAAAATTATATAAAAAGCAAATAAACGTAATAAAATTATAAAAATAAAAAAAATTATAATAATAATACGAAAAATTAAAAAAGTTTTACAATTTAATAATATATATTATAATTTTTAGAAAGTGTAACGATTTTTTTATCGCGTTATAAACTATATATAATATTGAAATTATTATTAATAAAATTTAAAAATTTGTTTTTAATAGTAATATACGTTAAAACGCGTTTTATATTATAATTAATCGTATTCTCGAATTGAAAAAAACTTTATAAAAATATATTTTGAAATTACGAGTTTTTAAAAATTATTTTAATAATAATAAATAAATTATTTTGAAATTAATTAAAAATCAATTAAAATCTCTTTTTTTTATAATTAAAAATCTAAAAAATAATATCGATATATAAAATAGCGTTTATAAAACTTTTTATAATTTTCTATAGAAATTTATATTTAGTTTTAATTTTTTTTTTAATTATTTCGAAAATCTCGAAATGCGTATTAAAATTAGTAAATTTAAAAATTATTTCAATATTTAAAATTTGATTATTTTTATTTAAAATACTACGAAAAATTAATATTTTAAAACAAATATTTCGATCGCGTAAATAATAGTAATTGTTTTATATTTTCGTATAAAATAAAAATATTGTAAAAATAATTAAAAAAAAGTTTTAAAACTCTTGAAAATAATTATTTTTTTTCGAACGAAATTGAAAAAATTGTAAATCGACAAATATAAAAAAGTATTTATAAAGCGAATAAATAATTTATTACTAATATTAAAAAAATTACTTTTAAAATCGAATTTCTTTGAAAAAATTTTGAATCGCGTTATATTAATAATAAAAAACGAGAATAAACTTATTATATCAATAATTTAATGTGATTAATTATAGTATTATTTGAACGAGTTTTTTAATATAAGAAATTTTTTTTTTAAATATTGAAAATTTAAAGAAATTAAATAATTTCAATTTGTGCAAATAGTATATAATTTCTTTATTATTCTAATTATAAATTCTAAATATAAATACGTTTTTTTTTTTATTACGAAGTAAACTATATAAAAAAGTACTAATTTGACAAGAGAACTATTATAGTACTAAGAGTATTTAAATAATTAATAGAGAAAAAAAATAATTCAAATAAAACGAGTATTTGAAATAGTTTTATTAAATTTCAATAAAAAATAGTAATATATTTTTATTTTTACTCGAATTAATTAGTAATTGATTAATAGATTATTTAAATTATTTAGCGGTTTTTTTTATTGTTAGTTATTCAATTGTTTATTTTGTTCGAATGATTAAAAATTGATTGGTTTAATGATTATTTTACTCGTAGTCGCTATTTTGTATCACGCAGCGGGGTTTGGAGTAGACTTGGAAAAGGATGGAACGAGCGATGTAATGCGGATGTAGAAAGCGAGAGAGGAAAACTGGGATGGTAAGTACGCGCGATTTGTTGTAAAAAAGTTTAGAAAGCGGATTGCAATAGAGTCGAAGATAAGTACGAAACGGACTTCGAGTAAAGCGATTTTCTATATTTGAGTGCGAAGTTCAAATAGTAAGCGAAAAAAAAAGTAAAAATATTGATAGATATTGTTTTTGATATTGAATAGTCTAAAAATGTTGTTGATACGCTTAGATTGTAAAAAGTCGTCGTTGATTCAAATTATTATTAGAACAAATTACAACGTATTTAATTACGTGAGAAATTATTTTATTATTACATTGAAAAAAAGAGTATAACGATTTGAATTTATTATAAAACTTTTAATTATAGAGTTTTTATTCGTATCGATTTCGTCGACGCGAGTAAAAACGTTTTCTTTTTACAATTTTTTCTACGTAAAATTGAAATTGTTTTACGAAGAGTTTTATAAAGAACTTTAAACTACGAGAGTATTATCACGTGAAAACTTGACTCGTTTATACTAAATTTAATGTACTATTAAAAAATTTATATATTTTGTGATAATATTTTTTTAAAAATTAATATTAAAATAATTATAAATACTTTTTAAAAAAAAATTTTAATTATTTTTTTTATATTATTAATTGAATTATTATAAAAACTTTTTATTTGTTTTTATACTCAAAATTCAAACTTTTCTTCGATTTTATATTATTTAATAATTTACGTAAAAAATATACAATATTAAATATATTTATAATAAAAAATTTTTTTTTATATTAAAAATTCGAATATAAAATTCAATAAACAAATATTCGAAATACAAAAATTTAATTCAATAAAAAAAACAAAAAATACTTTAATATTATTAAAAAACGTATTAAAAAAACGAAAACTATAATTAATATTTTATTAAAAAAAAATTATTCGTATTATAATATATATATTTAAAAACTTTTTATTATTAAATATTTATCAATTTATATATATATTCTAATAATATTAATAATAATTCAATTATTTATTTACAATCAAAAACAAAAATTATAAATTTCTTAAAATTTCAATTTAAAAAATAGTAAAATTTTAAAAAAAAAAATATCTCAAAATTAAAAATTATTTTTTTCGTCGACAAAAAACAAATTACGAAATAAAATTCAAATACTATAAATTTCTTTTAAATTATATTTCAAATTAAACAAATTTTTTTTATTATTTTTACTATAAAATATTATATAAATATTAATATTCTTAAAAAAAACATTTTATATTATATTATTATAAATTTTAAAATCGAAAAATTTTATAAATATTAAAATAATAAAAAACATTCAAATTATTTTATTAAAAATATTAAATTTATAATAAAAATTAAATTTTTAATTATTAAAAACAATAAAAAAAATAAATTCAAATATTACAAACAAATATTTTATAATTATTTTTACGATTTTAATAAAATAATAAAAATATTAAATTAATATATTAAATTAAAAAAATTATATAAAATAAATAAAATTTTTTAATAAAAATATTCAAAAAAACGTATAAAAATTCAATTTAAAAAAAAAAAAAAAAAAATTTAAAAATTAACAATTTTAAAATAATAAAAAAATAAATTAATTAAAAAATATTTAAAACGAATAAATTTTTTAAATAATAAATCAAATATTAACAATTTATTATTAATTTATAAAATTCATTTTAAATTACTAAATAATTTCAATAAAATTAATATAAAAATTTTAATAAAATTTCAATTTTTTCAAATTATAAATTTTATATATTTTAAAACTAAAAACGTTATTTAAATTCAATATAATATTAATAATCGATTATTTTTTATTAAAAAAAAAAATTTCAAATAAAAAAATTAAATAAAATAATTTTTTTTTAAAAACAAATAATAAAAATTAATATAAAATATTTTCAATATTTATTAAACGTTTTAATATTAAAATTTGAATATAAAAAATTTTCGAATTACAATTTTTCGTTTATTACTAATAATTTTTTAAATCGTAATTCGAAAAATTTAATATTAATAATTACTTATTAAAACTATATAATATTAAAATATTACGCGAATTAATATTTTTTTTTATAAATTTTTATAAAACAATAAAAAGTAAATTAATAAAAAATTAATTATTATTATAAAATTTAATTTAAATAAAAAAATATAATAATATTTATACAAAAAAACTTTTTTTTAATTATAAATAAATTTTTAATTATTTTTACAATCGTTATAATATTTTAAAATATTATTTTTTAATATTTATATAATTTAAATACGAATTACATTTTATTTATTTGTATATTTAATATTTATAATTTTTTTAAAAAAATATTAATAATAACGATTTTTTTAATAATTAATAATTATCGATTTAATTATATAATCGTTTAAACGATCGATTAAATAATTCGAATTATAATTTTTATTGTTTTTAATAATAATTACTTTAATATTCATTTTTTAATTTTACGTTTATTTTATTTAATTATATAAATAAATATTTTCTTTGGAAAAAAACAAATAAAATTGAATTATTGATATGAGATTAAAATTTTAATATTTCGTGATTTGTTTTTGAACGTTTTAATACTAATTAGTAATTAAATTCGTTCGATTATAAAATAATAAAATTACTTGCGAAAAAATAATAATTGAATGAAATCGATCGAATAAAAAAGTTTAAATTGTATACAATTTACTAGTTCAATTGAACGTAAAAAAAAGTAATTTTTATTTGTATTAAAAAAAATTATTAGATCTTTAAAAAATATTGCGATTTTACGTTCGTTTTATTTTTTTTCGATTTGAAATTGATTAATTTTCTATTTCACGTTTTATCGCGTATTAATAATGAGTATTTTATTGTAATTTGTTAAATAATACTAAAAACAATTTTTATAAACTCGATATAAAAACTCGTTGAATTAATATATTTATCGAGTACAATGCGACTCGATAAAATGTTCTTTAAAAGTACGATTATATTTTCTCAAAGTACGATTTTAATTAGAAAAAAGTTTTTTTATTATTTTTTCTATTTCTCGATTCGATACAATATACATTAAAATGAATATAAAGTTTCAAAGCGAAAAATAATCGAGACTATGGATTATAAGTAGAATATAAAGAAATATTTTCAAAATAAACAAAAGAAATATTTAAAAAAAAAAAAAATAAAAACACGAAAAGAAAATTATATAAAATTTTACAAATAAATAAAATATAAATATCGAAAAAACGATTTATTAAAATTTTAAAAATATTGATTAATATTGCAAATAAAAAAAAACAATTAAAATAATCGTATAAAAAAATTGTAAAAATAAATTTAATAAAAAATTTCAATTTATAAAAAAATACAATCGATTTAAAAATAAAACAAACTCGAAAATTAAAAAAATAATATTAGTATTTTCGAATTCTTTTTTTCAATTACTAAAACTTGTTATAAGACTTTTTATAGAGTAAACGACGTTATTCGAACGTACGATATTTTAAAAACAATTTCAAAAGTATAATAAAATATTGTTATTAAATTTGTCGTTAAAAAACGAAAACTCGAAATAAAATTCGTCGTTTTTATTATTATTAGAAACTGAAAAACTATTAAAAGATTTTAATTGATCAATATACAATTTCGATCGCGAAAATTAAATAATATTTAATTTCAATAAAAAATTAATTATTTTTATAAAAATTTACAACAATAAATTCAAATACTACGAAAAAAAAAATTTATTAAATATATTTATATAAATATTTAAAGATTTATATTCGAAAACAAATATTAAACTTGAAAATTATTTTAACGCGTTTTCGATTATATTTGTCAATAAAACTAATAAGTTTTATTACTAGAAACTCACTAAAAAAAATTTGTTTTTCGATAAAATAATTGAAATTATAAAATCGAATTTCAAAATCGAAAAATATTGAAATAAAATACTCAATTAATAAAATACGATTATATTCGCATTAATTCGAATACAAAATTCAAATAAAATAATCTTTGAATACTTTGAGATATTACGTTAAAAACTGATTTAAAAATAGTTTAATTTACGCTCGAATATGCGAATAAAAACTATTATACGAAACAAGTTTTATTACGTTTATCGAAATGTATTAAAGTATTACTAAGTACTTTTTCGATTTTTATCGAATTTTCAAGTAATATATAAAAACGTTCGTAATACGATTTTATTTTAAATAAAAATAGAAATAGTTTTTAAAAATTTTATAATTAAAAAAAAAAAAATTTATTGAAATATAATCGAATTATATTTCGCAAATCGCAAATATTACAATAAAAATATTTAATATAGTAATCGAATTAATTATAAGAAATTGATAATATATTAAAACGAAAAAAAATGTTTTATTTGTAAAAACTCGAATTATTAAAATATTTATTATATACTAAAAAAAAGAAAAAAAGCGTACGACAATTTTAAGAAATCGAGATTATTCGATAAAAACAAAATAATTCAATTCGTAATTAAATTCGAAGAATTAAATTTCGATATTACTAAAAAATACGAACAATTTATCGTTAAATTTACTAAAAAAAAATTTTACATGAAAATAATATTACGCGATCAATCAATTATTTTATAATATTTTATAATACGATTAATAAATTTAAAATCATCGAATTACTCGATTATTAATCAATTTATTGTACGATATTAAATATCGCAATATAATCGAAATTGTTTTCAATATCTATTAATATAAAAACGTATTTAACGAATCGTTACACATTAAACGTTTTTATAAGTATTATAATCGATATTAACGTCGTTTAACGATCGATTGTCGACGAAAATTAATATTTAATTTTTCAACGAATTCGAAACGTTAAATTGAACGAATTTAAAATTGAAAAAATAGTAATTAAATTTGAAATCGATAAAATTTTATTTTTTAAAATTATTAACGTTAATACGTTAATTGAACGTATTACGTTTTACGTAGTTTTAATAGACGTACTTTTTTTATTGTATTTTCAAAATATAAACAAATTGCAAATTAAATTCAATAATTTTAATAACGTATTTATTTAAAATAAACGATATACGCTTATTATTAGAGTATTTAAATATTTTTGAATATTGTTTAATTTACTCGAAAATTTGATTTATAGTAATTGTAAAATTTTTACAATAAAAATCGATTTTATTATTTACTATTTAATTAAAACGAAATTTAAACGATTGTATAAATACTTCGAATATTTATTGATCGTCAAATTCGCGCGAATACTAAAACGTAAAAAACATTTTACAAATTTCAAAAAAATTAAAAAAATAACGAGATTTTACTAATAATATCAAATAAATAATAAATTTCTCGATCGTTTTAAATTTATATTATACAACGATTATAATTTTAATTATTTCGTTTATTTAAACGTATTATAAATCGACGAAAAATCAATATTTCAAATTATAAACGAAATTATAGTATTTCAAATCGCGAAATTTTTTATAAATATATTAATAAAAATAATATAAAATATTTTTCGAGCGTATTAAATCGATATTTACTTTAAATTATTAGTATTTACTATTTATAATCTCGAAACGAATTTCAATTTTAAAAAATTTCATAATAATACTAAAAATATAAATATTAATTTAAAAATTATATTAATAAAAACTTATAATTCGATTGATTTAATAAAAAAATACTACGTTTTATTGAAACGTGCATATAATATATTACTTCGAAAAATTTTCAATTTACAAAAAAAAAAGCGATTTCAAATAATAATTAAAACAATTAACAATACAATAAAATCAAATAATATTATTTTTATATTTTTTATTTTCAATATCTACTTTCGAATATTACAATAAAACGTATTTATAATATTAATTACTACTAGAATTAAAATAATAAAAAATGTAATAATTGTAATTCAAAAATATTATATTACTCGTCAAATCAATAATATTCTACGAATAAAAAATAGTTTATAGAATTATTATTTAATCGATCTATTTTTAAATTCAAATGTATTTATTTAAAGAAAAAATAAAAAATAGAGAAAATCGTATACACTTTTAATAATAAATAAAAAAATATATTAATTACAATTATTAAATAAATTAAAAAATTTTCGTAGTATTACAATAAAATTATTTTATTAAAATTTCAAGCAATTTAAAAAGTAATCAAAAAAATATTTATTAAAAGAAAATTTATCAAAAAATCTAAATCTAAAATCAAATTTCTTTAAAAAAAATTCGAAAATAAAAAAAAAAATATTTAATTTACTTCGCTCAATTAAAAAAACTTTATATATTTCAAAAAAAAATTTATATTTATTTCAAATTGCAATAAAAATCTTTTTTTACGTTTTTAATTTCAATAAATATATTTATATAATAATTTGTATAAATATAGAAACTTTCGAAGTTTATTTAATCGAAAAAAAAACTAAAAATAAGCAATTATTTATAGACTTTCGCGCAAAAAAAATTATTATTATTTTAAGCGATTTATTCGCAGTTTCTCATAAAAAAAATTGATAAATTAATCGCGAAAAAAGTCTTTAAATTGATTTTTAATAACTCGAAAAAAATTAATAATCAACGAATTTTCAACTTAAAACTAATAAACGAAATCAAAAGTATAAAAACGACAATTTCATACGAGAAATCTCGTTTTATAATTTAAATATTCAACGATAAAAATAAAAAAATAATATTAATTCAATTTTCGATTATTCAACGCATTAATCAACGAATTATTATCGTTTTAATTTTATTTTTTAAATCTAAAAAAATTAGTCTTTACTTAAAAAACATTATTCAAATATACGTACAATTAACAATTTTATTAATACGTATTATTTTTATTAGATTTTCGAAAAAAATAACAAATAAACTTTTATCGAATATCGTTTTCAAAATAATTAAACTTTTCTACGAAATTTCGAAAACGAGAATACACTAATATAAAACGTATAATATTTACTACAAAAATAAACTCTCAATAAAATTTTCAACTTTCGATCTTTATTTACTTATTACGAAAAATAATTATATTTTATTCGAAATAATCGATATATAAATCGATAATACGCTTATTCTAGAAAATCAAATTTTTATAGAATTAAAAAACTTTAAACTACAAAAAATCAAACTATTAACTAAATTTATAGAGTTTTTTACATCGAATACTTTTCTATTATTCAACGAATGCAAATTAGTAATAACTAAAATCGAAAATAGAATTGTATTTTCGCAAAAAAAGTAAAACAAACGTTTAAATCTAATTAATTCGAAATCAAACTTTTACAAACAAACGTATCTCAAACAACGTACTCAAAAAACATATATCAATTTTATCTATCAATCGAAAACTGCGTACAATATATTGACAATAACTCAATATTAATATCGCAAAAAAAAGCAAATTACAACGCTAAATAAGCGACTACAATAGCAAATAAACAATCTCAATCATAGATTTTAATTTCTTTATTTAAATTTACATTCAATGAAATTTTTCGTTTTTATAAACGATTTCTTTACTATAAATAAAAATTTCAATTCGTAAATCGAATATATTGTCGTTTTTAATAATAAAATTTATAATAATAAATAATTCGATTTACAAAACAATTTACTCTATTAAAATTCAATAAAATACAAAAAAATTACTCGTATTATTTTAACTTTTAAATTATACGCAATAACAACAAAAATCGATATAAAAATCTCGATTTTTATTATTTTTAATTTTATTATAAAACGACTCGAATTAAATTCAATTCTTGTAATTATTTATATCGATTTTTTTTCTCTCTACGAATATATAATCGAATTTAATACTACTAAAAAAAAGCATTTTATAATCGATATTATAATTATTAAACAATCGTATAAATATAAAAAACTCTCGAAAATTCAATAAATTACTAAAAATAGTAATTCAATTAATACTATAATTAAATCCAATACTAATAAAATACTTAAATCACTTATTAATATTAATCATTTTAATATCAAAATACAAAAATAAATACAACGTTTCAAAGTCCAAAAATCAATCAATAAAAGCGAAAATAATAAAAAAAGCGATTATTAAAAAAAACAATACTAAAAAAAAAAACGTATAATTATTATTTTAATATTTTTAGTATTTTTCAATATTTTCAGTATTTTCAAACACAAAACTTTCGATTAATTCGAAAATTATAAATACTAAATTTAAAGAAATTCTTTCAAATTTAATTTAATCGATTAAATATTATAACACGTAACGACAATTAATTCACGATCAAATTTCTTTTTAGTATTTAATAGTAAAACAGCGCATTAATAATCGCAATAGTACTCTTTTTTATATTTGATTTACGAATTAAAAAAAGCGTTTTCTCTCAAAAAAAAAATTACTAATATCGATTCAATTATATGATTACTTAAACGATCAATTAAATAATTCGAATTATAATCTCTATTACTCTTAGTAACAATTACTTTAACGTTTACTTTTTAATTTTACGTTTATTTTATTTAATTATATAAATAAATAAATACTTCCTTTGAAAAAAAACAAACAAAATTGAATTATTAATATCAAACTAAAATTTTAGTATTTCGTGATTTGTTTTCGAACGTTCTAATAATAATAAAATAATAATTATTAAAACTCTAATAATTCGACGAATAATAATAATAAAATTATTAAATTCTTTTAAATTTATTTAAATAAAAATAATCAAAACTCTATTTATTTAAAATATTTATTAATAATAATAAAATTAACATTTAAAAAAAATACTAATTATAATTCAAAAATCGAAAAACTACTTATAAACTTTTTTACGCGATTCAATTTCAAAAAATAAAAACTTATTTCATTTTTAAAAAATCGATTTTATAAACGTAAAATTTCAAAAAAAAAATAAACAAATAATATTTAATAAATTATTCGAACAAATTTCAAAAAAAAAAAAAATTTTATTTATTCAAAAATTAAAATTTAAAAAAAAATTTAATATTTATCAATTACTAAAAATATTTATACTCAAAATAAATATAATTCAATTTTTAAATAATTCAAAATCGATTCAAAAAAAATTAATCTTATAATTATAATTATTTAAATTTATTTATTATCATAAAAAAATTATTTATTACAATTTAATTATTACAATAAAATTTTATTTTACTTTACAAATAATTATTTAAACAATTTATAATATTATAATAATTTCAATTTTTATTATTATTTAAATGAAAAAAATAAAATTTATATTAATTTTTTTAAATAAAAAATTTATAATAAAATTTATTAATAAAAAAATATTAATACGTATTTTCAATATAAAAATTTACAAAAATAATAATATACAAATTCGTTTAATTAATAATTAATTTTTTATATTAATTTAATATATTTATTTTATTATAAACGTAAAAAAAATAATAATTAAAATCAAAATATATATTTTATTTATTGATTAAAATTACAAAATATTATTTAATTTTAATTATATAATCAAAATAAAAATAATAATTAAATATTAAAATTATTTTATAATTTTTTAAAATAATAATAAAATAATATATTAAATTCTTTTTAAATTCGTTTTTTAAAAAATATTCAAAGAATTTTTTCGTTTATTAAACGATTTTAATGAAAAAAACGATAACGTGAATAATTTGTACAAAAAAATTATTAGTAATTTAAATAAAAACAATAAAAAAAAAATTTCTAATATTAAAAAAAAAAATTTCTTTTTAATATCAAAATTTTAATTTCTATTTATTATTTCAATTTTTATTTATTATTAATTTTTCGAATTTCTTATTTAATTAAAACAATTTTATATTAAATTTTTATTTAAATTTACTATTAATAAAACATTTTATTTTTTTAAACGTATTATATTCAAATAATTTTCATTAAAAATTATTTAATATAAATTTTAACAAAATAATAAATTTTAATATTAATCGATAAAATCTATTTCAATCGATATATATTTTTATAAAATTTTAAAAAAAAATTTATTTTTATCACGAAAATCAAAAAAACTATAATTCGATTTTTTTTTATACGAAAAAAAAAAAAAAGTTTTTTATTAATTAATACTTTTTTTAAAAGTTTTTATTAAACGTTTTTCAATTAAAAAACAAAAATTACAATTAAAAAAACTATTAATACAAAAAAAAAACAAAAAAAAAAACAAAAAAATTATTTTATATTTAATAAAAAAAATTTATAATAAATTTAAAAAACGTTTAATCAATAAATATAATCAAATATTTTATTAATTTCAAATTAAAAACTCTTTTTATTATTATTAAAAACCGTTTATATATAATAAAAAAAAAATCTATTTAAAAAAAATATTTTTAATAATAATAAAAACAAATATAATTACAAAAATAATAAATAATTAAAAAATATCGATTTTTTTTTTCTCAAAAAAAAAAAATCCAAAGATTTTTATACTATATATAATTATATTTTTATTAATAAATAAATTTTAAAATTTCAATATTTTATATATCGAATAAAAAAAATATTAAATATTATTATTAAATTCGAATTTAAAATATTTTTTACGATAAATACAAATAATAAATATTAAATAATACATATAAAAAAAAAACAAATATAAAACAAAATTTATTATTTTATATAAAATATATATTTATTTCAAAATAAATAAAAAAATTAATAAAAAATTTATATACATATTTTTAATTTTTTAATTTAACGTTTAAATATATTTTTTTAATTAAAAAATGTATTTAAATATATTTTTTTATTATTATATATTACTAAATTTAAAAATTTTCTTTTTTTATAAACGATTATATAAAAACAATAATAAATTTTAATAATATATTTATTATATTATACGAATATTACTTTTTTCAAATCGCGTTTAAATTAATTTATTTAAATTCAAAAAAAATATATTTTTCGAAAAATTTCTCAAAATAATTAATTTTACAAAATCAATTTAAAAATTTTATTTGTTTATCAAATACAAAAAAATTATTATAAATTGAAAAATTTCAAAAAATCGCGAAAAAATAAACGTATTTTTTTAATAAATTTTATTTTTAAAACAATTTATTTCAAAATATTTAATATATATTATAATTTTAAAAAAAATATATTTAAAACAAATTTTAACGAATTTTTTTCTTTTTAAAACAAAATTACTTAATTTAAAAAAATATAATAAAAATTTTATTTAATATTATTAAATTTTTTCAAAATCAAAAAAATCAATTATTCGCACAAAATAAATAAAAAAAAAATTCGAATAATTAAATTAATATTAATAAAATTTTAATTATTTAAAAAAATATATTATTAATAATTATATAATATCGATCGATTTATTATTTTAATATTATTTAATTTATAATACTAATTTTAATAAATATTAAAATTATTTCAATTTATTAAAAAAAAATAAAAATTTTATATTTATATTTTTTCGTTTTAATAATACAAAAACTCAATATAATATTATTAAAAAAAAACTTTAATAATTATTCAATATTTAATCGAAATATAATAATTAATTATTAAAAGTTTTTATTTTATTAAAATATATACGAATTATAAAATTTCATAATCAATATTAAACAATGAATATTAATAATATAAACGTATTATAAAATAATAAAATCGTTTAAAAAAATATAATCTCAATATTAAATATATTTTAATTAAAAATCTTTATATAAAAATAATAAACGATTTAAATAAACTCTTTATTAAATTAATAAAAATTTTCAAAATTCAAAACGTAAAATATATAATTTTTTTATATATAATTACTTTTTATTCGATTTATAAAACGAATGAAAAAATCTTTAAAAAAAAACGAATTTATAAAAACAATTTTCAAATTAACAAATAATAATTAAAATATTTTTATTTTAAACAATACAAAATAAAAAAATTGAATAATTTTTTTTAATACAATAAAATCGCGATATTTTTTAAATATAATTTAACAAATCTCAAAAAATTAAATTCAAAAAAAATTCGATTTTTTCAAAAAAAAAACTTATTATTTCTATTTAATTAAAACAATACTAAAACTCGTATATATCGAATGCAATAAAAAAATAATTCAATATATTTACAAAATTAATATTATTCGATATTTGTATTATACTTATAAAAACTACAACTATTATACAATAAATTTCACTCTTTTAAAATTAATCAATCAAATTTATTAATTTACTCGAACAAAAAACATTTACTTCTAATATAAAAACTACAATTTTTACCAATATTTAATTCAATATATACAATTGCAAATATTATGATCAATTCAAAAATTCGTACTTATAAAATTAATATTTATCGATTAAATTAATCTTATTAATTTTTTTTATAATATTATAAAATACACTTATATTTTAACGATTATTAATTATTTTATTAAATTTGTTTAAATAAAATTTTACGCTTTTTATATTCAAATAAAAATTATTGATTTTTTTATTGAATATTTAATTTTTATTTTTAATTAATTAAAACAAATAAATTCAAATAACGATTTACATTTTATTGATATTTTTATACAAACAATATTCTAAAAATACAATATTTAATATTACACAAAATTTATTTCGCATTTTTAATCTATGAAATTAATCGAAAAAATCGTTCAAATAATAATTAATTACATTTATTACAAATATATAAAAATTGAAACAATACGAAAATAATTAATATAAATATATAAAGTATTTATAATTATTAATATTCAATAAATACAATTATATAAATATATTTTAATTATACTAATAATTAATTACTTTTTCAAAATATATATTATACAAAAAAACGTTATTAACAATCCAATATAAATATATAATATTAAAAAAATTTCAAAAAATATTATCGAATTTTATCAAATATTAATCAATAAAAATAAACGACAAATTATTTTAATTATAATTATCAAATTAAATTATTAATCAAAAAAATATTATAAAAAAAACTCGAAATCAAAACGTACTATAAAAATAAAAAACTTAATATTAATTTAAAATTACTAGTAAAAAAACCAAAAATTACAAAAATTAAACCAATAATAAAAAAAGTTTTATATATTAATTTCAATAAATAAATTTAAAACTACGAAAATAATTCGAAATTTATATAATTAAAAACTAAAAAAATATTATATTAATAATATAAAAATATATTTTTAATAAAATTATATTATTAAATCTAATAAAAAATAATAATAATACAATTACTAATTATAAAAATCTCAAAAAAAACGAATATTTATATTGAATATTTTAAATAAAAAACGTTCAAATTACAAAATTATTAAAACGCGAAAATATTCTCATTTTAAAAAAATTTAAATTAATTTTATTTTTAAAATCAATTAATTATTATATTATCGTATTTAATATTATAATACAATATTAAAAAAATTTATTTTTTAATTAAAAATTAAATTTTTCTCGAATTAAAAATCGATAAATTAAAATAATAAACAATTATAAACGTTTAATAATAATAAAATTTTATTTAAAACTTTAAAAAAAAAAAAACTTTTTATTTTAGTATATTAACGTTAAAACGTATTAATATTTAAATATATTAACGAATATAAATATTTTTCAAATTTTTATAAACTTAAAAATTTTCTTTTTCAATTTATATTTTCTTTTGAAAATATTATCGCAAAATAATACTATTATATTACTTTTTTAAAAAAAAATTTTACTATTAAAAAAAATTTTTTTTTAATACGCTTTTTCGCAATTATTAAACTTTCGAATATATTTAAATTCGACAAATTATTTTTAATCGATTTTTTTATATAATTTTATTAAACAAATTTTTAAATTATTTTTCAAAAGTAATTCTTTTAATATTTTTTTTAAAATCGATTTGAAAAAATTTCAAATTATTTAATTTAATCAATACATAAAAAACTCGTATAAAAAATCAAAATATAATAAATTATTTAAAGTTTTTTATATTTAATCGAATAATAATTTAAAAAATAAATTATTTTTTATAAATAAAAATACATTAAAAGAAATATATTCGTACAATAAAATCTTTATTAATTATATTTTTTTTAAACAATTTTAATTTTTAAATTTATATTTACTTTTTCAAAACTCAATTTTAATTAATAGAAAATTACAAAATTTATAAAATATTAATTATAATACATTATACAAAATTATACGAACAAATGTATTTATTTATTGAAATTTTTATTAAATTATTTTTAATAATTTTTCAAAAAAAAAAAATAATAATAATAATATTATTAAAAATTATTATATAAATATTTATAAACAAATTATTCGAAATATAAATATTTTTATTAATAATTATTTCGACTCAAAAAAAAAATTTAATTTATTAATTATTAATTTTTCACATTTAATTAATTTGTATTATTCGATAAAAAAATACTAAAAATATCGTTTATTTAATCGAATTTATTTACGACATATGAAAATATATTAAAAACAATTAATTAAATCAATACAAAAATCGATCGTTTTTACTATTAAACGTTTCTCAAAAAATAAAGTATTTCTATCGAACTATAAATATCGATTATAAAAAAAAAATTATACGTATTTTAAATTTAAATACTTTATATTAAACTTATTCAACGTTTTATAATAATAAATTAAAAAGTTTATCGATTCTATAAAATTTATATTTAAACTTTCAAAATTATCTAATAAAAACTTCGAGCAAAAAACAAACTCTCAAACAATTATAATCAATACTAATCGAAAAAGTTTTTTAAATCGATTTATTTTTATTTTTTCTTATAAATATTATCACAATAAATATTATATCGAATCAAATAAACTTTTTATTATCGAATTACTTTCTCGAAAAAAACAAACTTTTATTCGTTAAATTACTTTATAAATAATCTTTTGTATAATACTAAAAATAAAATATATTAAACGAAACTCGTTATTCGTAAAAAGTTTTATTATTTATTTTCGACGTTATTTTTATCGAATATTTTTTCTATAATATAAAATTTTTTTTATTTATATTTTTTTTTAATATTAATTATTTCAATGAAAAAAAAAAATTTTAATCGTTTATTCAATTAATTAATATTATCGAAATTTATATTTTTATATTTAATTATTAATAAAATTTACTTTTTAATAAATAAATTCAATTTATATATAATTAAAATAAAAAAATAATATAAATTATCGAAATAAAATTTTTAAACAAAAAAAAATAAAAATAAAAATAAATTAAAAAAAAAAATTTATTAAATATAATAATTTAAAATAATAAAAAAAAATTAAAATATAAAAATAAAATAAATAAAAATTTATAAACGTTTTTTAAAACGTTTATTTAAAATATATAATAATACGATCGCGTTATTTTTTTATTAAAAAATATTATAATTATTTTAATTTTTTTTTTATTTCTTTAAAAAACTTTTATATTACTACAATATAAAACTTTTTTAACGTAAATATTTATCGAGAAATCTATAAACGATATATTATATAAAAACTTAATTCGTTTATACTAAATTTAATACACTATTAAAAGATTTATATACTTTACGACAATACTTTCTTAGAGATCAATATTAAAACAATTACAAATACTTTTTAAGAATTCTTTTTAATTACTTCTCTTTATATTATCAATTGAACTACTATAAAAACTTTTTATCTACTTCTGCACTCAAAATTCAAACCCTTCTCCGATTCCATATCAGCACTAAGTACCAAAAGCGACACATCTTAGCGTTTCTTGGCAAAACCTTAGCGCAAAAACGTGATTTAAATTTTTCAAAAATATCACGTGTTATTACGTAAACTCTACGTGGACATTTTTTCCTCTAGCAGGAAACCTTTAACTATCGTTAAAGGCATATTCGTACCCTGGGATCGTGAGGGCTGAATGAATATTAGAGGATCATATAATAGGAATTGACCATACGTTAGAATTGTTCTGGTTGAGGAAAGACATTTAAAAATCTGGGTCGTGTAGACCTTAGCCATGTACATATTCTCTAGGTGCAGTGCAGAACTCAAAGGATATGAAGTGCTTTCTTGAGGGCATGCGCGACATTCGAGAGCCTTGAATGTCCTCTAGTCTCAAGGATAATGGTGTGCAATTTTTGAATTCCCATCTACTTGTCAAAGGCATGGAATATCCCGCACTCCACCCTTCGCTTCAGACTAATTCGTCAAATTTTCTTGTATCCTTCAGTATCGCCATGCTTCTCCAGAGCATACACCCGTCTATTCCTATTATCCATATCGTTTGACAAGATCTCTCATATCTTCAAGCATCCTGTAAACTCGTTTAGTATCACACTTTCGTTCGGATGAGAAAGCAAGGCTCACTGTTCTCGAAGAGTCTCGTTTTCTGTAAAGAGAGCAGAGACATGCGTATTGAACCTCCTACTGAAGCATCAGCATACGAAGTCTCTTACATGGTTGAAATGTGCATGCTCACAGCTTATAGAGGTCCAGACGGCCATCGTAGTCTTCCTCTGGGGCTGATATCTGAACGTAAGAGTGATAAGCAGCCAAGTACTCTGCCCCGAATTTGTTACAAACTGGTCGCCATTGACCAAATTCATCTTGATCATGCGTGTCAACAAGACAATTTCATTTTGGATGCAAATCTCTTGAAGGCAAGGAACTCACATTCGTTGTGAGCATAGAAACAACAGGCATCGAAAATGAGAGACTCGTCGGAATCAACATCAATGCCAGAATTTGCATACCAGAGGTCTCCATGCACCAGCGACGGCTTGATAGACCGTCCTTCGGTCTCAAGAGGACGCAGCAGACGGGGAATGACTTTCTCGAAGATGATTGGAACAAGGACGTGGAATTCTAAATCATCTCCCTTTGCTTCAAGTTCAAGGTCAAGAGCTTTGCTCAAGCATTTAGCAAAGTAAACTTCCCAGCTATCTTCCCACTCATTCATCTGCGGTAAATTACCACTGTAGGTAGTGATATGGAACCCGAACTTCCCATTCGGTGACTTGCTGTTCTGGTGGAGTGCAGCGAGACGAGAGGCAAATTTGTGAGGATCGGGCATCTCGTCGATCATCTCTTTGTAATCGCATAGAAAGAAGTGCGTGTTGGGTATGGACTTGTAGGTTCCCCATGCTATGGGTCTAGGTGCGAAGTCTGGCATGAGAGTGTGGATGGCTTTCATGGACTCGAATTCGCCATGCATCATGTGTTTTCCTTGCTCTTTGGAGATCACTTTGATGAAGAATTTCTGGGGGGTGCCGTCTGCAAGCTCCACGTCGATTCGGCCTGTGTTGGCCCAGAAGCTTACCCCGTGGCCTTCGGTGGAAATCACCTGACATCCTTCGGGGAGTTCTTAATGAAATTAGCGGGTGTTCGTTGACTTCCATTCATGGGTGCCACTTAGCTGCTGACCTGAGAGAACGCTAGGATCAACCTTAGTATTTCCTCCACCAAGCTCTAGCCCTTCTGCACCATCGTAGTTCATTTTTAGGGAAGCTATATAAATGATGAATGTATAGTCTTCAAAGTTAAGAGTGAGTGGTAGGTTTTGTAAAAAAAACTCTTAATTATGGGCAGCTATACCACAAAAACGATAAAGCTAGTTTGATTAGGCTAAGCTTGTATCACGTGACTACATTCAAAACCCTCTTTCAAATAGTGGGATGTCCCTCGTACCTCACGCCATGCCTTGCCTTTGACGACTTGAAATGATATAAATCTTTTAGTATATGGATTTTTTATTCGCACCGGCTCAGCCGGCGCGAGTAGAGGCGTTTCCTTTTTACAACTCTTTTTACGTGGAGCTAGAGCTTGAGCTTTGAGCTTTACGAGGAACTTTACGGGGAATTTTACGGAGCGCTAAATGCCAAAAGCGACACATCTTGGCGTTTTTTGGTAAAACCTTGGCGCAAAAACGTAATCCAAATATTACGTTTTATTATATAAACTTTACGTGGAATTTTTTTTTTTTAATAAAATTTTTTTTAATTATTATTAAAAATATATTATATAATTTAAAATAATATAAAATTTTTAATTTATAAATTCCACATCTATATTAATCTTACTAATATAAATAAAATTATTTTTTATATATATCTATTTTTTATATAAAATTTTATAAAAAATATTAAATATTAAAAATAATATATTTTAATATTTTTAATAAAAAGTTTTTTATTAATTATTTTTTTAAAATATAAATAATTATAATTATAAAAATAATTTTTTTATATAATTTAATATATTTAAATTTTTTAATTTATAATTATTAATAATTAAATTAAAAAAATATAATTTTAATTTTAATATAATTTAATATTATACGTAATTAATATTTTAATATAAAAAATTTAATTATTAATAAATAAATATATTACAAAGATTATAAAGCTAGTCCCGATTAGGCTAGACGTATAATACGTAACCGTATTCAAAATATAAAAATAGTATATTATTAACACTGGTAATAAAACAAATCGAATGGATGCAACATGGAGAAGTCCGATACTTGTAGTACACAATACTCACTTGAATGTCGGCGGCTACAGCGACGTCCAACAATGCAGGCCTTGTTGGGGTCGAATGAAGAGCGTGCATCAATCGTGGAGGAGGGCCACTCGGCGCTTAGGGGCGCGATCTAATCCCTCGAAACGTGTGAGGCACTCTATATCGAGATATTGGCCAGCGAATCATCCACAAAACCCCCAACTTGATCAAACAACAAATGAACAGTAGATGATGTTATTTCTGGAGTATGTTTATATAGTTGCGATAGATGAGATTAGCGCTAGGCCATTCCTAAAGTGGAATAATATGTCGTTTCGGGGCTCGTTCATGGGTCCTCTGGAAGAGAGACTCAATGACCTGCCAAAGAGACCTTCATGATACGATCTTCCATGCCTTGAATGAATACAACCTCGACGCCAGCGTCCTGCAACCGCTGCCGCCCAATGGCCAATACACTCTGATCGATAAAGTTTTCCGGTTCCTTGATCCCTATGTACACTGTTTTGATGCGGTCCTTCAACCCCAGTATCCTATCCACACAAGGCTTGTTCCCACTCAGTCTCTTGTTGCATGGCTCCATGGTCGTGTATAGGATAGTGTTCCGCGGCAGTACCTCGCAGAGCCGCTCCTCTGGGAGATCGTACTTCTGCGCTACTTTGATGAAGCAGCACTGCTCCGCGTGTGTCTTCCCCGGATCTGCAGGATTGTTGTCTGGCAATTCTAGCGACCACCCGGTTGATAATATCTTGTTCTTATCCGCGTCGACAAGGACGGCTCCTACACAAAACTTGGTGGGTGCTGGAGGAGAATGTCGAGCCTGCTCCAGAGCATATTCCATGTATCCCTCATGATTGCCGGCCGCGATATGGGGATGGGTTTGTTCGGACGCCATCAGCGAGTCGAAATTGAGGAAAGGATCGCTCTCGTTCAGTCGCAGTTTCGCATATAATGATCGAGGAGGTAGAGCTGAATTGCGACCGCGATTATTGAACGAGGTGCACACTTACAGCTTTAGCGGAGGCTTCGAGGAGCTATCCTCTTTCTGACGATAGACAAAAAAGACAAAGCCCTCATCTGCCGGATACAGGTGCCCGTTGTTGGTGTTTCGGATGGTGGGCGCTTCTGCAACTCATTAGCTAACTGATACACGATACGGGAGGCAGCCCCTGCAACTGCGACTACGTCGGGTACTTCGTACGCTCCGTGCGGAGTATGCAGCTCCAAGCCTCCACCTATGCCGTCAACAATTAGATGATACGATGAATTGCCCCGGTCTCGAGCATGCCATTCGCGGGGGCGGGCGCTTGAGAAATTAGACGGTCCCCGCGGAGTATGTGCTCAAAAGCGATTTCAATATGCTCGAGTGAACAGCCGATAGAACTTATTTTGATCAGCAGCACTCTGCTGATGAGTGCTTCCTCGATTGATGCGCAAAAGCTACACTGCAATACTATCAGTACTTGGTCTTTAATCCATTTATTGAGCTATCTTCATTGCCCTTTCCACAAGGCTGCCGACCAGGTCAACCTAAGCAAATCACATCGTCCAGCCTGGCACGATTGAAACACTTTGCCATAACTTTCGGCCATCGCAATGCTGCGAGAACGCTTTGAAAGCGACACCTGTCGATACTCAAGTGGATTTATGCAATGATTAAGCTCTGCGAGCCTGGAAAGATACCCCATGATGCCGTAAGAGCATTTGTGGATACGCCCATCTTTAACTCTTGCTAAATCATTTAGTGTTTCTCAACGCGAAGATAATGAATTGCCCATCCTAGAAGTTGTCTCAGCTCATGGATTTCCCTCTGGCTCTCTGCTCTTCGGTGGGGGTGCCAAAAATACCGAACGTCTTGCCGCAGATCCAAAAGGACCTCTCGGCCTTAACCTTCTATATGCTCCGGCGGAGCCTCTGGTCGACTTCATTTTTGTTCATGGCCTTGGTGGTGGATCGAGAAAAACATGGAGCAAGACGACTTCGGTGAAAGACTTTTGGCCACAGGAATGGCTTCCTAAAGATCTAGCTTTCAACAATGTACGAATACACAGTTTTGGATATGATTCGGACTGGGCAAAAGGCAAGGTCAATTTCCTGAACATACGTCATTTCGGCAAATCTCTTTTGGGTCAGATGAGCACGCTGCCATGCTTGAGAGATGCGGATACACCAATAGTACTCATCGGGCACAGCATGGGAGGTTTGGTGATTAAGAAGGCTTACAATCTAGCAAGACAGAGTGCCGCATATGAGTCTCTGGCCAACCGCGTGCATTCAATATACTTTCTTGCCACTCCGCACAGTGGCTCCGACTCCGCCAAACTCTTGAGCGATATCCTTCGGTTCGCCTCGATACCGCGCGAATACGTCGCAGAGCTCAAACGAGACTCCGGTACTATTCAAACCATTAGCGATGATTTTCGCAACTATGAGCGAGACCTCGATCTCTGGTCCTTTTACGAAACCTTACCCCTCAGTATGGGAAAAATCTTTAGTCGAATCATTGTCCCGCCGGACTCAGCAGTCATGGGCTTCCGCGATAAGAAGCAGATGCTCATGAATGCCGATCATCGCTCAATCTGCAAGTTTGACTCAATAGCAGCGTAATAAAAAAAAATCATAGTAATTGATTATATAATTGATTACTTTGATTTGATTAGATTAGATTATGATTATCCAAAATCCCAAAAATCATGATTATGATTATGATTATAATCAATTATAATCAATTATAATCATGATTATTCACGTGATTCCATACAAAATTATTATATTTAAAATCTTTTTAAAGATTTACAAGACTTTATCTTTTGATATAAGTTATACTATATATAAATCTATATTTTGATAAAAAAGATTAATAAAAAAAGCTTATTCTAATATAAAAAATTCATTTTCCACTTCTTTTTCAATTTCTTCTCTAATTTCTTTATCTTCTTCTTTAAAAACCTCCCAACTTTTTAGACAAATTATCTTTTCAAAAGTTTCTTTAAAAAGCTTATTTCTAGTTTTATTAATAATTAAAGCCCCTTGTGAAAAGAATCTCTCGAAGAAAGTCGAAATTGTCGGAATTTGAAGATATTTTCGAGCAATTTGAAATAATATAGAATATTTATTCTTATTATTTAATCAAAAAGTAAGAAGTTTCATTTATTTGTATATTAGTTTGAATTTTATAAGAAAATATAATAATAATAATAATATAAAAAATAATAATAAAATTTAATTTACTGTTCGAATTGCTTTTTTTTTTTCTAAATAAGCATTAAGTTCATCAATATCATCTTTTAAATCTTGATCTAAATAAATATCTAGATCATTATCTTTTTTATTTATATTCAAGTTTTAAGTTTTTTGAATAAAAAGTAATTGATTAAAATAATCTCGTTTGTAATTATATTATAAATAAATAAAAATCTTTTATAAATTAATTAATAAATAAAATAATTTACGATTGATAATTCGAATAGAGTTTATTATAAATATCCGTTTCTTGATCTCTAGAAAGGCCAGCTGGTTGTAATCCTATTTTACGAATACGAAAATCAAAAATTAAAGTCAAATACATAGACTTATTTGACTCTTGAATATTATTTTTATTTGGAATGTATTTTCTCAATTTGACTATTCCTTTATCAATAGTATCCGTAAACACTTTATTCTATTAAAAAAGTTAGTAAATTTATTAATAAATAAAAGATTCGTAATTTTTTAAAGTAAAGGTATCAAAGAAAATTAAGCGAGATTAAGCGAAATAATATATTTAAAAGAGAAAATTACTTACATTTAATTCTTTTTTAATCTTATCAAGTTTATTATAAATATCATAAACCATAGAAATTAAATAATAAATTGTAGAGTATTTTTCGGCTTGTAATTTAGTCGTAGTTTTAATAAATATTTCAAAAATCTTTAAACATTTTTTAAGATATTCGATTTCAATTTCAAATAATATTAATTTATTATCTTTAAAAGCTTTACTATCGAATAAACTAATAATTGCATTAATTGCTTTTATAAAGTGCAAAAAGTCTTTCAATATTTTAGCTGTTGAAAACTATCGGGTTTTTTGATTTAAAATTAATTAATATTTTTTTTAAAAATATTTAAAATTAAAATTAAAATAATTACTTAATTGTAAAATCCTAGGATTTTCTATCTTTTGAGTATCGATTTGAGACAATAAAATTCTCATATTCTCTTGAGAATATTTCAAATTAATAATAGTCTTTCGAACTTTTTTTTAAATAGAAAAATCTAATTAAAATTATTAATAAATTTTTAAAAATTAATTATTAAATAAACTTACTAGAAATATCGATAATTGCATCTTCTGGCAAATTATCATCGGTTTGAAAGCCATTATTATTATTAAGAAGATCATAATCATTTTTAATAATAGCTTTTAAAATATCTTGAACAATAAAATTTAATATATGAGTCGTACAATAAATATTGCTATCAAATTTTATATTTTTATAATTATAATGCAAACGGAATGCATCAATTAATTTATCGTTTGAATTGGCGTTATTTCTTGTAATACTATTAAAAGTTAAATCAAAATTATTAATTAAATCAAAAATAATATAATTTACTTTTGGATATGATATTCGATATTAAAATGTTTTAAAGTTTCAATTAAAACATTAAACATATAAATACCGGTATATTTATCTTTTAAATCTTTTATTGCTAATAAATAAGATTTTAATTCGAAGTTTTTATTTATAAAATGATTATTTAAATAATTAATAATTATAAAATAAAATATTAAAATTTAAATTATTAATTTACATTGTGATTTTAAAATACGCATCTTGATTAATAGTTGTTTAAGCGTTTAAAGTTAAAGAAAAACTACCGTTAGTTTTTTTTTGTTTTTCGATTTTCTTTATAATCAATTTTTCTTTGTTTGAAAATAAAGAATTTAATTGATTTTTAAGCATTTAATAATATATTTTTGGTGCTTTACTATAATATAATTTAGTATTAAATAATTAAAAACGAAAAAGATTTATTTACTCGTTGCAATAAATAATCAAATCTTTAAAAGAATTCGAAATTATAGAGTTAAAAAATAAATTATTTGAAATAATAAAATTCATTAATAATTTATTAAAATGTTCAACTTCAAATGTTTTTTTAAGAGTATTTGAACGTTTATTAGCTTTTTGTATAGTAAAACGATCTATAATACTCGTTTGAGATTGAGAAGTTGTAGCTTCAAAAGAATCATTTAATAAAATATTAATATATTGATAATATTATAAAAAATTATAATTAAATTACTTACTATCAAAATTATTAGCTAAAATCTTTGATATATGAACGAGTTTATGATTTTGTCGATAATGAGTAACGTAATTACTCGTAGAATAGTAAATTCGTTGATTAATATATTTTTTACTAAAAATAATATTAATTTTTTGAAAATATTTATAAATAGAATTACTTACTTACAGCTTTTATGAAGGCATATAACGGTGCAAGTTCGTATATTGTTTGGATCGTTAGAGTCTCCTTTAATAGAATCAAGACTCCTTTCGAATAATTTATGTTTAAACAAAGGGGATTGTTTTTCAAGAGGTCCAATATCAAAATCAGTTCGATTTTGAGCAAGATTAATCTTTCTCGAGGTTGCAATAGATATTCCGAATAAAATATACTAATGATACAAAATAAAATCGAGGATATTTATTTTAATATATAGATATTTTATTAATTCTAAAGAGTACTTTTATTTTCTATTGATTTAAAATCAATACTTAATTTCAAATTATTACAAATTAAAAACTTTATATTTTTAATTATTTTATTGGATTTATAATAAAGTGGCAAAGATTCGAAGATTCGAGGAGGGAGGCTGTGCCGGAAGCCGGCATCTCGCTTGTGGCGCGCGCGATACTATTTTCGGCTTAGTAGCAAGGCATATAATTGGTCAGATCTTATTTTAGAGTCTCATTAACCACTTCGGACGATAGCCGAGTTTAGTCACGTGCTAATCATAGTAATCAATTATAATTATGATTACTTTGATTTGATTAGATTAGAATATGATTATAAGTATATTTTTATGATTAGATTATGATTAGGTCCCTATAATCTAATCTAATCTAATCATTTTTTACGCTGCTCAATAGCGGATCCCAACTATCAGATTCTTCGCAATTCTCTTGAGACTACTGTTATCAAAATATCAAAGACGGGTAATTACAGCCATCCTTTATTTGATTCGTTTGTTCCACTAAAAGGTCAGCAGTGCGGACATCGCAGCAAGATTTACGGCATAGCCAGCTGAAGGATCTCGAAAGCTATTTAGGAGTGTTGGACAAGTTCGATAGTGATCTTGCTACTGCGCAGGAGGCACGATTTTCCGGGACATGTGAATGGTTCTCAACCAAAAATGCCTTTCTTGATTGGAAGAACTTTGGGCAACTAGCTCCCACTGTTTTGTGGATCGGTGCAAAACCAGCTGCGGGCAAATCGATCCTTGCAGGCTATGCTTTCGATCATCTGCGAAATGAAAATGGAAATTGCAGTATCTTCTTCTTCAAGTATGGAGATAAATCCAAATCACGACTGGGTGCCTGTCTGAGATCTTTGGCTTTCCAGATGGCTTGCTCTGACTTCGCAGTCCGCCAAAAGTTGCTAGAGATGCGAAGGGATAATATCAAGTTCGATAGGGACAATGAGCGTACCGTTTGGCGGAAATTATTTCTTTCCGGTATCTTCAAAACGACGTTCTCAAGTCATTACTGGGTTATTGATGCGTTAGATGAATGTGTCAACCCACTGGCTCTCTTTGACCTTATGTTGGACAATCTCGAGTCCTCCGTGCCATTGCGAGTCCTCATCACCAGCCGAATCACTGGAGACCTCGAGGAGAGTTTCAAAAGCCTCAGCCCCCGTCGATACCGACTCCAACAGATATCTACGGCAGACACCCTTCCAGACATCAAGCTCCTTGTCCAATCCAAGGCGAAAGCCTTTCGTCTGCAAAATGACGATGATCGTACTGCTCTAGTGGAAAAAATAATGCAAAAATCGAATGGGTCATTTCTTTGGACAGTCTTGGTCGTCAATGAATTGTCCAAATGTTATAGTCAGGAAGATATCAACCAGGTCCTTGATGATGTGCCTTCCGATATGAAGCCTTGGTACCAGCGGACTTTAGAGACCATGTCACAGAACACACATGGACGCAAGCTGGCCCGCGCCATACTGATTTGGGTAACATGTGCGACTAGACCCATGTCTCTGATGGAGCTCGATATTGCGCTCAAACTAGACGGCAACGAAACTTCTCACGGACTGGAGCAAACTATTACGGTACTGTGTGGGCAACTAGTAGTCATTGATCGACTTGACAGAGTCCAGATGGTCCACGAGACAGCCAGAGAATTTCTTTTGGATGCCAACTTGAATTCCGAGCTTGCAATCAAGCCAATGGAGGCACATACCCGGATTGCAAAAGCTTGTCTCATATACCTCACCGGGGATGAGATGAAGCCACCTCGAACTGGCAGATGTCAGTCTAGTATCGCCATAAAGAGAGGATATTTTTCACAATACGCTTGTACGACATTTTCATACCATCTAGCGAATGCCGACCCCCGCTCAAATGACCTTCTGTCTCTTGTGGACAAATTCCTCAAACTCAATGTCTTATCGTGGATAGAGGTCATCGCTCAGACACAAGACCTCATACTTTTTATTCGCGTTGCAAAGCACTTACGATCATATCTCAATGCATGTTCCACAGAACGATCTCCCCTCAGCAGAGAGGTATCGCTCATCAGAGGCTGGACCACAGATCTCATTCGTATCACTGCTAAATTTGCAGATGCACTTGTTTTGTCACCTTCCGCGATCTATTCTCTTGTCCTTCCATTTTGTCCCACAGCGTCTTCTGTATACAAAACAGCCAATAATGGACGAAGGCTTGCGATAGTAGGACTTTCAAATTCTCAATGGGATGATCGAATATCCTGCATTGACTTCAACCAAGGTCAGACGAGTGCGATCAGTGCTGGTGATCAGTTCCTGGCAGTTGGCCTCACAAATGGGACAGTCAATCTGTATCATGCAGCATCTTACCAGGAATATAGAAGTCTCAACCATGGCGAGGCTGTCAAATTCTTGCAGTTCAAGGAGAAGTCTGATCTCATGGCATCCTGTGGCATGAAGAATGTAAGAATATGGGACATTCGCAGGGGCGAAATAGTCCACAGCTTTCAGGCCCCTCAACGCCCCATTTGTTTGGCCTTTGACCAAAACTTACTCATGGCTGCTTCGCATCAAAACAGCCTAGCAACATGGGATTTGGACAATGACGGAGCACGAAAGCCGGACAGATTATGGAGCGATTCTCTCGACCAGACCGCCACGCAACTTCGCCGACAGCCATGCGCCATATCAATATCTGTAAGCCATCAAATGCTGGCGGTAGCTTACAGCGGAAAGCCTATATTACTTTGGGACCTCGCGGGAGACATCTTCTATGGCAACTGTGGCAGAAAATTGTCCAATGGCGAAACCAGCACCCATGTCATCTCTGCTCTCGTCTTCAATCCCAACGTCAATATTGGGCTTCTGGCTGCATCTTATCTTGATGGGCAGCTTGCGCTTCTCGATCCCTTCAATGACCAAGAACAGTGTAGTTTCCGGGCAGACTGCCATACCCTCACTGCCAGCTCGGACGGTCGCTTGCTTGCGGGAGGTGCGGGCTCTGGGATCATCCAGGTGTACGAATTTGACACTTTACGATTACTATACAGGGTAAGATCATCCAACCTCTACATTAAGCAACTGGCTTTTAGTCCAGATAGTCTCCATTTTATGGATATCAGAGGCTCTCAATGCAATGTCTGGGAGCCGGCAGTTCTGTTGCGTGATATAGTTGGTGACGATAGCAGCGAGGACTCATCGACGTCTGTTGTGGAGGCAATCTCATCCGATAGTAAAGTTAGGATCAGTGCCATGATCTTGCACCAAAATTTCGAGGTAGCATTCTGCGGCAAGGAAGATGGCTCGGTTTCTGTCTATAATGTGAGGAGCGGCATCCAGATGGGTACACTCTATCGCCACAAATCACTCGTTCGCATCCTTACCTGGTGGCCATCGACTGGTGTGCTAATGAGTGTCGACACATCCAACACCATCTTTGCGTGGAAATTACAACAGGGTAATCCTCCCAGCTGGAAAACCGACACGCAACTATTTCAGTATCGTCTTGATTGCGGCAGTACCATCATCCAAGTGCTACCAAGCGAGGCGGCCGGGAAGTTCATCCTTTCGACTCGTGGATCAGACCACTTCTGGAGCATCACCGGCCATGAAGAAAGCGTTCTTGGACACTCAGAGAAGCCTAGGATTCGGAAATGGATTCAGCATCCACAGTCACCACTTCACGTCATCTGCATTGATGGTGCATATGCTAAGATCTACTTGTGGGATGACTGGTCGGAAGTTGCTTGTGTTTGTCTTGACATCGATGTCGAGGGGCTACAACTGAAATCCATCTTTCCATTCCTAATGGAGCGCAAGCCACAAGTTCTACTGGAAATGTCTGAATTGAACGGTTCAGCGAACACACGAGAATTATACTCTATCGATGCTGTTGTCTTCGACATTGACATTAGCAACAACACTAAACAAAATCAAAAGAATGGTTCGACTAATACCGGGGAGGTCACCGCCTCTCTTCAATCACCCATCCCACACGTATTTTTGAGCCCACGGCTACGCTCGCAAATCGACTTCCTAGCCGATTACGTCTCGCACATCATCGGCATCAGCGAAAGCGGAAAGCTTGTCTTCCTCGATACACACTCATGGGTGTGTTCCGCAAATCTCGAGGGCACTTTTGGCAGCTCTGCTTCATACTCACGGCACTTCTTCGTGCCATACGATTGGTTTTCTGGCACTCGAGACATTGTCTGTGGATTGGCGAGGCGAGATGTTGTATTTGCGCGGAATGACGATGTTGCGATTATCAAGGGCGGGTTGGAATATGTGGAGAAGGTGGATGTAAGGCTTGAACCTCTGAGTCCCAAAGGGGGGCTGGGGCTTGGTTTTGGGAGGTCATTTACCGGATTATCTTGAAGATTCAATCTTAGAATCAGCTATTGATAGGTTTTTTTTGGGAAACGTTTTTATATGCAGCGTATTTATAGGTTTTGAGGGAGTTTAGGTAAGTGTAGAAGGGCAATAGATTTAATGATCTTCTAAGCTTGAATATACCCTCCCCAGTAGATCCAGCGTCCCGATCCCCGCTCGCCCCAAAGCTGCCTTAAATCACCTGATGAACCCAACTCTAAATCCTACTCGGTTTAATAGTGGGATGTCCCTCGTACCTCACGCCATGCCCTGCCTTTGACGACTTGAAATGATATAAAACTTTTAATTTATAAATTTTTTATTCGCGCCGGCTCCGCCGCACAAGTAGGGGCGTTCCCCCCTACGTGGAGCTAGAGCTTTACGAGGAGCTTTACGGGGAGCGCTAAACGCCAAAAGCAATATATCTTAGCGTTTCTTGGCAAATCTTGGCATAAAAACGTTATTTAAATTTTTTAAAAATATCACGTGTTATTACGTAACCTCCATGTGAACTTTTGTCGAAAGTCAGGGGTCGATGCCCCACTCTTTAAATGATGATCGGCAGGGCACGATAAAAGAGGGCATTCGGACTGTAAAATAATGCTTGAATCAATCAAGATTGATCACTTACAGCACCTCCGTTTGACACTTTTTTCCCCTAGCAGGAAACCTTTAACTATCGTCAAAGGCACTTCGGGATATCTCACTGAGCGCCTGGGCATCACGTACTACCAAACAACATTGTGACAGGATTTCTCCCATCGGTGCCTTTGACTCAGCCTAAGGTTAACAAGTGGACTAATCCGAGAAAGGCCAAAAAAGTGACTTTTGATGCACGTGTTTTTACGCAAGGTCTCCATCAGCTTTTCAGGTCGCATCGATTAAACTTTATATGGATATCATGGCGAGTTTGTTTGTAGAAGCCAGGAAGCATTTGCAATCTACTCATGAACAACCGATTCCCTCCAAGCAGTTGCCTCTGCCTGTCTCCCAGCTCGAAGCAACATGAGCACAAGCTTATCAACAATATGCATTGTGCCTACCCACGGTCCCCACAAATCACGCCCAACGTATGCCGCCAACTCCAACCACTTCGTGCTCAGATCGATGTTCCCCAAGCGGTCGTAGATTTTGGCAATGTCCTCCATCGTATGAACAGTGCAATTGTCATAGTACGCGAGATGCTTAACAGGCTCACAAGTCCCAACTATTGTGAAACACAATTTTAAAGCCTGTAAATAGTCTCCAGTGTCCACAAGGACGTGCTCTACTTCACGAGCCGCACCACGAGCTTCCAGCGAACCTGTACCACAAATTTTGGTCGTCTCATTGAGTAGCTGGCGTCCCATATGTAAGGCGGCGTGCGTTGCATGATCGCGTCGAAGTAGCCTGACCAGAGCTGCTTTAGCTTTGAGAGTCAATGAATGGAATGGGCCGAATCGAGAAGCGTACATTGTCCAAATGTACTTGAGAGCCCGTTCAGTCCCTTCGCGACCGCTTTTTTCGTGTTGTAGCCCCCGGAGGATGATTGCCAGAGGATAAGACTCTCCTAACTCGTGATTAATCACATCGCCGAAGTATTTCAGGAGACGAATCTGAAGCTCGATGCAAAGGCCAGTATTGACGGGTGAGAGTGTGGTGAGAAGCTGCAGGATTGTCGTTGTTGAAGTGAGAGGAAGGATTCGAGTCGCTTGAGCGCAAGCTTCTTTGATAACAGACCATGCTCTTCCCGAGGAGACCTTCAGCAAATATATCCCGTATTGAATATCTTTCCAAAAGCTGGCGACACTTGCTGATGGCTGTGAAGACGAAGTTGGAGTTCCGTCCTCGTTAAAGTCTACAACGATTGCATGAGAGCAATAGATATCAATGCTTCTGAGAACGGTTTCCAGATGCATTAGCGTAAAGTCGATCTCAATCGCAAACAACATCTCGGGCGAGATGATGGGTGTTGGAGGGGGCCGCTCGTCGCAACCTTGAGAGCTTTCGCAAAGAGTTCTTAACCCTATGGCAACGTCTATACTTGGAGATAATAATTCTGAATTCGCTCGCGTCGGATTCGACAACACCCAAGAGCTAGGAGTCGAAATTCTGGTGGCATCTGCAGAAGAAGCCGTGTCAAGATCTGCCGGCTGTGTGGGACGAAATATCAGCTTTATTGATCCTGTATGTGGAATGCGTCAGGTCAAATCTACAGAGTGCCGTAACTTACTGGTAAGTGTCCGCGTCTAGTATCGGAATTCCCTTCCTCATTGCTCATAGACCTGGAGTGTCGCTGAAGCTTATAGGCTAGTTCCCCTCCTATATACTGACCAAGCGAGGGAGGATCGGATGAAGCATCATCGCTCAGCAGTTGAGTCTTCTCATCCGATTTCAAATTTTTTCTCAACCCCCACTCCTTGAAGCGAGTTCCATACATGCGGTTACTGAATCAAATTCTCATTAGTCGTCGGTCCGCAAATAGGAAAAAATCAAGGGTGAGCTAACCTCGCTATGAAGCCGTGTTCAACCTCCATCCTCTCGCGGACCTTTTGAAGAGACATGTTAGACCAAAGGTTCGTGATAGTAACACGGTGTCTATCCCAGGTTTCAGAAGATGGTCCGATCTTAGCGCCAGGAGGAGGGATATCTCTGCCACCAAGTGCTGCTTGTTCAAGCATCGACATTCTCGCGTGTTTGCTAAGAGATATAGTAGGAAGAGGCAGCAAAGACACGTATATAATTTCAGGAGAGTAATAATGCTTGAAAATGTAGGTCACGCTCCTCTTGCTGCAAGAGTAGGCTTTCAAGGAGCGCAAACCCCAATTTTTACCGTTGGAAGCACTTGACGAGCGATTCTAAGATTCGAGTTATGGCTGCAGATCACGTATCACCTTTATCTCATAATCACCCTGCTTATGGATATCTTGCTTGAGGCTTGGGAAGAAGGTGAAACTGAAAGGATGATAAATCATCACCTCTCCTTTGCGCAAACTCAAAAGTTCATGTGCCATGGCAAATTTGGCTCTACTCGTCTAGTCGGGACTTGTCCATGAACTTGAGCATGGGATGATTCATCTGTATGGTGGTTTCTTGTCAAATTAATCACAAACACGACTTGCGGTGGAAATCGCAGTGGCAAAAATGACTAGCAGAAGAACAGAGGCTTACAAAGGGGAAATTGGAAAGAAAAGAGCAAAAGCGTTACATCGCATGTCTCAGAAACAACTTTGCATTCCGAGCTCAGCATACTTCGTAGTCTGGGTAATAGATACGCTAAACCTTCTAGAGAGTTCTTCGATTGCAGGGGAAATTGTCCAATAAGATTCTCGAATTCCGTGAAGTATTACCTACATAAGTTAAGACTGCTTTGTGGAGATTTTGGAACTATTACCCAGACTACGAAGCATGTAGATATCTGGATGTTATGGAATAAGTGGGAATTTTTGATGGTGGTGCTAGCTGATGGATGATTGGTCCATTTCGTTCCGCAGCGGAGGTGGTTCCGTCAGTACCCTAGGCAGACTAAAAATGACTCAGAAACAGCCTGCACGTGTGTATGCGCATACGCGTAGCAGCTACTGCAAAGACGTACCCATTTATACTGTCTCAGTACATATGCACTTGCTAAACTTAAATCCTCGCACTTTGATTAGCTCAAAACAGCGTACGTAGGAGGACGGCAACTCAACACCTGTACGTAGCAGACTCTGCGGGTGTCCTCTACGAACCTCCAGCTTTCTTTTGAGAGTCTGCAGAGCTAAGATTGAGTTAAACCGGTCGATATTCACGCGCTTGAGGCCACGTTGCAATATTTATCGACTTGTCGACGCATCCATCGATTTATAAGATCCTACACTACAGATAGACATTACGAATCCGCGAAGACCGATCCGATTACTAGAGGACCTTTACTCTAAGCTTATGCCATAGCATTATTTAAAAATGACGACTTAGGGTTAAGAGAATTAAGAGATTAAAAATCGTTCCCATAGGCTAGAAGAATACTTCTTTTATTCAGGACTCGAAGTAGATTGAATTGAAGGCTGGAAGGCAGGCTAGCTGGGGCTGAGTATCAAGGGCTGAAGCACAGCCATTTATTGATTAAAAATGAAACGGTCAACTTCTTGCTCCGATCCAACGCCAAGCCCCGAGTTCTTTATCTCCCCTACGGCGTTACAGACAAACCGCGAAGAGGATACTAAAGTGGTTTCAGCCACCGGACCCCGGTTTGTCCTTAACGCCGTGCAGCCCTTCGGACTTGTTGAATTTCATGCGACCGTTCTTTGTATTTGATTCGTATACAAGAATCACCTGACAAAATGCTGGCCTCGCGGAGCGCATAATATCTTCGGGTCGGAGTGATTAGTTAGGAAATAGAAGCAGACTAAGCAAACCTCGTCTAGAACCCCCTCATGCTTCGTCACCGGGGTATCAGTTGTAAAAACAGGGGTCGGCTCTTTCCAAGGAACTTAACTCAAACACTTAATCATTCACGAATTCAAGAAATCTTATTGGAGAATTCTCCCTTGTAATCGAGGAAATCTCTAGAAGGCTTGGCACAAACTGATACCCCGGTGTAAGGGGTTAGTTTGGTCAGGTGACTTCGGCAAGAATTACTAGCGTAGTGCCGTTGCGTACTTAAAGGCAGTATTTGCTTCGTAGTTTGAAAGGAATTCATTTTTTCTTTCAATCAAAAAATTGCACTATTTATTGACCCGCTAGCGATTTCGTTGATCTTTTCTTCTTCTACTATTTAATCGAATACATAATAACAATAGTAATCTACGCAAAGAAATAAAAACGACTATCAGAAAAGAATTAAAAAGTCTATCTCAAATACATCGAATTAAAACGCATAGAAATCAAAGACTTAAAATTCTATAACTTTTTAAAACTATACATCGAGCGAATCGTGTAATATTTACAATTCGATCGAATCGAGTAATATTAGAACTAGTAAATACTAACAATTATCGGACTTACATTAAAACACTTAAAAAACTAGTAACGTAATTCGACGAAAATAGAATATTTTTCGAATTTTTTATATTAAGATTTTTATTTGAATTTATTGACTTTTTTAAAAATTTGAATATTAGTTTTATTTGATTTTATTAGAAATCTTATTTTAATATATTTAAGTTTATTGAGATATTGTACTTTTTATTTAGAATTTATCGTTAATTTCGAATATTATTTAATAGTAATAAGTAGATAAAAATTAAATCGATTAAACTTTCAAAAAAAAAAAATTTATAATAAAAAATAATAAAAAAAATTATTTAATTAAATGATTTTAAAGAAAAAAATTGTAAATAATTAATAGAAAAATCAAAATCAACGACTTTAAAAAGCAATTTTAAAAATTCAATTAAATTTCGAGTATTTAAATCAAAGTTAAAATTATTAATCTTTGTAAAATCAATTATTAAATTGAATAATTCGTTTGAAATAATATAATTTACAAATTAATCAAAAATATCGATCTTAAAAAAAGTATTTAAAGAACGTAATTTAACGAAATTTGATTAGAAAATAGTAATCGTTATATAATTACTATTAATCGCTAAAATAAATATTGAAATTTGCAAATTCTACAAAAAACGAAATAATCGTAAAAAATTTGAATATTTTATAAGCGATATTAAATTATTCATTAAAATTAATTCGCTAAATTTAATAAACGAAAATAATAAAAAAGAGTTTTATAAGTTCTTATTTTGAAATTATTTAAAAAATTCAAATAATCGATTAAAAATTTTATTATAATATAACGATTTATCGATTAAAATTTAAAACGATTAAAATATTCTAAAAATCGATTTTAAGAAAAAATTTAAAGTAAATATAAAAACTTTATTTATTCGTACGATTAAATTCTTAAGAAAAATAATCAGTTTTCAATAAAGAGTAATAAAGTTAATATAGTAATATTTAGTTCGAGTAAATAAATTTTACTCGAAAATTAAAAACGATAAAAAAATTGAAAATTTGATTTTAGTTTTTCGAGTAATAAATAGACTCAAAAAAAGTAAAATTAAAAATCGATTAATATTTTATATTGAAATATTAATTAAAAATAATATTATATATTCAAATATAAAAAAAACTATTTATACGACGTATAAAATCAAAAATATTCGAAATAAAATAATATTATTTAAATCGTTTTAATAATAACAATTGAATCAATTAATTTAATTAATTAAAATTCAAATGCAATTTTAGTAGATAATTGTAGTTTTTACTATTTAAAACTATAAATTCGAAGATTAATTTAATTACGTATTTTTACGATTTATAATCGAATTTAAAAATAATAAAAAAAAATCAATACTAAATATTAAAACAAATATTATTTACTGAAATTGTTTTAATATTAATCATTTTACGTCGAACTATTTAAAGTTTTAAATTTCTCAAAAATAGTAGAATATTAATCAATAAAAAATTAATAAAATAAAATTTTCAAAATCTCGTCGAAATTCGTTTCAAATTGATCAATTATCGTCGAATCAAATAATTTTTGTAATCGCAATTCTAATAAACTATATTACTGATTATATATATAGATCGAATGCAAATAGATTCTTCGAATATGTTTTAAATATTATTCTCTCGATTATAACGATAAAAATCGATCTATAAATTGAATTTGCAATAATCGCGTTAAACAATAAATCTTTAAAACGCTTTATTTCTACGAGTTAATTAGCGCTTCTCAAATCAATTTCAATAAATATTACAAAATTAATCGTCGATTTTTTTACTAGATTTCAATAACAAATATATTATCGCGATAAAAATCTTAGTATTATTTATAATAAAAAAATGCGATCGCAGATTTATTTTTTTGAGATAGAAAAAAAAATCGAAAAAGTAAAATATATTAAATCAATTGAAAAAAGCAAAAAAAAATAAGTTTTTTTTATTAATTAAATATTCGATAAAATTTTAATTTCTAAAAAAAAAGTATTATTTTTAGTATTTATCAAAAGAATATAAAATTAAAATCGATTCAAAGTACGAAATATTTTAATAATAAAAATATTACGTATTATATTAAATCAATTTTTTAATTTATTTAATAATAAATATAAGTAGTTTATTTTAAAATTGTAAAACTCGAAATCGATTTATCGTTGTAAAAAGTCGTTTAAAAGTTTTATTTTATCGATAATAGTTTAAAATAATATTACTTTGAAAATAATTATTGAAATTCTTTAAAATACAAAAGTAAAATCTATTTTTATTATTATTTAAATAAGTAATTAAAAAGTAGAATTGATTTTATTAAATAGAAAATCAATAATAAAATTTATCGAATTAAAAATTGTTAAACGCTTTAAATTTACAATTTATTATAATAGAAATTTACTCGTTCGATTTACAAACGATTAATAAATTGTATTTAAGAAATACGTTTTTATTTTAGTAAACGTAATCGAAATTGTAATTGAAATTAAAACGTATATATTTTCGATCGAATTGAAATACGAGTTTTTATTAAATTTTAATTATATGTACAAAATGAGAATAATCGTTAAATACGAGAATTACGATATTATTAATCGAAGTAATAATAAAGTAATTCGTCGAATTTCGTCGAGAAATTTTCTATAAAGTATCGCTATTCAATTTTCGCGTTTAGTAAATAATTCTAATAACGAGAAAAAAATTGTAAATAATATTTTCAATGCAATTATTTACGAGAATAATAAGTAAAAAAAGAGAAATTTTCGATACTAAAAAAATTATTCGATTTTTAATATAGTGTAACGAGTATAGAAAATATCGATAAATTTTATTATTTTAATTTTTAATAGTACAAAAAGCGAACTATATACGCATATTTGATTATTGTTTCGTTTAAATAGTTTATTTTCGAAAACGCAATTAAAATATATTTAATTAACGAAAAAAAATTGAATTATACTATTTATTTAATCGCTAAAATAAATATAAATCGAGCAAATTTAAAGAAATTCTCGAAAATTGAAACAAATAATTTTATTTTATTATAAGTAATAATTAAATCTTTTAATATACGTCAAACGAATAAATTTTCTATTACGCGTCGTTTCTCGAAACGCTAATTATTTAAAAACTCGCAAAAAGAAATAAATAAGTAATTTAAAACTAGTAATATAATTATAAGAATTATAATGAATATACTAAAAAGAATAAATAAAACTAAGCGGTTTTTATATACGTATAAAAAGTTTTTTATAAAAAATTTAAAAAAAGCGAAAATTCGCGAGTTATATATTTTTAATTATGTATAAAGCGAGAATTATTATAAAAATAATTAGTGAATAAAATATTATTATTTTATTTCTTTTGAAAAAAAAAAGATTTTAAGATTTGCATTTAATATATAATTATATTTTAATAAACAAATATATAATTAAATCGATTTATTCGATATACAGAATAAAAAAAGTATTAAATTTAAAGTATATTTTACTATTGATATTAATAACAAATATTAAATTTTTTGAATCAAAGAAAAATATAAATATTACTCGGTATTTATCATTTTTTACGATTAATACGTATATAAACGAATAAATCAAAGATTGAAAAAAACTTTTTATACGTATACTCAATTTACAGATTTAGTGTATAAATCGCTTTTTAAAAGAGAAAAATCGAAAGTACTTTTAACGTTAATCGAAGATTATAAAAACTATATTTTCGTTTCGTTTATAAACGATTATATAGAGTTCGCTAAAGATTTTAATTCTATGTATTAAATACTAAAAGATTACTATTTTTTACGAGTCGTTTTTAAATTAATATACTTTAATTTTAGTAAAATTTATTTCTTTATAGATTTTCTAGAGATTATCGAATTTTAAAGTTTACTTGAAAAAGTTAAATTAATAATAAAATATTGCGATACTATAAAAAATTGAATTATTTTAAATTGTTAAAAAAAATTAAATGCGTTTATATAATTAATTCTATTTTTTCGCATTTTTATACTTGGTAAATCAAATTATGTATTGAATTTAAAGCGAGTATATTTAATAGAAATTTTCGTAGATTTTATAAAAAAAAAAAAAAATAAAATATTAAAAAATATAATAAAGATTTAATGAAATTTATTCGAGTAAAAAAAAAATTAATCAAATTTTCGATTAAAATGAAATAAATCGAAAAACTATAAAAATAAACAAATTTTTAATAAGCAAATTTTGATTACATTAAAAATACAATTACAGAAAATACAATAATAAAAACGAATTAAAAATTTTAATTTTATTTGACAATTGATTACAGTAGTAAAAGTATTAATAAAGTATTGTTTTAAATTCTAAAATTTACTTTAAAAATACGAATTATCTCTAAAAATCGATCGAATAAACGAATAGTAATATTTATATTTTTTAGATTAGTAAATACTGAAATCAAATATACAATTACTAAACGAGAAACGTTAATTATTGTAAAGTATTTAATAGAATGCAAATAACTCGTAATCGAGAGTAAATATCTTGTGATTGTTTATTTAGATTACAAAGTACTTTAAATTATTTTATATAATAGAAATTCAATATATAAACGTATAATTAGATAATAAAATAAATTAAACGAATATAATTTCGTGATTCGTTATATTTTATTATAAGATATTTATATTGAAATAATTAATAAATTGAATCGTATATTTACTTATTATATTATTATATTTCGAGCTAAAAATCAAGAGCGTATAGTAGTAATTATAGTATCAATTAATAAACGAGATAGAATTTAATTGAGTGAAATAATTTCTAGTAGTGAAATTAGAACAACGAATAAAATAAAAAGTAAAACGATAAATAAATTCTATAATAAAATATTAAATAAATTGAATATTAGTTTAATAATTGATTTAAAGAAACTTATTCAAAAGCAATTAGAATACTTAAAAGCGTAGAAACTCTAATCGTTAAAGTTTGACGATTTAAAATAAAAACGTTTTACTACAAGTTTTTAGTACTATCGAATAATAGTTTTCAAGAGATTTGATCTAGAAAATTTGAAAAGTTTTAATTCAAAAAAAGTACGTATATTACAATATGAATTAGTAAGATTTAAATTAGTTTTTAAAACAATTTCAATTTTTTTATACGTAGAACGAGATAGGCAATTAATAAAGTATATAATAAAATACGAAATTTTTTTTTATTTTAAATATATTTACGAGAATTACGATTATTTTCCGAATAATTTGATTTTTTTACGATTTGTAAAATAAATATATTGATTTACTCGAATTAGAAATACGATTTTGTAGTACAAATTATATTAAATATACTAGTATAATAAGATTTATAGATTGTTCAAATTATTGAAATTGATTATAAAATTTAAATTTATATCGATATTGTATATTAATTAAATTGATTTAATTTTTTTATTTTGTAATTTTACGAGTTATTAATATATATTTATAATTGAAAATTATTGTACGCGATTTAAATAAAGTAAGATTTATATACAATATACGTAAGAAAAAATAAAATTTTTTTTTATAGAATATTTAATTTTAATATTCGATTAATCAAAAGTAGTATATTTTAATAATAGTAATTATTTTATAAGCGAACGAGTAAAGTATATATTTATATATTATAATATAAAATAATTCTTTGGATTAATAAACTATTTATTAGTTATTAAATTCATTGAAAAATTGATTCAAATAATTATTTTTTTTATTCGATATAAATACATCGAAATAAAAATAATATAAAAAAGTAATAAAACACAAAGTAAAAAAGTCCAATCGTAGATCAATTCGTTTTAATCAATGGACTAGATTTATTCGAAGTAATTCGTAATTCGTAAATCAATCAATTAATCAAAATAGAAGTAGAAAAAATTGTTAATTAGTTTATAGTAAGTAAAAACTCTTTATGTACTAAAAAACACGTAATTAGTACTACTTTCGAAACTAACTATTTACAAAGATTTTGAAAAGAGAATATATAGTTTTATTACAATCGTCTTTTTATATAACGAGCTCGTTTCGAGTCTCGAAGAAAAAAACTAAAAAAAGAGAAAAAACTCGCTTTAAACAAAGAACTCAAAACTCGAAATTCTTTAAATTATTATCGTTTTTTTCTAAGAATTTAGCAATTTTTTTAATATTTTTATTAGTATTAAATTTTTTTATAGTTTGCTTTTTTTTCTTTTTAAAACTTAGTAAAAAGAAAAAAAGCAAACGAATTTCAAGTTTAAATTTATTATTAGAAATAATTAGATATTTCTAATTATTCTTTATAAACGCTATCAATTTCTTAATTTCGTATTTAAAGAAAAATTTATTACTAAAAAACATTTTTATTTTTTTTATTTCAAAATATTGAAAAACTAGTTTGATTTGAATTATAATCTATTTTTATTAATAAGTATACAAATATTTATTATTAAACGAGTTTTAGTAATTTAATTATTGAGAAATTTTATATTGAACGATAAAGTAGTTTAAGAATTTCGTATAACGAATTATATTGAAGATTGTATCGATCTCTTTAAATTGAACACTATTGAGAAAAGATTCGTTGTTAGAAAATTCTCGAAATCGATTCTCGAAAAAAACTCGAAATTTATTATAAATTTTTTTGAGTTTTTCGTAAGTAGTATCGTCAATAATTTTTCCGTTAGTACTAATAAATATCAAACTCACGAGAAATAAAATAAGAGAATTAGAGTTTTTGAAATTCTCGATATATTTTTGATCGATAAAAGTTTTTATTTTATAAATGTACAATTTCAATTCTTGAGATTCTTTTTTTACAATATTTGATTAAGTTTATTTTAAAAAATCTTCAATTAAAATCCGATTTTTAGTATCAAAAAAAAGATTTATTTAAATAGTTTTTTTAAAGAATCGAAACAATCAATTTATCGTTTTTCTATAGTCGCTAAATTATAAATAAATTATCTAAAATTTATTAGAAAAAAAAAACTTAATATATAATAAATTTAGATTTTAAAATATATTTATTTTTTTTTCGTAAAAAAATTGATTAATTTTATTGTTTTGATAGAATTTAATAGATTGAAAAAAGGTAATAAAATAAAAAAAGTAATCTTTAGAAAATCGATAAAATAGTAATTATAATTTGAAGTTTGTTTACAAGAGTTGAATAATGAGAAAGAAATACGTATTGTATAGAAAAAAAAATTCACTGGAAAAAATTCGTTGATAGTAAAATTTCAATATATTAATTTCTTTGAAAAGAAGCGATAAAATATTCTTTTTTTTCGTTTATTTAAAGAAATTTTATAAAGTAAAAACTATTACAATTTTTAGATCAATAAACGATTTGATCGAGAAAATAAAAATAAAAACGATAAAAATTCGCGAAAATTGAAATCGATTTTTTATTAGTATTTTTTACTTATATTGAAAAATAGTAGAGATATTTATAAATTAGAAACGGATATTAAAATAAATTTAAATAAATTGAAAACTTTTTTTTTCAGTATATAATTTATAAATTTTGAACAATCGTACTTTTATAATTTCAATTTATTTTTCGTCGTTTTCAAAGTATAAATCGAGATTCTCGTAAAACGTTATACAATGAATTCAATAAAGTTGTTTAATAAACGAATACTTGTAAATATTGTAAATAATATTTAGAATTTTAACGCGATTAGTAAAATTTAAAGTATCAAAGAAAGTAACGTTTGATTTTTAAATATTGTTTATATTGTACGTGTAATTAATTATCGAGCGTATATTATTTGATCGAAGTTTGTAAGTTGATCGAGATAAAATAGTATTAGACTACGATAAAGTGATAATAGTTTTGTATTTTTTTAATGTAAATGTAAATATATTGTAGTATTTTTTATTATCGATAGTAGATTTTTTGAGTTTAATTGACGTAGAAATCGAAGTAAAAAAAAAAGCGAATTAAAAAATTCGAAAAGTTTAAGAGATCTAAAAAAATAAAAAGTTTTGTACGAAAGAACTAATAATAGTAATATTATTATCGTCGTTATTGTTGTCGTTGTCGTTATTGCCAGTTAATAGAATTAATTAAAGAAGTAAAATATTAGCGTTAATAATTTTTTGAGATTTGGCGCTTCGAATACTTATATTATTAATAGCGACGATTGGTTATTTTTTAGGTTTATTTATAAAGATCGAGAAAAGTTTTTTAGTATATTTTTTAATTATTAAGAATTCGTAAAAATAGAAAATAAAATGCAATTTTTTCAAGTTTATTTTATTTAAGTTTGTAATTATTAGATCGTTGTTTGTATTTTTCAAGTATATTAACGTTTTTTTGCAATCGATAGATTAAAAAAGTATTTTTGTAAATAGTATATTATAGGTTTTGTTTTTTTCAATAATAATTATATTAATAATTTTAATAATTTCACGAAACGTAAAACGCTTTATACGAAATATTTACTTGAATTTTTAATATGTATATTTATTGTAAAATTTATTAATAGAACTTTTAATAAATTATCGAAATATTTAAACTCGAAAAAAAGTTTTTTAATTATAACGTTTAAATATATTATTAAAAGTTTTAATTAGACTAGATCGAGTTTATTAAAATACAATACGCGATTTTTCAATTTTACTTATTTTAAAGAGAAAGTCTTTGTTTAAAACTATATATTATTTTAAAAAATTTTTAAAAAATCTCAAAACAATACTATTTTCAATTCTTTTTTTCTATTCAATTAAAATTTTCTTTATTATATTTTTAGTTTTCATGAATTTATTATTGATATTACTAATCGCAATTATTTTTTTTTCAAATAATAATTTACTAATAATTTTTTATAAATTATCGAGATCGCATTATACGATCTATATAAACGCATTATAATCATTTTCGTTTCGTTTTCTATACGCGAAATTCGTACTTTCGAGATTTAATAAAGTATTTCTTTGAAATATAATAATAATATTATAAGAATTTCGAAAATAAAAATTGAAATTGTAAAATTTATACATAAAAAAGCAATATAATAAATTAATCGAATTTTAAAAATGAAAAACGTGTAAATTTGAAAAGAAAAAATCTATTAATAAAATCGAAAAAAATTATAAGTTTTTATATTTGTAAAAAAATTATATAAAAAAAACAAATAAATATTTTTACGTTTTAAATAATTGAAAATTGCGAAATTTGTTTGTTTTTACGAAGAAAATTTTTAAAGTATATTAGTATATATAATTAAAATACTATAATACTAATTTCGAATAAAAAATTTTAAAAGTTTTAAATAAACAATTTTATATTGATTTCTTATAAAACGTATTAAATAAATCTTGAAAAAAAAAGAAATAAAAAAAGTAAGTATTTATAAATCGTTTTTATAAAGAAAGTATATATAAATTCTTGAAAAAAATCGTTGTAAAGTATTTAAATAAATAAAGTATATTCGATTAATAAAATTGTTTGTATATAAAATAATACAAATTAAAACTTTAAAGAAATAAAAAAAGAAATGAATAATATTGAAAAAAAATTATAATCTTTAAATTGACGTGAGATTAAAAAGTTGTAATTAAAAAGTTTTAAGAAAAAGAAAAAAGAAAATTAAAAAAAGTTTTTTTATAAATTATAATAAGTATTATATTAATAAACGTTTGTACAGTTTAAATATAATTAAATATAATCGAAATATATTTAAATATATCGAAATATATTTAAAAATACTCGAATATATTAAAGAATATTTTTTATAAATTCTAAAAATTAAAATTTTTCAAAATTTTCTAAAAAAAAAAAAAATAATACAATTTCGTTTTTTCATATAATAAAAAAAAAATAAAACTTTTAAAACATAAATAAAATCTATTAAAATAAATAAAAATATTCTAAAAAAAATCAATAAAAAAATAAAATCACTATAAATAAAAAAATAAAAAATAATTCCTTTTTAATTAAAAAATAATTATTATTTTAAAATTTAACGAATTTCTCTCATTTACTCAGTTTTCAAAGAACTATATATATTTATTTCTTTCGATTTTATTGAGTTCAAAAATATAAATTACAATTTCAATTCTTTTCTCAATTTCTTGAGTATTTTATTTGTTATGAAATTCTTTAATCGTTTTTTCTTTTGTATTTATATTCTTATTATCGTTGAAATCAATAAATTTAATAACATTTTTATTCTCATTATTATTTAAAAAATTCTAATATTTATTTCTTTTAACGAACTTTTTTAAACAATTTTTAATATATGATTTTCAAATTACTGTCTCGTTTACTTTTTCGAGTAAATAATTCTTTTTCAATTGATTTATTTAACGAATTCGATATAGACCCAATTACTTATACAACAATTTAATATTCTTAAATATATTTTAATTAATAAATTTAATATTATATATTAAAACGAAGTCTTTTTCTCGAATTGATTTTTTTTGTATTTAATAATAAACGTTGAAATATATTTGGTTTTATTTACGATTATATTCTTTTTTCAATCTCGATTTTTTTATATTTTCGTTTCGTATTTCAATCTACTTGATTCTCAGTTCAAAAAACTCTACTCGATTATATACTTCGTTCCAATCGAGAATTTTTCAAATAAAAAATCGAGTTTCAACAAATAAAACAATTTTTTTACTATAAACTATATAAAATAGCGTGTATTCAATTAATTTATAAATAGTCGTTCAATTTGCAAAAAGAACAATTAATAAATGTTTCAATTAATTTTTTTTACTTTTTTTCGTTAAAGTAATCAATATAATAATAATAAATTAATATTTTCGTTTAATTATTTTATTTACTTTCGAATTGTATATAGAAATAATAATTCGTTTAATTTCGAGTTTATTTAATTTTTTAATAATAATTCTCTTGAATTCGAGTTTTTCGTTCAATTTTATATAATTGAAAACGTTATATTTACAAATGATATTATTGTAAATAAATTTAACAATTTTTTTAGAAGTCGAATTTTTTATTAGTTTAATCTCAATTTAATCGAAAAAATTATTTCGTATTATAATTAGATTATTAAACATTTTACATTGCGAGAATTTAATTACATTTATTTCAATGTAATAAAATAACGAAATTACTTTTTAGAAGTATAAAATTTTTTCGTATTTCTTTTTACTTTTGTACTAATAATCACTACAATTTACTCTAAAATCTCGAACGTTTTTATAGTACTTCTTTTAGTAATATCGATTAATTACTCGATAATAAATATTTTTTTTTTTAGTATATTCGAATTTATTATATAGTTCAATTATAATTATTATATATTGTTTTAAATCGTTTAAAACAAGTTGAAATAAGTAAAATTTAATAGTATTTTTTATAGTATTTTGTTTCGAACGTTGTAATCGATAAATTTTCGAATTAATTTGTGAAATTCTATTCTCGAAAATTATTTTGATCGTTTTAAAATTGTTAAATACCAAGTAATATTTTGAGAATAGTTCGAATAATTGTTATCAAAAGAAAAAATAGTATTGTTATTATTATTATTGTTCAATAGTTTATTGATCTTAGGAAAAGCGATTAATGTAATATATACGAAAAATACGATTGATATTAAAAGTTAAAAATTAAAAATATTGAGTTTAAAATTTTTTTTTTAAACTTAGTTTAATAATTCAAGTAAATATTTTCGTTTTACGTATTTACTTTCAATTATAAACGATTTATTTTTAATTTTTCGATTAATTTTGTATTTTTTGATTGAGATTAAAATTATTTTAATGTAATTAAATTCGATTGTAATAAATTTATCGATATTTGTTTTTTTTTTTAAATTGTCGTTTTTTATTCGCGGTTTTTTAAATAATTCGTTTGTAATAATATAAATACTTTTTTTAATATATTTGATTTCAAAATCGAATAATTGTATTCAAACGAATCAACAAATAATTAAAGCGCTAAAAAAATCTATTATTACTCGATTTAATTGAACGACAAGCGTATTAGCGTTCGTTTTAAAAATAAAGTGAACGCTATATAATCAAAACTATAACTTGCAAAAATACTTTAAAATTTCTCGATACTCTTTTTTTATCGCATTATAATTTCATTTAATAATATTTCAAAATTTTAACTCGTATCGAATTACTCGTTTCTATTTTTTATCATTATATTAATCGAGTATTTTTTTATATTTTTATTAATTAATATCGATATTTAGAATAATTATTTTTTATTTATTAATAAAATCGTAACAAATTTTGTAAAATATCGAAACCGTCGTAAATTTATCTTATAAAAACACTATAGCGATTTTTTACTCTTTTCTCTATTCGAAGAATTCGTTTTTTCTAATTAATTAATATAACGATTCAATAATAATACTAAAATATTGAATTTATATTTTATAATAAATACAAATTCCAATAAAAACTTTAATTTCAAAAATATTATTATATTTAATCTATCTTAGAATCTTAATAATCTTTGTACTTTCAAAAAAACGTTTTTCAAAACTATAAACGAAATCAATAATAACTATTTCGTTTTAATAAAATTGTAATTTGAATTCTATATAAACTTGAATTCTTTCGATTCAATTTAACGTTTTATTCAAATTCTAAATATATTCAAAAACGAATCAACGAATTTTTAAAAGTACTAACTTATTGTCGTAATTTGTATAAAATCTTTTGATTTTTACATTATCTAGAAATAGTATTACGACTTTAAAAAAATACGTTTTTTAGAATTGTTATAATAATTCGAACGAATTGAACTACAAAATTAATTGCTTTTTAAAACGATATTATTATTCGTAGAAGTTTTAATAGAATTATAAAAATAATTATATTTCTACTTCGAACGTTTAATATAAATTGATCGTATTTAAAAAAAAAATCTATTAAAAAAACGTAAAAATATTCGATAAACTTTTTAAAAAATTTATTTACAGAAAAAAATATATTAACGTTTTTCAAAGTAATCGAATTCATTTTCATAATCGCGTTAATCAATCAATAAATTCTAACGATTTTTTTCGCGATTAAAAACTATAAATTCCGATAAAAACTATTACTTTTTTCGAATATTTTACAATCGAATCATTCTTAAAATATTTTTACTACAATCGAAAACAAAACTTTAAAATAATAAAAACTTTTTTCTTATTATATCGTATATTGAATTGTTTTAATACGAACAAACGAATTAATATTTTCATAGATTTTAGAAATTTTTTTTTAATCAAATATTATTATTTTTTTACGATTAAATATTATTTCATCGAATATTTTCTTTTCAAATTCTTATAACCAATTCCCGATAAATAGAAATATTAATCGCTTAAAAATAAATCGTAATTCTTTTAATATTAAAACAATTCGTAATAATAAGTATTTTATATACTTTTCAATATATTCTTAAAATATTTCTCGCGCTTTAAATCGTTTGAACTAGTTTTTTCGTTCTCTAAAAACTTTTTCAATTTCGTCGATTAAATCGATAAATTGTACTTTTCTAAACTTAAATTTATATGTCGTATTAACGTCTATATTAAATAGTTCTAAGTTGAAATTGTTCAACGATAAAACTATTCTCTTTATTCGAATCTTTTTCTCGTTTCTATACTCGAAAATCTTTCGATTTCGTTCTTTTTCAATAAAATAAAATAATTAGTACTTTGTATCGTTTTTCAAATATTCTCTTTTAATATTCACGTTTAAAAATAATAATATTATTATAAAAAAATACTTTTTCATTTTCTCATTGAAAATCTTTTTATTTAAAATTTTATTTACTTTCTTTTTATCAAAAGAAAAAAACGTTTTATAGAAAATCGAAAAAAATAATTTCGCTTTTTATATTATTTCATTTGTATCTCTCTTTAAACTAGTAGCGTTTGTTTCAATCGTACTTGTTTTATATAAAGTAATATTAAAAGTATTTAATAAAAAATAAAAAATAAAAAAAAATTCGTTAAAATATAAAAATCGTTTACGAATTTTAATACTATACTATTTTTCAATAGTATTAATACTTAGTTTTCCGCGTTGTATTCTTCTTTCAATATTTTTTCGACTCGAGAGTACATACGAATATAACGATTTCTAATAATTTAATACAAATAAATTTTCAAGAAAAAAATAATTATAATCATACAAATAAAATTGGAATCTTTGAAATCTCGAAATATACTATTCTACGAACTATTATCTTTATATTCAATTTGTATTTTTATTATAACAATAAATAATTGTTTTAAAAAGATTTTTTTGTATTATTTACAAAAAAAAAAAAAATTTCATATTCGACTTTGTACTCAATTTCTACTTTTATAATTACTATTCCAACGAATTCGAAGTTTTATTTAATAATAGTAAATAATTGAAAGTTTTCAACGTTTACAATAATACTATCGAAATCTCGAGTTATATACGTAAAAATAATATAATACTTTGTTTTAATATTTAATATTTTATATTTTTCGTTCGAATCAATTAATTCAAACAAATTAAAATATAATTTAAAAGTAATAACAATATACTTTTTTTTAATCAATAACAAAAAATCGATTTTTATAAAATTAATTTTAAATATTACAAAGTTTTCAATAATAAAAATAAATTAATTTGTTCTTTCAAACATTTTATAGAGATTTTAAAAAAATTATTTTATAGAATTAATAATTTTTAATATTTTTTTTGTTACAACAATTTTAACATTTATCAAAGTCAAATAATAAACATTGTTTTTTCGCTATTGATTAATAATTACTATAATAAAATTTAGTGTTTTTAAAGTATTAATAATTATTTTTATTTTTTTTTGAATTTTTAAAAACAATATTGTATTCTTAGAGAGTTTTTGCAATAAAGTTTCATTAATAGAATTATTATTTTTAACGTTGAATTATTATTTCAAAATTTTATTTTTCGATTGATTTATATTTATTTTTTTTCGTTTTTCGTTTTAAGCGTTTTGTGAAATTTGTCGTTGTAATTCGATCTTTAGATACTTTTTTTTTATTTTTATTTTTTGTCGAAAGTTTTTTCATATACTTTGAATTTTATTTTTCAATTTACTTATTATTACTATATTTACTATTATTATATTTATCGACAATTTTTCGTAGAATTTATTAATAATCGCTTCATTAAAACTTTGAACATTGACATTATTACTATTAAAAATGTGCGACGATAAATTCAATTTTCTTAAGATTTCTTTATTAATACTAATTTTACTTTTTTTTTAAATAGTAAATTAAATAAATTCTTGGATTTTTTATATATTCTCAAAACGTTTATCGAAATTGTAATCAAAAAATTCTCTAATTATTTGTTCTATAATCTAATTATATTAATATCGATTGTTTTTAAGTATAAACGATCACGAAAATCGATTACGATTTCAAGAATTATAATACTATTAATCGTTCTCTCGATAGTAATATTTACAATTAATTAATTCATTTATAAGTAAACAGCGATCTACGAAAAAGTAATCAATAAAAGGATCGATTTCTCCGTTCTTTATTCGCTCGAAATACTCGAAACAATATTGCTCGCTTTATTAATCGTTGTATACAGCGTTAGTTTCTATTGTATTCCTTTAAACGATCGATAATATACTTTGCGAGAGTTCAATCGACGTTGAATTATATAAAACTTTATATTCGTTTCTTTTTATATTGTTATATTCTTTTTATCTACGATTAAAATTCTTTTTTCGTTCATATTCTCATGAAAAAATAAACTAATTTTAATTCTAATTTATAAAAACTATAATACTATTCAGTTTTTGAAATATTTTCGTAGTATTAATATTTAAAGCGATTTTTAAATCGTTAAATAATACGAAAAAAAGAAAAAGTTTTTTCAATTCTTTAACGAAATCGTTTATTTGAATTAAAAATTTTAATACGAATATTTATCGAGTTTTTTAAATCTAAATAATACGTAGAATCGAAAATTGAAATTCGATATAAATTTTCTCAGTAATTATATATATTTTTCATTGAATTTTTTCTATAAATAACTCGAGTAAAATAAAAAATAGCAAATTATTAATTGCATTTAAAATCATTTTTTGTACTACGATATTCAAATATTTTTATTGAACTTTCAAGTATTTTAAATCGTTAATTTCATTATATTGTCACTTTTTTTTTTCATATTTATATACAACAATCGCTTTTTCGTACATTTTATCGTAATTATAAATAGATATTTCTATCGATTTATAATCGATTTCTTTAAAAATTCGTTTTTTAATATATATTGAAAATCTTCTTATAAACTCGCGTTTTTAATATTGTTTATTCAATTTATTTCGTTTGATCAATTCTTTAAATATTCGATCAAACAAATCTATATACGTTTTTATCGTTAAAAAACTCCTCGTAAATTGATCAATAATTCTATATAAAAACTCTATATTTATTCGATAATACTTTTAATTGTATTCGCGAAATTTCTTTTTTAAAGCGTCGTAAAATTCTTTTTTTAAGTAGTTTTCAATATTATATTTTAATATAAATCGAATTTATTTTTTGTAAATCGAATTAATATATTACAAAAATCGTATTTTTTTGATTTTTAAAGTAATTTTATAGTTTTCGTATATATTATTATATTGTTCTAAAAAAGTCGTAATATTGTTTTCTTTGAATCAAAATATTTTAAAAACTTTAAAAAAAAGTATTTATAGTTTTAATACAAATACGTATTTTTTAAAATTTTATATTTTTGAGAAATTGTTTTTATTGTTCGTAGAAAATTTCTTAGAAAAAATCGATAATATAATTAAAGTAAAAATATTTCTTATCGAAAAAAATAAATTTTAACGCGAATAACTTACTAATTCTAATCTTTGAATTAAAAATTGATTTAGTAATTCAAAAATACGAATTTTCGAGTTATTATTTCCAAATAAAATTCGTTTTAAGAATTAATTTCTATTTATATCGTCTTCTCGTAAAATTTTTTTTATTTCAATTTTTATTCGAAACTTCGTTCACTTATTCGTTTTAATAAAATGTATTTTTCAAATAAGTACTTTTTTAATCGATTTCTCTCAATTAAAATTTTTTATTTCAATCTTTTTCGTATTATTTTCTAAAATTCGAAACTTATTCTAATTCTACTATTCCAATTTAAAAACGATTACGAGCGATTCGCGAATTACAACTCTCAAAAAAATCAAAATTAAAACATAAAACAATAAAACAATTTCACTTTTCAATATTATAATTTTTTTTCTTTTTTGCATTAAAACTTCTTTTTTTATATTTCAATTTCTACTGAAAATAAAACCAATTACCGTAAATAATCGCCACGAGTTCTTTTTTTTCTTTTTTATATTCGCTTTAATACTAATTATCTCAAGCAATTCAATACGTAATCCTTATAAATCAATACTTCTTTGCAATTTCGCAATCTCGTAATCAAATTATTTAATTTCGAACAATACAATTAAAATAAAAAGTTCTCATTAATTAACTTTCAGTCTTCGATTTCTAGTAATTTGAATTTCTTCTTAATAGTAATAAAAAACAAAATACACAAATCGCACATAAACAATTCTCAACGAAGTCCACTGGAACAACTCACTTCCCGACGTCGCTTTACTAATGTAGAAAAGCAATAGAGTACAAAGCAAAAAAACTTAACCGTAGATCAATTCGTTTTAGCCAGTGGACTAAACTCATTCGAAGTAATCCGTAATCCGTAAATCAATCAATCAGTCAAAGTAGAAGTAGAAAGGATTGTTGATTAGTCTATGGTGAGCAAAAACTCCTTATGTACTACAGTACTAAACAAAAATTATTCGCTACTGCATTTTTACCCCGCACCCCACCATTTACCCTCCCCCCTTCATTTGACAATAACTCTACCATTATCCGTCCAAATCAAGTTCTGATTGAAGCATTAGAAAGGCCTAAAACTAGACTACAAGATGATTAAATTACATTGTGATTACACTACAAACTAAGCTCAGTATTTAGTATGCCATCCTTTTGCCTGGATTACAGTCTCTATTCTGTCTGGTATACTCTGGTATAAATTGTCAAACAAGCTTTGGGGTAAACAGTCCCAGGCTGCTTGTAAACATGATTCCAGCCTTTGTCTTGCATGCTCACTCTTAGATTTATCTGTAAGAAACTCTGGAAACATCTCATTAACTATGCATTTCAGCTCATGCCAGACGTGCTCAATAGGATTGAGGTCAGGAGAGTAAGGGGGCCAATTCATGAGCTGTGTGATCTCATGGTCTGCAAACCAGTCTCTAACCTTATGAGCTGTGTAGATAGAAGCATTGTTTTGCATAAACTCATAGTCTGGCTTCAAGTTTGCATGCTGTGACTCTAGTTCTGCGTCCAAGACCTCAATATATGAGTTGGCAGAATACCCATACTTCTTACTCTCAAAATCCCTATCCATAATATAGAGATTAGATCTCCCAGTATCCTAAAAGCACCCCTAGACCATAACTTTCATAGTTTTACCAGTTGAGTAGGTTTGGACCATTTCTGAGTGCCATTTTTGCAAAGACGTGCGAAAGCACCATTCCTTTCTCTGGCCCGTGCCCTTCTCCACAGAACACTCATCACTCCACATAATCATACCCTATTCTTTTGCATTCCTGCCCTTAAATTTAAGGGCCCAAGCAAGCCTCTGGGCTGCATGTGCTGATGTAAGGTAAAGACGGCGTTTAGCTATCCAATTCTGGATGCTATGTTTTCTGAGAATAGTCTTGACAGTATTCTTATAGCAAGAGAGACCACAAGCTTTTATGAGCTCTGCATAGATCTGCTTTAAGTTTGCTCTCACATGCCTTAGCACTTTGCGTTCCTCTGATAGTGTATAATAAACGTGCTTCTCAGGTCTTAGCAAAGAGGCCCCTTCTGTGCGTTGATTTTGGACTTTAAGAGTGGAGGTGATAGTGGAATATAGTAGCTCATATTCACGTGATATTTCTGTAGGTGTAGAGCCTGCAGTCTTAGTCCCAAAGATCTGACCCCTTTGATATGGAGTGAATTCTGGACCCTTTCTTGAATTCCCAGAGGTGGAGCGTAGAGGAGTGCGTTGAGGAGGCATAATGTGGTTGTTTATAAAGGAAGGATAGAGGGGAACGCGTCCAAAACGCGCTTTTACGCGATTTTAGCGAATATTTTTTGGCGCTAACTGTAGAAGACACGTGACCAGCACTGCCCTCGAAACTAGCTATTTACAAGGATTTTGAAGGGAGAACATATAGTCCCACCACAATAATCGTAGACTAAAATCGATAAAGTTTAAAAATATTTTTAGTATTCAATACTCGATATATTAGAGTCTATAGATATTTTTCGATAATTTTAATATTGAATTACATTTTTCGAATGTATTATATATTTGATAAAGTAAAGAAAAATCCAATTTGATTAATTGACGCAAGTGAAATACTTAAAAAAGTAATTGAATTTAAATAAATATTAGTAGATAAAAATCGACGTCGAGCAATTTAATAAATAGTAGTGAATTTGAATAAATAAATAAAAGAGTATTAATCGAAAAAATTTAAATTTAAAAAAAATCTTAAATCAAATAATTTAGTAATAATTTAAAACGTTTCAAAAGAAAAATAAAAAAATCGAAAACTCGATATACGATAAAAAAGTTTTTATTTGTTTATTAGTTTGAATAATTCGAAAATTATAGTTTAAATTAAAGAATTCTACGATTTAAAAATAAAAAAATATTATGTAAACAATTTTAAAGTTTATATGTATCGAGATTTCGTAGTATTAAGTAATAAGTAAAAAAAACTACGAATAATTCTATCGATTTTAAAAATAGATCGAAAAACGAATATATACGCAAATTATATAAATTAATACGTATTCGATTTCGCAAATTATTGAGTTTTATTAGAGTTTTAAAGTGTATTTTTTTGGGATTTGTACAAGGATTAATATTATAAGAAATATTATTATATTAATATTATATTGAAATCATATAATTATTGTACGATTGATTCAATTTAATTCGAGAATTGAAAATAAAATTAATTTTGTACAAATACGTTTCAACGATTTATTATTACTTTAATTATTAATTTTATAAATTAAACTTTAAAATTAAGAGTTTATAAGTATATTTAAATTTCATTTTTTCAATTTTTTGATCAATAACGTATTACGAATACAATTTACAGTTTTATTGAGTTTTAATAACGATTTATTTTCGAAAAAAATTCAAAAAATAAATTACGTATCGAAACAATTAATTAATCAAAAGCGATCATTTGAGAATTCTAACGTTAATACACGAGAAAACGCACTAATATTCTATTAAACGAAGTTCTCGATTTATTAATTACGATTTTCGATTTTTAATCTCGAAATTTTATTTTTTTTACAATTTTTTTTAATTATTTTTTTCCTATTTAATTATACGCAATTACATTTAATAAATTATTCAAAAATAGTTTGAAATCATTAAAATTATCTCTATAATCAATCTCGAAAATTACAATTTAATATAAATTGCGCTCGCGATTTCAAAATCGAAAACATTATCGCATTTATACTTTCAAACGCAACGCGTATAATTTATCGATTCAATTAGCGCAATAATCAACGATTCAATAAAAAATCAATACATATTACAATATTTCGAATATTATTTAATTATTTCAATTTTCAATTTGTATTTAATATTTTTTGCTTTTTATTTCTTCGTTATATATTATCAAAATAAGATTTTTTTAAATAATCAATTTAAAAAAATATTGAATTTCGATTAATATTAATTAGATATATCTTGAAAAATAATCAAAAAACAATTATTTGATAAATTATTTTACGATAATTAAATTTTATTCGATATAAAAAAACGAATTTCTATCGATTTTAAATTTAAATAAAATTAATTACAATATCGATTTATGATTTTTATTCGCAAATATATATTGTATTATACGAAAATCTTAAAAAATTTCAAATATTTCAAAAAGTATTATTTAATAAATATAATAGTATTTAAAAAATATAACTCGAAATACTTATTATTAATAATAGTCTCGAGAATTTAATTCGAATATATTTTCGAATTTTTTTATAAAATCGATTCGTATTACGACTCGTTAAAATGCTTTAATTTAAATTGCACATTTTATTATATTGATAAAAATAATAAAGAATTTTCAATTCTAATTTTAGTAAACAAAAAATCAAACGAATAAAAATCTAATAATACTTTGAGTTTTATAATTTTCAAATTTAAAAATTAACTTTTGAAAATTACTAATTTAAATTAAATAAAAATCGCGTATTTCGAGTTAAATAATATTTAATTTTAATCAAAAATCGATCGAGTAATATTAAACGATTAATTGCATAATATACTTTAAATATTTTTTAATGTGAAATATATAGATAGTTTATATGTAAAATATAAATCGTAGAAAGTTTCAATAAATACTTATATTTAGAACTAAATCGAGTATTATTTATAGAAACGTATAATAATAATTAGATTGAATTTCGATGATCAAATTGATTTCAATTTCAAAGTATTATTGTATACTTTTAAAGAGAAATATATTTTGTACATAGATTGTAATAGTGTATTATATCGGTCGATAAAATCGATTTAATAGTAGAGTGTAAACTTTTGAAAAAATTTAAAGTTCGAGAATAAAACAATAAATATATACAAATTTAAATATCGAAAGTACAATTTGAAATTTATTATTTATTAGATTATAAAAAAATTGAATTTCTTAGGTCTTATAGTATAGTATTAAAAAAACTGATCAATTTCGATCGATTTAATTAATTGACTATAGAATAAATATAATATTCGAAAATAAAAAAAAAATAAAAATTAAATATAGAAAGTACTATTATAAATACAAGTAATCCAAAAGAGAATCAAAAGGAAATCGAACTCGATCAAATAATTAAAACTGAAAAAACAAATAATATCGAAATAAAACTCGATCGAATAATAGAAATTGAAATTTCTACAAGTGAAATTTTAATAGTTAAATTTGCGCCGTTTATTGATACAATAAAAAAATCCAATTCGAAAAACGCGAAAACTTTTAAACGCTTGAAAAGTAATTTCGTAGAGTTTAATCGAGTAATCAAAAAAATTAAAATTAAAAAAGTAAACAAAACGATTATTTTTCAAATAAATTTTAATAAACTCGAAAAATTGATAAAAATAGACTTTTTTACGTTTTTAATTATTAAAAAAAAATTAATAGAAAAAAAATGAAAATATTTTTTAAATAAATTGATTAAAATACTATTAAATGTTTTATCAATTATTATTGTCGTTAAATAACAAATTCTCGAAAACAAATTACATTTCAAAGTATTCGTACGAAAAAAAAAAAATATATTTTCGTTTATTTTTAATGTAAAACAATTCAATAAAAAGAAATGCATAAAAAAAATCGAATAATAAAAAAATATTAAAGTTTACTATAAGTAAAAATTACTTGATATAATTATTAGTTTTAGTAACGTTTGTAAAAAGATTTATAAATTTAATAGAAATTATTTTATTGCGTATTTAATCGCTTTACTTTTTTTTATAATCAATGAAAAATATTTAGTGTTTTTTAATTTGAATATTAATTCTCGCTATATTTCGTCAATTTATTACGTAGACAAAAATATAGTACGCTTCGAACTTTTTAATAAAATCGAATTATATGCGTATTTTCTATTGATCGCGCTTTTTATTCGAATTAAAACTTAAAAATTGATCAATGTTTTGATTATTGTTAATCGAGTAACAAATGCTAATATTCGTACTTTGAACGAACGATTGAACGAATTAAACAAATTATTACTTTTTTTACTTTTTTTTAAATCGATGAATTCGATAGAAAATGTTACGTCGATTTTAGTATTTATTGAATAATAGTACAAAATATTTTTTTTTGAGATTATAAATAATATATAAAATCGAGTTTAAAATAATTTTAAAATAAAAAAATTATTAATTAAAAATTTAAAATTTAAATATTGCGATAATAAAATACATAGACTCATTATTAAAATCGTAATTATAAAATCGAAATAAATCGAATAAATTTGAATTTAAAGAAAACTTTATTGAATACTGAAAATTGTAATTAAATAAATCGAAAAACTATTAATAAATAATAAAATCGATAAAAAATAATAAAAAAAAACTATTGAATTTAAAAAGTTTTTACGAAAAGTTTAATAAAATCTTTTAATATATCGATTTATAGTACTTTAAATAAATTCGCTCAATTATTTGAACGTTTTACAAGAAATAATACTATAAACGTTTTAAAATGTAATTAAAAAAATAGTAATATTATCGATTCTAGTATTCGATAATAAAACTTTTTATAATAATTAATTAGAAATTGATTTTGTATTAAAATGCAATATTTTAAAATTTACTATTTATTATTAGAATTTTTATAAGAATTTTTCAATTTTAATAAGTCAAACGAATAAAGCAAATAATATAATCGATTTAAAAAAACTAATAAAAATCAATATTTTTACAATTGTATTATTTCGATAAAAATTTTTCGATAATTATATCGAATTATAGTATGCAAAAACCAAATAAATAAATTATTTATATGATTTCGATTTTTTAAAAAATTTTTACGAGATTTTATTATTCGATTTTTATCGAACTATATAAACTAATTATTTTGACGCACGTTAATAAATAATAGTAATAGTTTTTTTATTTAATTTTATTTCTCGCTTTTATCAAAGTATAAATAACTATATATAATTATTACGCTAATAATTCGTATTACAATCAAAGAATTTGTTTTTGTACTCGATTAAAATACGTATTATTAGAAAAAAATAGTAATTGTCCAATATATAAAAGTAGTAAATAAAACTTTGATTATAATTTTGAACTTTAAAAATAATATTTTTTATAATAGTATATTTTCGAATAAGTAATTACTAATAAACTTATTTAATTCTTTTTATACTTATGTTTTTACTTTGATTTTGCGTATATACTTTAAAATATATTATATTTATATTAATCGTTTATTCGATTAAATAAATCGATTGTTTATTAAATCTCTATACGTTTAATATTCGTCGTTAATATTAGTTTCAATCAATATTTTATTAGTTTCTCGCGTATTATTAACGTTACGCAAAACGATTTTATTTACGAATTTATTTACTATTTTTTATTCGATCGAAAAAGAATTATAATCAATCGATTAAAGTCTATAGATTGCTTTTACGAGACACGAGATAAAAAAATTGAATGAAATATTGAAAGTATTAATACGTTTTTTTAATTCGAATAAATCGATTATTATTTACGAGTAAAAATAAGCAATTATAAAAGAATTAAAAAGAATATTGAGAATGCAATTTATACGATTATTATGTGATTAATTTGAAATAAGTGTACACTAAACGTTTATAAGACTATTAAATCGTAGAAATTAACGCTTATCGAATTTGATTGCAATATATATAAAAATAATTGAATACTATCGAATATAAAGAAATTTCGACGTATAAAAAAAATTATCGCGAAATCGTAATTTAGAAATCGAAGAAATGATAATAGAAATAAATACTAATACTATATCGAAAAAAAAATCTATTATTTAAAGTGATTTTAAATCGAGTTTTAATATCGAAAATATAATTGAATTTAAAACCGCGATAAAAGTATAAGAGTAGAAAAAAAATGCAAATAGTAAATGTATTTAGAGGTAATTATTTGATTTTTAGACTTTTTTTTCTTGATTGTATTAATATTTTTTACTTTGATTACTAAATATACTTTTTCGGTTTTTTCGATGGAAACGCTAACGGATTCGTATTTTACTTTTTAGATGAGAGTTTACATGGAGAACAGAAGTCAATTACGGACTCGATAGAGAAATACTAGTAACATGAATTCATTGCATAGTATAGAGAGTAGTTGGATGGTTGCTTACTCGAAGGGGTCTCCGGGTAGTAAGAACAATAGGTGACTGTAAGGGGTTAGTTTAGTCAGGTGATTTCGGCAAGAATTACTAGTGTAGTGCCGTTGCGTACTTAAAGGCAGTATTTGCTCCGTAGCTTGAAAGAAATTCATTTCTTCTTTCAATCAAAAAATTGCACTGTTTATTGACCCGCTAGCGATTTCGTTGATCTCTTCTTCCTCTACTACCCAACCGAATACATGGTAACACCGGTGACGATGGGTAGAGGTGGAACTCCATTTAACTGCATGCCAACACATAACTTGATGAAATGGCAACCTTGTCTAGATTTGACTCGCCACATAATCAAACCCCCTGAAAATGAAGCTTAACCAAAGATTCAGGAGTGCAGGAACATGTTTTATGATCTGTCCAATCATACTGACTCTTGGACTTCCGCATCAAAACTCCTTCCATAAGATCATTGAGATGACACGTCAGCAGCGCCAGTCAAAAGCACGTCCGAGATTTGCGGGTACAAATTGATCGGGGTGAAGATACCGAAAACGGCTTCATGCGATGTGGCCTTCGACCGAGTAGAACGGGTGGAGTAGGAAAGGCGCAAGGATAAGATCAATATGGGCTCTCTTGGATGTGATAGGGGAGAAAACATAGACTAGAGTTGGGATTGGAGAGTAATGTTTGCAATTCTTGCAGATGACCTGTAGAATCATGAGACACGTAGTATCCAGAGAATGCAACTGAATTCTCAAGAAGGGAGTTTTGACATGCAAAAAGAAGGAAATTGTGAACAAAATCACAGATAGGATCTCACGAATGCTGCAGTCTTACCAATTCACTGCTAGAATCAATTTCCAGATACTCGGAGAAATAAACTTCTTTGAGGATCTCCTCCGTACTCGGAACTTTTTGCTTGCGATCTAGCATATCAGCACTATTTGGGAAAGACAAGAGCGAAGCAAAGAGTTCCGATACATGTCTCCTGAACATCTCCGCGAAATTTCACCGAAGCGGCTATGGATCACTTGCCCACATCCATCGATGGATTACCTGTCGATGTCCCCTTCTACGCAAGACAGCAGACATTCTGTCCCGATGATTACTTCAAAATCCCACTCGAGTTCGGATACAACGACATTCATAATTTGATGACATGTGGTCTAGATCCAAAGAACAACCAGTCTAAACACCACGAGTTTTTACAGTCATGGCTCTTCTTCGGGCTGCTTTCTCAAGTCCTCGGAACGGAAATAGACCACGCCGCATTCCTGAATGATCGTGACTGCACGCTGCATACGAAGACGTTGAACTCGTTGCTGGATGAATGGGCTCAAAAAGAGAAGAATGTGGAGGCGCATGGATCAAAGAAAGATCTCGACCAACAAAAGCATCGATATCTCAAAGCCTCCAGAGCGCTTGGAGAGGCGAGGTGTTTCATCACGAAGTATTGCTCTGCTAGGCCTCTAGACCGCGAGGGTAGGGATAAGGATTTCCCCGATACTAAGATACAACCTAGCCCTCATCAAGACTCAAATACAATCCAGCTGAACGAAAAAATGACTTTGTCCTTGGCAGTACTCGGGGAAACTCTTCAGCAAGCACGCCCAGGATTGAATTTTGCTCTGGAGGAAAGCACGAAGTTTTGGAATGACACCAGTACAGAGCACAAATATTGGGGGCATAGCAAGTATTCTCGGAACAAAATGATCGAGAATCACTTGTGCAAATTCGATATTTGGCGAATCGAATCAACCATGCCTGGAGTTAGCAGCGTCTTCTATGCAAGTTCCATGAAGCCATCTCATACGGGTGCCGACCACTCGGCATGCACGTTCAAGGAGTGCAAGCAGCAAGAGCTTAGTCCGAACCCGTTTCACATGGCCAAGTGCAAGAAGTCGAAGTGTACTCGGCATGATATACCTGGTGGAGACGCGAAACTTGTTGAGATCATCCGTAGTGGAAAGACACCATTAGTCACCTGGACAAATCAAGGACGCCTGAAGTGTGAAGGATACGATCTGAAGACAAACAAAGTCAAATTTGGAGCTTTGTCTCACAGTTGGCAAGAGCAGATTGTGGATAGCGGCAGAGATGCACGAGACAAGAACGATCGACGTATGCATGAATGTCAAATTGAAGAGTTGCAACGAAGCTTCAACCGGATCTTGAAGGAAGGGAAAGCGGCCAGGGTTATCCCGTTTTGGGTTGACATCCTATGTTTACCCAGACAAGCAACTGTGAAGGACCAAGGCGTGAACCAGATCAGGGACATCTACAGCAAGGCCGAGGCTGTGCTTGTGTGGGACCGAAAATTGCTTGAGAGGCAACGAACTCCAGAGAAAGATGCAATCGAGATGAACGTGTTGATTAGAATTGGCGACTGGTCTCGGCGACTTTGGACCCTGCAAGAAGCGGTACTGGCACCAAAAATGTATATTGCTTGCAGAAACGACGAAGTCAGCATAGAAGTACTTCAACGTGCTGGAGACAAGGCGAGAGACGACCCTAATGACGAATACCACCATATTTGGAAGGCAGGACATCCATTCAGCCCAGAGATATGGGCACTTCGGAAAGGCATAACTACAGAAAATCGAGTTCAGCGAGCTTGGCAGGCAGTCCAGTTCCGCCTTGTAACATATCCCGAAGATGAGACTCTAATTTTGGCCAGCATCCTCGGCTTGGATGTCACAGAAATCCACAAGATTGGCCGAAACGGGTACTCGGGAGAAGGATTCGCGGCTCAGAGAATGGTACGGTTCCTTAGCATGTTAGATTCCACCCCCGGACTTGGCATACCGGCAGGTATCATCTTCATGCAAACACCTAGGCTGAGTATCGAAGGTGTCAAGGAGACGAAAGGTTACGGATGGGCGCCTCGAACCTGGCTAAGCAGGAACACTGACGTCTACCCGTTATTCCACACGCCTGGGCAAACTGGTCAAATTATGCAGCGAGGCCTGCTTGTGAAATTCCCGGGACTGGTACTGCATTGCCCAACTGTGGCAATTGAGAAGCGCAAGTTCTGGGTGCCAGTCTGCCAGAGTGGACACAAGTGGTACAAGGTGGTAGTTGATCCACCATCGGACAGAGACTGGAAGATATTTTGGGCAGAAGTCTCCACACTCAGCGAAGTGTCTATCATAATGTCTCAGTCACTCCCGAGAGAGCGATGGGACATTGGCGTGCTCGTTCACACCAAAGGGAAGCTTACCCAGGGTAGAGTACGATTGGTCGCCATCTTGTGTCGGGTCTGGATTCGATTGGAGACAAATCCAAATACACTCACAAAACTCCTGAACAACATGCGCGAGAAGAGTGATACCATGCCATTGGGGGAACGATTGGCATCGGGTACAGAATGGTGCATCGATGGGGGCGATGAACAGGAGACGGCGTGATCAGAGATTGGAGGAGGCTGGTGCTATGTACCGACTCTGGGAGGGAATTAAAGAGGGAGAAAGTCTGGATATTTTGGAGAGGGTATGACGTGGGAATGAACGGTTCTAGAGTAAACATTTTCAGCGATATAGTAAATGAACCTGAGGTAGACATGTTTGCAGTTTGAAATCGATTTCTTTCAGATACGATACAGCTCAAGTGCATACTACACTTCAGCAATCCACCCCAGTAGTGACGCATCTCCTTTCAAGTTGCAGTGGAATTACGAGGGTTTAGGGAGGACAAGTAGTATTATTGCAACAGGGAGAACCTCAACACCACAGTCACTGCAAAACGCAAGACCAAGTATCAAATTAAACAATAGTATCACTACTCGAAGAACGGGTACAAAGCAGTACAACATATGTAGAAGTTTTATGGTGAAAGAATTTCAGCGATCGAGTTCGCGGTACTTCGTGATCCTCTCGAATACCGATGGTTGAAAGAAGATGCGATGAAAATCGAAGAGAGGAAAGCAAATGTCGGGGACTCGGCATTGAGCGGCCGCATAAGTAACTGAGAATTTTAACCTCATTTGAAAATTCTGCGGCGCTGCTTGTGTCCATGACTCCTCCCGACTTGCCCTCTCTCGCCCTTCCCTTCCTTTGATCGATGCGCTACGAAGCGGTGGTGTTGTGGGTGGCTGCTTGGGTTGGGTCGAGCCTTCTTCTCTTGTCGCCATCTTGGGCCGCAAACCTTCAACGCTATGCAATCAACCCCCTACACCCACCACCACGGCGCTTCCTGCCGTGTACAACTCGAGGCGTACTCTTACGAGCCTGGGTTTAAAAGTCTGTGTTTTTTTTATCCCGGCCCGGCGCTGCGGCCAACATTGCGTCTCGATCGCGAAACATAGACTTAAGTCAATGCTTATATCTCACGATAAAACGGAGGGATAGTTTCAATACTTTACTATAAGATTTACTACCTTCCATATTCTAATTAAATCTAAATTTTTAAAGATTTTCACCAACGTTTCCTTAATAAAAGTATATTCAAAGTAGTTGATTTAAGGATATTTTAAAGTTTTTACTAAAATTAAATAAAAAGCAATAAGGTCGCAACGCAGCGAACAAGCTACTTCAGCGAGTCGATCACGATAATCCTACTTTTAAACTTATCGACTTTTTAAATAATTATAATTATTATTCGATTTAACTTTTTTATAATAATATAATATTTAATATATATATAAAATTAATAAATAAATAAATAAAACGTTATAAATAAGCAACTTTTAATTAAATTGATTATAGTAATAATAGTACCTTGGGAAGGCATGGACTTTTGAAACTAGGCTCGTTATAACATGTGAAATTGACTTCGCGTTCAAAGTCGGCCCGAAAGTCGTTTACTAGAGTATCATCAGAACAAAACGATATCCCTTCAATCGTCCATCGAACCCTGCAAAGAAAAGGGGTTGTGGCTCGTGCGCTCAGTCTTCATGCTTTCCTCACTCTAACTTCAGCATCGTTCAGCATGCAAATCCCTATCCTATTCCTTCAGTACTTGAATCGCTAATTTTCATTCAGGGCATCACGACCTCTGAAAACGACAAGGCTGTACGGAGGTACAAGCGGATATGACGAATACTATGCATACAGCACTAGCTAGGTACATGCGAGATCGAATCAGGCCGATCCTGCACTAACTTCTTAGTGTGCTCCAACATCCCCCCCCCAAAAAAATATGAAAAAGCGGTAGCCAGAGGCTCTTGTTCTTCTCGCACATTAATGTCTCTTACTTAACCGAGTGAATAATTTCTGATGGATTCATGGTATGAGTAGGCATCTACTCGAAAACATTTACCAAAACGTTGGCCCGGACTGGGAGAGCTGGATTGGATGGCTATTGCAGGAACTTGTTTTGAGCGAATTCAAGCGCTCCCGGTCTTGATGGACAAGCAATCTCACGTACTGTAATAGATGTAGTGGGAAAATAATGATATTTAGGCGCTCTTGGACCACACGCATATTACTTTGGCTTCAAACTGGCAACAAGCTGCATGATTGAAAAGCCAACTGGTGTCCCGGATGGATGGCGATAATTAGGATTTTAGAGCTGCATATGCAGAGTGGGCCAACTTTGTGGGAGAAGGCCATGCCCAGGAGAGCTGTGCAATTGGGCGCCGGACTAAGTGATCTCTTACAGTGCGATCTTCGGGAGAAGTTTGTTGAGAGGCATTGGCAGATTGGGGCCATATGGACTGGCGCTTTGAATGATATCGTGCAATGATGTCTGCACAAGAAGATAATTGCATTCTATGATGCGATACTATACATGGTGAGAATTTCTAGGTCCGACCTTTCTCTTGAGGCCACCACAAAGTTTACCATCTATTCTCTACCATGTAGGCGGTTTCTGGATCGGAAGCGTGCTCTGGCTTTTGCCCTATGGCAGGTACCACAGGCAGATACAATTTGCATCGATTGTCCGAATGTATTCAAGCAAATGGTCCTCATGAAAGCTTGGGATGAATACAAGCTGCAAACGGATAGGTCCACACGCCTCAGGAACCATTCGAGCCCGCAAGCCTTCTTCTCGCTTCAAGAAATGCTGGGCTGAGAATATGGCATCTATACCATGGTCAACTTTGTTCTTCATTCTTCACAGCACAAAAAGATCCGCTACCGAACGACATATACTCCTTTCTTGGTGAACTCCAGTCTCTGAGTCTCGTTATTTACAACGTCCCGGAAGAGCCCCTTATGCACAAGCCTATGATCACGGGACTGCGAAAAGTTCTATTGTTGCTCTCGAGCCTGGAAAGTTTATCTGTCAAATTTGCAACTGCCACATACCTACCGCTCAACCTGGTACAACTACCTCTAACTTCTCGCTTACATAGCCTCTGGCTCACAGGGATTATTTCAGAGCCTGCTAAACTTTTCTAATTCTTGGAACAGCAAGGATGTGCCGTATGAAGCTTATATCTCATGAATTCATTTTATATTCGTACAGCTACACACCACCTATCTCCAACTACTCGACTTCTTAATCCGGTCCAACTTCTCTCTATCCTTGCCATACTTCTCGTTCGGACGAGTCGAGTAAGTATAACCCGTGGCATCTCGCTCCTTCACAACTTCTCTCCAGGTAGCGGGAGGTACCAGAACCGAATCTGGAAGCAGCTTGCCGTCAGGGCCAAGAGTCATGTTCTCAAGTCGATCCTCCAAACGATATGTCAGAATCGCATCGCCATCTGCTAGTCCTGAAGAAGCTTGATCATTCTCCTCCTCTTCTCTTGCCACCTTCTTCTCCTTCAGCTCTCGAAACATTCCGGTAGCATCAACTCCCCGCTTAGACGCCATCCAATATCTCTCGGGACAAAGCACATCCTCAAACTCCAACAACTCCTCTCCAACAACCACATCCTTCACCATCTCAAAGTCTCTATGCTGCTTAACAAAAGCCTGCCAAAACCTACCCCCTTGATTCTGCCCAATCCCCTCCCCATTCCCGTACTCGTTCCCACTACCCCTCAACCCAATATCCGCATGTCCGACAACAATCCTCAACCCACTAGGCAGCAACAGCGCCTTCTTGTTCCGCTTTACATCTCCCAGTGAACCCCCTTTGGTGGCATTGTTAGTGTAAATGGTAGGAAGGTCAATTATTGCGACGGCGGTTTCGGAAGGGTTAAGATGCGGGGAATCGATATGCTCGACGCGGACTTTTTGCAGGCCTTGGGATTTGAGGAATGAACGGATTAAGGCGACGGAGCGGGGGAAGAAGGTTAGGAGTAGAATGCCGCTTAGTGCTATTCCTGCGGGTGGGAGGGATTTGATGATTTTGGAGATTGTGAGGAGGTTTTGGAGGTTGAGAAGGGCGTTAGTGCTCTTGATTTGCACACATTGGCCGTCTACCCTTCAAATTAGTATGAACCTTTCGATTTCCAGGAGTTTGGGGACTTTTAGGTAAGGCTTACCCTTGACGTTAACAAAGACAGAGACTTTGCACTCAGCTGGGCTCTTGGAAAGAAAACCAGCAACCCAATTAACCATGAAAAGATGAGTAGCAAAGTTCCTCGCCGATGGAGCATCACAAAGAGTCCAATTCTCCCTCGATGCATTGACAGCAACATTGTATGCATGAGATCTGAAGAAGGCACTAATATCAGGGTCGGCGTGATACTGTGTATCGAGACGCATGGGCTTGATGCCAGTCTTCATCAAACGAGCAACGGTTGTCTGCTCCAGTTGTCTTCGGAGGTGGTTTCGTTCTCCTGTGGTGACAAGGGAGACGAGTCCGTCTTCATGGGCGAACAATGCTACTCTTTCCAAGGTTGAAGCGAAGGCGCCACATGCTGCGAAGACGATGTGGTCTGGTATGCATTCTGCGCTGTCGATGATGAGTGCCCTCGGCCTGAAAGCTTGAAGGAGGCCATTGCTAAAGCTTTCCACTGTTGCAAATACGGCTGTTGTCCATCTAGGATATCCCGCAGACGGCAGGACATTATCCAAGAGTAATTGAGGGACCTCCTTTAACCCATTTCGGAGATCTCCCCAGGGCTTCATGAGTATTTCTGAAAGCCATTCCAAGTCATTGCTAGAGATCGGATCAATAATGACCATTCCACTGGTAAGCTCTTGGGAAACAGCCAAGTCGTTCGCTGCGCTAATAGAAAGGTCGTGCATTTGTCGAAGATCATCCCGAGACGAAGTGAGCACAAGAACACTCACGCCACCTTCTCTCTCCTGACTTTTGACGCAAGCAGCACAGAATGTAGAAGCCAACATTGATTTTCCACATCCAGTAGGACTAATGACAATAATAAAAATGGATTTAAAGAGCTCGTCGAATGCTTCCTTTTGCTCCGCATTCATGCGATCTCTCGCCAGCTCAACGAAAGAATCATTTGCAACGTCCATGCGCTTCTCATGTATGGGTTGGTTTCCGTCTCTGCCCATCATGATAGCTCGTATGCGAGGTCTAACCGAATTCATGGTGAGAGGTGAAGATGTTGGGAATAAGACCCCATCCATAGAGTCCAATATATACTGGCAGTACTGAGGCCGATCTGAGAACTTGAAGAAAGCTCGGTATCCATGCTCCGCCAAGGTATCTATCGAAGGATGACTTGGCGGCTGCAAGATCAAGAAGGCGATGTTGTACTCAGTTCCAATACCAGGCTCAATCCCAACCACCTCGCCATTCCATGTGTAGTCAAGCTCCTTGAATGAATCTTTCCAGATGATGGTTGCCTGGCATCCTGGCTCCGGAAGCTTCGCGTCCTCTTGAAAGAACATGATATTCTTAGTCAAGAATACCAGCCACTGGTTGTCAGACGAGCTATTTCCACCAACTTTTCGATACAGATACTGGTCTTCTCGTGCCAATGTGTCCAGATGTGCCTTTCGTAGCTCAGATACGAAATGCTCCTCGTACAGAAAAGCGCCTTTCAGGTAGAACTCAGCTTGAGCACTTGACATGAAGGCGCGTTTTGATCGGAGTACTGCGGTCTTGCCATCGATGTCTCCAATTGCACATATGGGTTTCGTACGTCCGATGTCCCAGTCTGACTCTCTCAAAGCCTCCATCTCGTGAAACTCTTCGGAGTCTCTTGGATATCTGGTACATAAGTCGACGGGGACGCTACCCAAATTGCCATCCCTCAAGATTCTGTACCTCCAGTATTTTACAAGACCTGTTGGGCTTGCAAGGATGTTTCGGTACTTGTATTCCAACGCAGGAAACCACTTGACATCGACTGTGATCTGTCGCTCGCTGCCCTCCACACCTGAAGCAATCCCGCACACCCTCCTCGCCACTACTAAATCAGGAGCCGGGATATTCATAATTTGACTCAAATTGAGAGAGGTTTGGGACTTCGATTTCCAAGAGATGGTGACGACTCGTTCGGCATTCTTCGGATCGGACATCGAATAGTCTTGCCAGCGAAGATCATAAAGTTCATCGGTGAAGTTGGTTGGACCAGGCGGGGCAGGACCAATTGCACCCAGATCAACATCTTGTTGCGGAAGAGACGCCACGGGTTTGCGATCAGGGTATTTAGATTGTTGAGGATGAGAATCGAAGAAGCTGAATTTGAATCCGAGATTGTTCTGGATGCTCTGGGCGGTGGCAGCGAGTTCGGGGTCTTCAACAATAGAGAACCGAATCTCAAGGGACGGGTCGTCGGTACCTATTTATGGATTAGAAATGCCCCTGCAGAGAAGGGACAATTGCAAAACTCATTACCTCCTGTGAAAGAAAGTTTAAGGCGATCGTCATGGTAATCATTGATCTCGATGTCCGGTGAACCTTGGGACTTTACACAAAGTCGAAGGATGGAAGATCTTGCAGGTTGTAGTCTGTGACGTGTTAGCAAAGCCCAGGCATCAAGGGCAATGAAATTACTCACTGTGATCGGTGAACAGATCTTTGCAATCCTTGCGCGACTCCCCTAGGCAGGTAAACACTTTGCGCCCAACTCTTCTTACCCTCGAAGGGCCATCTCAAATCCCAATCAGGCGCCATTTTCCAGCGAAGTGCGGTGCATTCAAAAATCGAAGTATTGTCCAAAGCACTGCTCAGAAATTTGCGTTGATATTGTTGCGCAGCAAAGTATTGTGTTGTCGTGTTTGCAGAAAGTTCGAGGTCGTTGGCGGAGAGTCTTGAAAGACTCTCGAGTCAATTTCGATGGAGCGAGCGGAGTCTAGTGCCGAAATCAGGTCTCTTTTCTAGGAGGATGTCGCCTTCGGTTGTTTGTTTTCGCTAAGAGGTTAGGCTAGCTAAAGTTCATAATGTCCAAGGCGTGGAAAGACAATGTGGACAAGGTAAACACCAATTCAACAACGGACAATGACATATAGGCCTTAAGTTCCGAACTGTTGCGAGAGACGAATTGGCGCTTGAGCCACTGGTCAAAGCAAAACAATAGCTAACTAGGGAGCTTATGGCCTTGAAAGAGAAGTGACATGATAAAGTTACAAAAATCAAGGACATTCGGTAGAAATGTTGCCACCAAAGACAGTTTGATGAGCCTGGCAACCATCCGAATGTACCAGAGACAGCTAGAACATCAGAGTGGCACCTGAAACATGTGAGATCGGTTGTCCAAGCCAAGTTGGCGATCAAAAACGCTGTTAGCATGTATGAAAGCTGAGGAGTTGGCCACCTTCATCCCGTATCTCAAATCCTCACACTCCCTTCCATAACAACCACAGCCTCACCACTCAACCTCACGCCCTTAACCTTCCCACCCTCATCAATCTCAACACTCACCCCAATCTCACTCCTCCTCCCCATCTCCACCCCTTGCACAATCTCAAACCTCTTACTCCTCCCCCACTTCACACTTAAATATGCACTCAAAGCACTAGCCGCACTACCCGTCGCCGGATCCTCAAGTTTCGCCTCCACCATTCTTGTCCTAATTTTCACCAACCCACTCTCTCCTCCCTCATCCTCTAAGACGTAAAAATACCTAGTAACAAAACTAGGCGCAAACTCCTGGTCTAGAACCTTGCTGAAATCAGGAGAAAGACCGGTCATTTCTACCCTCCCTAGTAACTCAATGGATGGGAGTTGAACGAGGAGGAACGTCATTCCTTTGACAATAGAAAATAGGGGAGCTGAAAGTTCCCTATCTCTGATCTCTGGATTTTGAGATAGTCCGGCAACGGATTTCCCAGCAGTTTTCTGTCCGAGGGTATTGGCGTGGAGGTGCGTATTATGCGGGACGTCTGCTTGTATTCGTCCTCCGCCTTGAAGGGAAATTGGGATTGAACCAGCTTTTGTGATTAAGACTCCCTTTTCTTTAATGGTGCCTAGCATTCGTAAAGCATAAGTTGCTGAGCCGATGGTAGGATGGCCGGCGAATGGTAGTTCGTCATCCGTGGTGAAGATATCGACCTTCCATTCTGGGGTCACTGAGTCGAAGTTCTGAGATTCATGGAAGAAGATCGTCTCGGAGAGGTTGAATTCCTTGGCTATAGATTGCTTCTGTGTTTGTGTGATGACATCTTTGAGTGATGGAGGGATGCGAACGAGTGCTAGAGGATTGCCAGTGTAGGGAGTTGAGGTGAAGACGTCAAGAGTAGTGAAGGAGAGAGTTCGATGAGGGGTAGATGAGGGGTCAGACGACATTTTGAAGATCCGAGAAGAGTTTTTGGTGCTGAAATGAAGACAAAAGGAAAGGAATGGATGCTACTTATATGTAGAAATATTCGTTGCGGACAATATTAAGAAGTGGACAGTGGAGGAGAGTGAGTCAAACAGTCTCGAGTTCAGTCGTTGTCAAAATGTGGGGCGCGCTCGCCAATCTCGATGCGGCTACCTTTCCGAAGGGCGTGGTGGCTTCGAAGGCATGTTCCACAATAACTCCGCGTAGTTTCTAACGTCACATAAGGAAGGGAAATTGGGAAAGTTTCAATGGCTATGCGTTTCTTGTTGTCCAACTCAGAATCAAGACTTTTGTCATTGCATTGACGCCTCCAACAGCCTGCCTCTCGATGCTCGTCCCATATGTACAATATAAGTTCCCTGCTAACATACAATAATCGATTTCATTCCTCATTATTAGCGCTCTGCTGCGCCATAATTAAAGCAGTCAACTCCGCGATCTTAAGACTGAGATCCTCCACTTGAGTCTTCAATCCGTCTAATTCAGGATTGTCCAGCGTAACCGAAGGGCCACCACCCTTCCTGCTCTCCTTGCTGCTCCGTGGAGCCTCATCAAATGGATCGTCACAGCATGGGGCTGGGTTGTCATTATGTCGTGGATCTGGGAAATGCTGAGATGCTGTGTTCGCTGATGCTCGATTTGACAGAAACGGTCGCGGCTTTTTCCTGGCTATCGTGCTTTCCCTTGTCAACTGTTCCGAGCCTGGCCCCATGGAGAAAATGGGCGCCTGTCCTCTGACTTTGTCATGAGCAGCCTCGAAAAGCCAAATCGCCCCAATGATCGGCAGATGCGTAGCTTTGAGGAGAAATATCCGCGTCGTCCGAAGTTGGTCTGCTGGTACGAATAGTCGAAGTGGTCGAATGAATATCAGAGGGATGAGGTTGAATGGTGGATAGAAATGCGTGAGTCTATTGCTCGTCGAAGCTTCTAGCACATAGACCGAATACACGAATAAGTACTCCTCTCTCGCATGAGCAATAACTTTCGAGAAGCTGTCACTCAGGATCGAGATCAAAGATGTGATCAGGAGAATGTTCGTCATGGTTACAAAGACCAACATTAACGGGGGACCAAGTACCGGATTGATGTCGTACATAATATCGAATCCGAGGTAGCTAGATCCAAAGAAGACTTTAATCAGTATCCAACTCATATCGCTCAGCTTGAAGGTGTCTCGAGCCAGCAGTGTGAATGTCGTCAAGAAGCCAACATATAGCACAGCCACAACGACCATGAATTTGACGAAGTCTTTTGCCATCTCCTTCAAGCAAGGAATCAGTGTCCCAAAGTACGGGTGCAGACTCAGAAGCGAGCAGATTCGAGGCACCATGAAAAGAGCCTCCAGTGATAAAATATCAAAAGCATGATCGATGATCTGACTATCGTCCTTGATGAGTCCAATCGCTCTTGTGATCAGAAAGGCGACTCCGATTATTATGATAATCAGATCTGCGCCATTCCATATGTCCACAGCGTAGAATATGGAGCCAGCATCGATGAACTCGCTGAGTTCGTCGTATGCAAAAGCAGCGAACCAGACATCAAGAGCGATTTCCAAAGGTGTAATATAATATGGATTCCGTTCCACCAGTACTGCGTAGTAAAGGAATAGGAATGTTGCAAAGAAGAGAACCTCGAAAGTCTTTTGGTATAGCGGCACTCTCAACCGTGTGAAGTAATCTGAGTGTCTTCTGTTGTAAAACGACGGTTTCTTCTTCGTATGCGCGTTCAAGTCCTGCCAAAATGTGATATCGCCCCTCCAGATTCCATGAACGATTTTCTGTACAACCTTCTGGCTAAGGAACTTCTTGCAGTCTGCCACAGCAGCAATTTCAAGGCCGTTAAGTCCTGTAAAGGCCGAAGTTGGATCCCCTTCGTCCTCTTCCTCGCCTTCTTCTTGTGTAGGTATGCCAATATTCGAGATTGATCGGAGCATTTCGACTCGCTTGCTTCCAGGCCTTGTAACTGGTAAGGTGCTTGGTCGAAATTGTGGCAGGAGACTCGATCGTTCCGTAACATCGACATTTGTACATGCTTCCACGACTCTAAACGACGGCAATTCGAATAGACAGAAGTCCATCGCGTCTCGTTCTGATATGCGGGCAAGGAATCGCCATGATACTATCTCGCATGCGTTGGCACGAGTCTCGTTGACTCCGCGGTCGTCTTCCGCGAGGGTGGAGAAATGCCATTTTAGTGTTCTACCGGATTCAATGAGTGACGTCTACCGGAGGGTGGTGTTGTACTGACAATAGAGCGTTAATCAAGCAAGGATTCGTAACATTTGCAACAAGATGGTCCACCAGTATTCGAATCTTATTTCCAGCAGATGTTGTTCGTAATTGTTCGAAAGTTGAAGGTAGTGCAATCTCGTCGACCATGTAGCTGCATGTCTGTCAGTTCCCCCCAAGATTGACAGGTCTCTGTACTCACTTCGATAATGCCTTCACCACCCTCACAAATGGATCCTTAGGCCCGATCTCTGGAAATTTCCTGACTTGCTCCACAATGGGAGAGTCTGGAAGGGTCATCTTGCTGGTAGTGATGAAAAGAGGGTAGGATTTATTGTACGAGTAACATCGGCCAGTAATGCGGTTGCACGGACAAGGCTACGGTGTAATGATTCACAATTGGAATATAAGTAACGAATATGCCACCTCTTCAACGAGTCCAGACATCATTGAAGCTTTCGTGAAGTCTCGTCCAAGAAATTCTTTGATGAGCAATCAAGGCACGCTTTTGCAGGGATGAATGCCTGAGATGCGGGGCCCGTCTGATGCAGCGGAACCACTGAAATGGGCCGCACATGCAAGCTGACAGGGGTTTTGGTGGCTGAAGCTTTGCAGCTCCAGGCATCGCTGACTTCGCGGTCATCAACCCCGCCATTGCAGCGACACTTACAAACATAAAGAGAGAAAGAACCATCTCAACTCCACAACCCATCTCAACATCTATTCTCCGGAAAACACACAATAATACCCTACTTCACATCTCGGTGCCACGCGTCAGCAATACTTGGAACATTCGGAAGCGGACCGCACCTTGGGTTATTTACCCCACTAAACTCACGATCACCTCACGATCACCTCACAACATCTTCGACACATCAAATCTGATCTTTGTACAAACAATATTCACAACCCATCAAGATGGCCAACAATCCTTTGAGCACGGAGAGCATTCTCCAGCACATGGCAGATGCGCTGCCTACACATCCCCAAGGCGAGACTGGTTCAGACCTCAGCAGCTCCTACGAAGCCATTGCACTCTTCGCGCATGCTTGCATGACAGCCGTTGGATTTCGATTAGTAGGCTTCGGAGAAGGAAATAAGATGGGTATGTCTATCCGAACGCAGAATGTCTGTATTTCACTAACCTCTCCAACAGAAGCAGAATGTACCAGACTTGCTCCACGATTAGCCGCACAGTGGAATTCCTCCTTCGGCTCACATTCCTTCCTCTACGCACATTCACAATCATCGATGCAATACGTCGTCAAGGTCGATAGACTGGGTGGAAAGGCAGAGATTCGAGGCATTGGACTGGGAGACGAACGTATCTCTCGATTCGAAATCACAGCCAAGAACTACGTCTCCTCCGCCACCCTACCTCTACGAATCACACTCAACTCCGGTCAAGAAGACCGCTCCGACCTCCCTGCGAAACTAAAAGAGATCTTCATCTCACCCTCCCGAATCCAGGACCTAGCATCCGAATTCAAACTCACCATAATTCAAAAGCTGATGCCAGGACTACACAAAGAAGGATACGAAGAAGGTGCCTCAGCCCAAGAAGACATAGCAGACGAACGAGAAGAAGGCCATGCAAGAAGAAATCCAAGACAAGATCCCCTCCGTGATCCCGGCCTTCCAGAGCCCGCACGTCCATATCCATTCCAAGATCCCTTGGCCGCCGATCCCCGCCGTCCAGTCCCACAAGGAGATTTCCCACCCCCAGGGTTTGACGATGAGTTGGATCTGAATAGACCACTTCGAGGCATGGCTCCTCCATTCCCTGGTGCTGGATCACCGTTTAACATCGGGCATGATGATTTGAATCCTCCTGGGTTGGGGCCTCATGATCCATTGAGAGGAAGTTTTGTTGGTGGTGGTGGGTATGGTGGGTTGCCAAGACCAGGTGGGATGGGTGGTATGCATCCCACGTTTGATGATCCGTTATTTGGTGGACAAGGCGGTCAAGGAAGACAAGATCCGAGAGCACCACCGGGGGCGAGATATGATCCTTTGGGACCTGGTGATGGACCGCAGCGTGGAGGTGCGGGACGACCACCTAATCCATTTGGTGGCTTTGGCAGAGGGGACTTCATCTAAGAGGTCAAGGTTGGGGACTCTTGTACGATTGTAGCAAGTTGGGATATTGGGCATACGGAACAGGTACCTTGGGCTGGCGTTCAGTGGGCGGATGTTAGTCTGGAAAGCAGACTCCCCTCTGGTAGGAGAAGATCGCAGAATTGATACTCCAAATGTGAGATGTTTTCCACCTTCCAATCTCATTACTTCAAAGTGACTTTCGAACCTTGAATCGCCTGGGGGAGAAAAAAAAAGTAAAATACAAGCGCAGGCATTCCTTCACCATTTGTGGCGTGTTCAGAGACGCAACACACCGAAGTACCAGAAGCACAAGGACATTATTCATCATGACTTAAGAACGTGGCAGCTGAGGGACCAAATATAATCAGTACTATAATCCTCCGAACTACCTACTCATTAAAGCTTGCTCGAAGTCAAGTCTGGTTTTTCTTCAAACCCCCGGAAAGTGTGGGTGGGACATTGACATCCTCTGTATTGCTAATTCTGCGGGCTGGGAGGCATTCTCTCTATTAATTCGTATAACATTCAATTCCCTTTTGGAACGGGGACCCAAAAAGCAACCACGCTTATGCAAATCTCGCTATCATCTCATCAAGGAAATTCGATAACTTTAATTTACTATTATGTTGTACGAGCCGACTGGATCAGAATCCGAAAACCGCTATCCCACGCCGTAGTTGAAAGGCGTGAACGCTCTCCACGATAGTGGGTGCCTGGGCCACAACCTAATTTCATCCTATTTTGTTTTCTGAAAGTCAGTTGAATAGCAAACTCCTCCGGTAGTGGGGAAAGGGGTCGAAGCTTTCGTCTGTTGACTATTAGTTTGAGTTTCCGATGAAAGATGAGATGGTAGTTAGGTTTGTAGCGCGCGGTGACGGGGATTTGATTATTTCAATCTATATGGGAGGAAAGTAAAAGGGAGATAGGAAAGGAAGTGTCTGATCAAATGCACGAAAAGGAGAAGGAGCTAAGCGAGCTACGAACTCGAAATTGAGGCGAGGAGCAGCGACTCTTTAAGTAGTTCCTTGAAGCTGCTTAGATGTTCGAATATCATATACCTCAAACCCTCGAACAAAGCACGCGCAAGAGAAATGTTGGCACGCGCCAAAAGCTTTTCTTTCAGGATCCAAACCAACGTGAGTTCTATGTCTTATGAAACCCACGACAAAGAACAAATATCCCCTCAAAGAAAGCTCGTCTCAAGCAAAGCGCATGCTTACCGTCAAGTCCCAGCTCGCCCTCGAGTGGAAGAACCTCGTCAACTCAATATTTTTCACTCACACATTACAAACACTTTCTCCTAGCCAATCCACAGCCCGCAAGATACCTACGTACTTCACCATGAATTCAGCTCCAGGCTTCATAGATACAATCTTCTTCATCTCGGGTCTGTTGGTCGTGCTCTGGGCTGTTCTCAAAATCGAAAAATTAGCGTTTGGAGGAGAAGATTGGATTGAGATGAGCTGATATGAGGCTTGGTAATCTGTGGTTGACAGGATTGAGGGGTGAAGGAGAGACGAGAGGAGCAGAGCTTCTGTTTTGATAAAAATGGGAATATTCATCTCATCCGAGGCCCTAGAATATTGATGGCTTCTTGGATATTCGGTGTTCCTAGGGCATTCAACTTCCCTAGGACATCAATTCAGCTTGGTAGATCTTACTCATCTCAAACATTCAAACACCCACTATCATCTAAGCTTATTTCCCCCGTGATCCGCAGAGACGTAGACTATGTTCAATCAAGTTATACATTCGTGTCCAAGGGGTATCTCACAACCAATCAATATCAACACACTCTCTCCCTCCCACAGTCCCATTACTCAACCTCAAACTTCCACTCCCCTCCACCAAGTCATCCACCACAACCCCATCAAACCCATCCCTCTCCCTCTCCAATACCTCACTCCTCCACGGTACACTCTCCAAGCTCCCTAAACTACTTACCGCAATCGCCCCCGCCATAATCCCCCACTCCATCGCCTTCACAACATCCTCTTTCTCCCCACTCTTTTTCTGCCTCAAAATCTCAACAGCAAAGGCGCCTATAAACGCATCACTTGCTCCCGTCTCATCTTTAACTCCTTCTGGGATCTGGAGGGCAGGGTGGTGCGTGATCTTCACTCTGTTGGAACGATGTCTCTCGACTTCTGACGCGATGGCGCCGCGTTCGCCGAGAGTGATTATCACACAGCGAGCGCCTTCATGGTGGAAATGTCGGCAATCCGCTTCGAAGTCTAGTGGCTTCCTTGCATTTGCGTCTTTGTTCCCGTGGCCGCGGAGTTTGCAAGCTTGTTGAGCGTTGACGATAAGGTAGTCAACTCAGTAAAGATCTCGAGGTATTTGTGTGCTTGGATCTGGAGCTGGTGCTGCGTTGAGTATCACTGGGATAGGAGGCTGCTGGTCTCTGGCGAGTTGGATAGCGCGTTGTACTGTTTCGATGGGAATCTCCAACTGCAAAAGTAGGAGGTCAAGAGGAGGTGAGAGGTCGGGAATTATATCAGGTGTGACCTTGTCATTAGCTTTCGAATCGCTGATGACAATGGCCTCACCAGATCTGTCCACAGTAATATGCGCCGTGCCTGTTGACTCCTTGTCCGTAGCCTTCACTTTATCGATATTGACTCCATTGCGTTTGAGGTCCTCCTTGATACGTAAACCGTCTTTGTCATCCCTACCATGCCGACCATGTATACTGAGATATCGATGTCGTGAGCATCTGCGTTGGATTGCCTCCTTTCTTGTGTTGACCCTATGCTCGCTCGTCTCTCGACTGGCTTATAGCGACTCATGCGTCTGCAGGCCACTGCTTGGTTTCCACCATGCCCGCCTGACATCGTGATGCCTTTGGGTTTTATGTGGTCGTGTGGCCGAATGTGGCTAGGAATTTGGTAAATGGAATCCATGTTGAGGGACCCAATTATCATTACCGTAGCTTGAGGTAGCACCATCGTGTTTCACTAGATAAGATAGATGTCGCTCAAGCGGTAGATCTTAGGTCCTTGGATGTGAGGATGTATTGGGTGTCGATGGAGAACTGTTGTGGTCAAGTAAGCTCGTCATTAACCTGCCCATCCAGAAATAGTTGATAACAAGGCGAGGCGTTATCATCGGCCGAAGAAAGTTGGTAAAGTCTTGTTAACAAAATTGAAAAGTGGTGACGAGAGGCTGAGAAAAACGTAGAAATAATGCGTGCCAGACGGTTTCAAACCTCCGAAAAGACATCAGGTCAGGCTCCGTCGTACGAATCAGAACACCACTTGCGCCCGAGGCAGCCGAGTGACGAATGACGATGACGATACGAGTAAACAGGGAATTAAAAAGATTAGGCCGTGCAGCACGACATGGCAAAAGCAAAGCCCCACCCTGCCGAGACCTGGGGAAGGGGACAAGGTGGTGTACAGGTCAGGAGACACAAGGCTGCGTCTGAGGGTTACCATTTGACAGCCAACATTGCTGGAGCGTTTACGATATCTAATGAGTAGCTACAACCATACACCATCTGCGATGGTGAAAAATAGGCAACGCTCCACATTCCAGCGTGGCCACGATGACATCGATGCTCGTGCGACATGAAGCTTTTGTCGAATCTTCTAGGCTTCTGGGCATCAGAGCCTTGGTCTTGCGGCTCTATCAGGCTATAATTTGAACATATGCCCCAAAATAGTGGGCTAAAGTGCTTGAGAGTATTGCAGTCGCTAAAATATACTTAAGGAACTTGCAGATCGGAGGGAGTTTAACTCTTTGCCCCCTTCTTAAGATGGCAGCGTCACTTTTCACCGCGGCAAATGCCTCTCTAGCGGCACACTTCGCTAGAAGGTCAAATACACACGGGAAAAGATACATCAGCTACAGAGCTCTCATTCTGACCTGGAAAGATGCCCCGGCTGTCGGAATTGCTGAACTGGATTTAGCGCTTGGGAAAACCTATGGTTTCCAAACTGACGTTTTCGAACTGCCCCTTCAAGATACTGGAGAATCCTTGGAAGAGCGACTTCAATTGTTCATCAATGCTGCAAACAACCTGTCATCGCTTTTGCTCGTGTGTTATGTTGGCAATGCTTGTATCAAAAAGAAGAGACAGATTTGGACTAGGTATTCTTGACCAACTTTCCAACACAAGGACTTTCTGACATGGAGTGGCAGGCCGAGGCAAGAAATAGACGACTCGGTCGAGATTGACTGGCTTCACTTTCAAGAAAAGCTCGAAATTTGCCAATCTGACGTGATCCTAATCACAGACTGTGAGTATGGTACGGATCCAGATCTCCGGGCCTCGTCAGAGAGCAGCGAGCTTGACTTGCAGAAACGAAGGAAAAGGATGGAGATCGTCTCTGCACCTCAAAGAATCCCAGAGGACAAACAAACTTTCCTAGTGTCATTGAGTCAGGAGCTTAAATCGATTCGAGAACCATCTTTCACTTTGAATCGATTGATCTCAGACTTGGCACAGGCGATGATCGCCCTATTACACCAATCTTGGCAGTCCGGACCAGTCTAGCATTGCTCTACTGCGCGCAGATGCCAATAAAGGAACTGCAGTTCATCTCCAAGCCTCGTTCAAGGATGCTTTCAATGCTGACATAGAAACTCAACTCAAAACTTGGGCGATGAAGGCGCCGTCAACTATCAAGGCAGTTAAGTTTGCCGATCCAACTTATGAATACTCGGGTGTAGATCAATCCACAAAAGTTCAAGGCTTCACACTGGTAGTATCGGTTACTAATTCTGAAGATCTTGACCAAGAAGACTTCCGAAGTTGGATTGGAAAGGGTGCTCTCGCAAGTCTGGCCAGTATTTGCGACGAGGTTCGATCGCCGATCGCAAGCCAGTCCTTCAAGGCCGGAGACAATGAGGAAATGGAGAAGCACCTCCAAAGTCTCGTAGGGAAACTGAATCAAGACAATGGCTGGCAAAGACTCCAGGACACACGCCATGGGGAGTACAACCGGGTTGTCGTTCTTCCACTTGTCTGGGATTTTACAGGCTTTGACCCAGAAGATGACATTGAGAAAGACCTGATAGATTTGACGGACATCTTTAGGAAAGACTTCGGATTTGCCATTGAGTCAACCTTTCGAATACCAGTCGGGAGAGGTCCTGAAAAGTCGGGGCAGAAAGAGCTGGAGAACAAGATCAAAGAATTAGTAAACGAAAACAGTAGAAGCAAGTACTCGAGCGGAAGTGCTCTCGGGACAGAAGATCTATTGATAGTCCTCTACAGTGGTCATGGAAAAGATACCTACCCAAGTGGCGGCAGAGCTGTGTGGTCGTACGTGTGAAACCCCACCTTTTAGCCGATGTAGCTGACGTGCCCACAGCAGCGGGAAACCGAGTGGGGGTGACGCAGAGACATTGTCATGGTCTCGTATTGTTGACAATTTGCTTGACACTTCGGAGTGTGACGTCGCGCAGATTCTGGATTGTTGCTATGCCGCAACAGCGGCAAAAGCAGCCACGGCTAGCAGGAACGAGATCTTGTCGGCGTGCTCCAGGGAACAGACCACTTTCGCTGGTCCGGCCTCATTCACCAAGATAGTCATTGGTGTGTTGAAAGATCTTGTCAAGAAAGGGAAGCCCTTCTCGTTTCAGAGCCTGGCTCAGGACGTCGATTCAGAAACTGCCCACATTAACGACAGTAGAAAGTTGCTTGACAGAATACCGACACCGCACTACAACACTCTGGATAGGAGCGTGCCGCCGAATTCGATCATATTGCAGCCACGTCCAGGTGGACTTAGGACGGGTCCAGCTTCGAATCAGGAGAGTTTAGCCCAAACAGGCAAGCCGGCTGCAGCGTATGTGTATGCTGAGATAGCTGTTGATGACTTGTTACAAAAGGTCAGCACAATCTATTTGACAAAAAGGCAGCTTTTAGAGAAATGGGGAGCATCATACGAATCATGAGGAAAATTATTGGGTATTGAAACATCATTTAGCGTGATGGTTTTCGGAGTTGTTTGAGATATCGAAGAATGCGGGAAAGAAGGAGTTGAGGGAAGAGTTAGTGAGAATTCGGTCCTTCCTGAAAGCGCGCCAACCATTTTGGGATTAGCTCACAACTGAGGGTGTCTAATCTGTCCTTACTGAGTACCAATTTTGAGAGGGTAATTTGGAACTTGTAGATATTCAATCTACTTAGGTGATCGAGGAGTTCTGGACATCGGTTCTGTTCGGGACATTCACAGATCTTGGGATATTGAAGACCTTTAAATCATTCAACCAATTCAAAAACTCTCAGAACGACAAGGACATCAAGATCTTATTACTACCGATCTTGACCTGACCCAACCCACTTAGATAGCAGTACGCTATGCATGTACATAGAAAGTTCACTAGACTCGCGCCCATCATCAAGCGTCCAATTCCATAAGTGCAATGCAGTGCAAAGCAGAGGTATCAAATCTAACCAATCTTCTCTCTTCTCCCATCGAATTGTCCATACAAATTATGCATCCAATTGCCATCCTCCATCATACAACTAATAAAGAGCCGTGATTTAGAGCCAACACGTTTCGGCTCTTAACCACATCCAGAGGTCGCCACTCAGTTCCTTTAACTGTGTGCTTTGTCGGCCGCCTCCGCCCCGGCACCAACAGCACTTTCACTGGCATCTTTCTCGGTGACATGCTTGGTAGCGTCCTCGGTCTTCATTTCACCCTCTCCAACGTGCAAATTCGGATCCAAAAGGTTCGCCGTATTTGTGGTATGCGGGCCCTTCGCCTCTCCATTTGCAACCGCACTTCCATTCGGCACATTCCCTGCCTTCTCGTTCAAATCCAACTTATGCTCACGTTCCGTAGTTGTGACGAACGACACTGGCTCTGGTCTTGAAACAGAAACTACCTCGCCATCCTGCACCGCATGCTTCTCGCTGTCGGCCTCCGTTGTCGCTACACTCGATGCCCCAGTGCTCGGTGGTTCCGTCTCATCCTCTAGCCCAGTAGGGACAGTCAAGAATTCCGGTCTCGTCGGCACGATTTCATTGACCTTTTCCGATTCGGTTTGTCCAGCGTGGCCGTTCGCTTTCGCTTCCGCATGAAGCGTAGTGACCACGCAGATCTCCTCCTTCCTTTCCTTGCCACCGTCTCTTGTTCCCGCTGCGACCGCCCGAATCTTCTCACTCTTCACTTCGCCAAGTTCCTTCTGTCCGTTTCCATTAATCCAAAACAACGGCCCGTGGGGGAAGTCCTTGTTGCCATTTTCCCATTCCAATACTGACTTTAAATGAGGATCCAAAACTGGCATGTCCCCAAATTCGAACTCGAGTTGTCCTCCATACTTCTTAGGGATGTTCGCGGGATCGATAAAGGATTCGAGGGTCTTTTTCATGTCATGGTGACCGAGGATGAAGATTTTGGAGGTGGTGATTGGGTCAAACCATTTCTTGATCCAGCCCCATACCGTTGGGAAGAAAGCGGGTGCGCCGATGATCTGGTAGATGGGACGTTAGCCTTTATGGTTTGGTCTGGGACGGGGCGGAAGCTGGGACAGGGTGGAAAGCGGTAAAGGAGGGGAAAGAAAACAATGGTCATAAATGACATGACCAAAGGAAAATAACCTACAAAGATCCGATCCAAAGTCTCTGGGTAATGCGCTGTAGCAAGAGTACTCGCATCCTGCATATGCCCCCTCAAATTCCAAAATTGCTTCAACCCCACCCCAGAAATATCCACTATATTATTACTTTGCGTAATCGGCGTCCGAGGATGATCTCTATCCGTCAAAGCTGAGCAAAGCGGCATTACAAATCGAATCAGATTCTCGTAAAGCGCGAAAAGACGTAGTAACTTCGGCGGAGTCTTCCCATCAGTTTTCGCCTTGCTATGTGTTTCCTTCGCGGACTTCTCATATGCAGCCATAGTCTTCGAGTTCAAGTGCTTAACTTCGAACACATATACAGGTATACCACGTCGATCGCGTCGTCCGGTCCATTGCGGATACTATTGTCTGTAAGAAATTGGCTGCGAGGTGTATGGAGGTGCTATACCAATCTTCGAGTCTCGTCATAGTGATCTAGGTCTATCGTCTCGTATAATTCATCAATCTGATTTGCATGCCGCCATGCCTCTGTGTCTGCGAACTGTTGGTATGCGTCTTGAACGACGAAACGTCTGGCTCGAAGGAAGCGCCTGTAAATGTCAGCAATGAAGTTCTGGAGGGCTAGATGATCTCACAGTAACGTAGCATCATCGTGGGATGCATGCGTATCTCCTTCTGCTGGCTTGTAGACACCTTTGTCGGCACACAATAGCTTGAAGTTCTTAAATGCTGCATCTTCCTCTGTAGTAAGGTGCCCTAGATGCCCATTTGGATATCCATACTCAACAACAGCAGACTGAACTCTATGTGCGGGGCCAGCAGTCGACATGACTCCTTGAAGAGGAAGAAAAGAGGAAAGAGAAAGAGGAAAAGAATAGGACCGTCACGGACTTGAGGACTTGGTGCTGAAGAGGCTCTGAGGTTCCTCTTGATGTAGATTTTATGCTAGTTCCCACGTCATCCCAAGAATCTCCCAGCTTATGTAATGAGCGAAATGGAGTCTCGGATTAGGGGATTGAGCCAAGAATAATCCCTTTGCGCTGACGATGCGGCGAGGAAAATGTTGTGAGGTGGAAAACCCGAGCAGCGAAGTGATAAGCATTATGGAGACTGAAAGCCACTGCCGGATGCTTCGGCACCCGATGACCAGCTTGAAAGGCATCCGTGATGGCTGACGAAGCATCATGTGTTGAGATGGCGAAGGAGCTGAATGATTAGGTAGAGGAGACTGAGAAATACCAAGTTCATGGAAAGAGCACTTGACTTTAGTGGTGCAGTCAGAGGCATGTGCGAGGTGAAGTGAAAGCTTATTGACGTTCGATTATCGGCATCCTTGCTGAAACATTGATGAAGCATGTTGGCTGGGAATAATGTCCAGCTTCGAGACCACACAAAATGGAACAATTTCAAGCATAATGATCCAGCTTGTGAGAGAGAAGGGAAGACCCTTTTATATGTATTTTTTTTGTGGCCCGTAATCATTCATTTGGACGGTGACATTTCCAGCAGTTCCGACACGCTGTTTCCCCTCGTTGTAAGATTCCCTCTGAGCCCCAAAGCCGCGTCCTTGCATCTACCCCACCATCTCGTGTTACTTCCTTTTCCATCAACACACGACTTTTCTTGTACCCAATCGGCCAATTCTAGAGCTCATGTTGTCAAGACTTTCTCAAATAGCAAGACACTTCTCTCGTCCTCTTCCCAACTACGCCCATAATTCTGCTGCTGCGTTTGCCAGTTCTGCGAGTAGAATCATGACATCATCAACTACAGCAGATGAGAGGAATACAAAGACAATACATACAGCAGCATGTCTGATCATTGGAGATGAGGTTTTGGGAGGAAAGGTATATCTTGTGGGAGGAAATCTGGCATCTGCTGAACAAATTGGCTAACTTGTGGCTTGTAGACGGTGGATGTATGTATAATTAAATCTGCAGGGTCAGCAAACAATAACGCGTTGGCAGACCAATTCGGCGTATATGGCCAAGTTCTGCTTCAAGTTAGGAATGGTATGAAGCTTCATTCAGTCTCTGCCGGCTAGGCTGACAGTCAGAAAGGCTCTGAAGCGCATCGAGGTCATTGCGGACGATGAGGACGAGATCATCGAAGCTGTGAGGAGGATGAGCAACAACTATGATTTTGTGGTTACAAGTGGGGGCATTGGACCAACGTATGGCTCTCTCGGACATTCTTGGGGCAAACTGACATCTGCCAGCCACGATGACATTACCTACCAATCGATAGCCAAAGCCTTCGGTCTGAAGCTCAAGCTTCACCAAGAAGCATACGAAAAGATGAAGAAACTCTCGAAGCCACACCCAAATCAACCGAACTTCAGCTGGGACGTCGACTCACCAGCGAAGACAGCCAAACTTCGAATGATCGAGCTCCCAACAGACGAAACTCGAGACATCAAGCAGCAGGTGTTGTTCCCAGTCGACGATTTATGGGTCCCAATCGCATGTGTAAATGGCAACATTCACATCTTGCCCGGCGTACCGAGATTATTCGAGAAGTTATTGGAGGGCATGAAACCATTGCTCCTACCTCGATTGACAGACCCCGATGGCAAGGGGATTCACCGAATCATCATCTCAACGCCATTACCAGAGAGCGCTGTGGCTCCATACTTGACGGAATTGGCAGGTAGAGTTGAATCTAAAGGCGTCAAGGTCGGCAGCTACCCAAGGTGGGGGAAGAAGCACAACACTGTGACCCTTGTTGGACGGTATGTAGTCCGGGGTGAGGAGAATTTGCCGTGCTGATGAGCTTGCAGAGATCAAGACCTTCTAGAAAGTCTTGTTGCAGAAGTCGAGAAGAACGTGGAGGGCAAGCGGGTGAAAGTCGAAGGCGAAGACGACGTTGATGTAGAAGCTAAGGAGTGAGTCGTGTCCATGTGAATTACCTCCGGCCGTCTCTCTAACACCGTGTGCAGTCAATAACTTCTCGTTGGTCCTCGAGATGCCTTCTTTCTTTCTTAGTCTTCTCCTCCGTCAAACAGCATGGTAGGTGCAGCATAGCGGTGTGTTATCAAATCGGGCCATTTGCCCGTGCGTTGAAATTGGCATTTACAGCGGGAACCCACCGTGAAGGACGGACGCCACGATGCTAATCAGAGTTTAATAACAGGGGGCAGCAAGGTAGTCGTGCCGAATGTTCCATGACCCATCAAAAAGATGCTGTCAAAGATTGCGGTAAAGCTTGGTGCTCGAGATGCATATTGATCATAGCACCAATACAAAAATCAATCACATCTCAACCGTACAAATCACTTACCAATCACAATTCCCGGAAATTTGCTTCTTCCAGAACACGAAGAAACATGTAACGATGTCCTCTTTAGGTCTTGGTGTTACCATCGTCGGTGGGGCAAATTCTGATAAACTTGACCAGGGTCTCTCGATTTCTTTATCGGCTGTTTGAACTTCCCCGTACTGGGTGAAACAATTCTAAGATAGCTTGGAAACGGTGAAACGGAAATGACAGCATGTTCCGACAGTGCTCGCAGATTGTGGAGGACCAGATGAAAAGCATGCACGTGGGATTCGCTGGTGAGAGCGTGCCCCAAAAAGTAATCTGGAATTTTGAGAAGCTTCCATGCATGCTTCGACAGCCACGTTCTGTCGTGAGGATTCCTTTTGGGGGCTTCTTGACAAACCATGTGGCTGAAATGTTCCAGTCCCAGCGAAAGAGATGTTTGAATTCTGCCGATTAACAGACCTTGCAGGACTCGTGGATGTAGATCGCCCACCATAACGCTCCCTAGACGAGTCAGTCTCGTAGATTGCTGTCTCAACCTCCTCTTTATTGCGATTTGCTGGAGGGCGGGTGTGCTGATGATATATCATCGGAGCAAATTTGCCCTACCGCCGTCAACTTTGATGGACAAGAGAACATCTGGGTGTCTGGACCCTTCAAGACATTTTTTTCCAGCTCCCTTGCCGCCGTCCAAGCCTCGGTGTAATCGTGCGGTAGATGGCGAGCTCTGAATGGGGAGATCATACAGGTCGACTGGAGCAAAAGCACCAGAACAGCGTAGAACATGCACAGAATGCGTCTCCCTTGCACAATTTGAATCACAGCCCGACCAGTTGAGGCCTGCCATTGGTGGTCTGCACACCTTCTGGCCTCCTTTTGGGCTGTTCGCACTCGTGGCTTGCACACGCTGGTACTGGTAACCCATTCAAGACCCTCGAGGACCATCTTCAAAAAGTGTGGTACTGTATGGCGCGGTACCGTATGGGATGGATGGATGGATGGATGGCAGCTCGGTCGTCTCGCGCATTGGCTTAGTTTACAGTAGTGGATTTGGCGGTTAGGCCAACGTCCAGAAGCGCACGTCCCAAATGGGGAGTCTGTGCAGCGTCTTCACAACTCAACTCTCTCCAAGAAACATCCGCAACCATCTCGTCTCACCAGTGAATTCAAAGCGAAAGCTCTCGTCTGTCCATTGAGCTCTGTCCCCATCTGTTATCATCCCGATTGATACGATACAGCACCTACTGAGAACTCCTGCCGATACCCTTCTCTTCCTCGCACCCGAACCCTTTTTTTCTGCCCTCTTGCACCTGCAGAAACGACCACGACCCTGTCCGTTCCTGCGAATCCGAGCTGCCTCTCTGCACCGCTCACTGCACCACTGCATTGGATTGCGGAGATCGCTATCCTGACCATCCCGACCAGAACCGTACCCTACTGTACCTTCCATTGCGAGACGAGACGATTAACGGCCAGAACCTCAGACCTTCTGCCTTGCAGTTTCACCCGACGGCCAACCAACGACCTTTCCCTCGATCGATGAACAGAAGATAATCCATCACATACCGACGTAAAGATGGCCTCCAAGGTACGCCGCTCTCAATCATAAGCTGCGAGCGTCTGCAGGATTAATTGCTAATCGTTCTTGGCGGATAGTTTCTGAGAGAGTACAAGCTCGTCGTTGTAGGCGGTGGTGGAGTCGGAAAGTCCTGCTTGACGATCCAGTTGATACAGAGCCATTTCGTCGATGAATATGATCCTACAATCGAAGGTTCGTTCCCTTCCTCTCTGTCTCTCAATTCTCATCCCCAAAATCGATGTTACCTGAAAATTGTTTGCTAACGCAATCAATACAGACTCTTACCGCAAGCAATGCGTGATCGACGAAGAGGTTGCGCTTCTAGATGTCCTCGATACGGCCGGTCAGGAAGAATACTCGGCGATGAGAGAGCAATACATGAGAACGGGTGAAGGATTCCTATTAGTGTACAGCATCACGAGCAGACAGAGCTTTGACGAAATCTTGGTGTTCCAACAACAGATTCTGAGAGTCAAGGATAAGGATTACTTCCCTATCATTGTGGTTGGCAACAAGTGTGATTTGGAGGGTGAGAGACAAGTTTCAAAGCAAGGTATGTTGTGTCCCATTCCTTGATCATGAGCACTGGCTGATATAGGGGTGTTATAGAGGGTGAAGCATTAGCTCGTTCTTTCGGATGCAAATTCATCGAGACCTCGGCGAAATCGAGAATCAATGTCGATAACGCTTTCTACGATATTGTCCGCGAAATTAGACGCTATAACAAGGAGATGGCAGGCTACACGGCAGGTGGTGGCAGTGGGTCGGGAAGCGGCGGACCAGGAACCAAGATGGAGATCAGCGAAGGCGAGAAGGAGAGAGGATGCTGCGGCGGATGCATAATCATGTAATTGCCTGGTCGCGGTCCAGATTTCGAGTTTGGGGATGTGGAGGATACACCGAATCTTGCAACAACAGGGCGAGATATGTTTGGCATAGCATGGACGGAGATTAAAAAAATGGGCGGAAGTGGATGAACGACAAACGAACGAACGACCTAATTGCACCTCTTATCTACAAGAGGATGATACGCACGCATATTTCGACCTGAGCTTCCGAATCGGAAATACCCAGAATACAGTCTCTCGACAAAAGTTTCCAGGAGCGCAAATTCGGACAACCCCAAAATTCTTGTGTCTTCTTTTAATTCTCAGTCAATTGGCGAATCGGGTTCCTATGTCTGGTCTCTGGTTTGAGATCCTCTTACTTGCATCGCTCGCGCATTTTCCGATCACTTCCTTCCATCAGCCAGGGGAGTGACACAGTCACAGTCAACGGTCACCAAACATTTTGGTTGTTTCGAGTACAGAAATTCTTTTCATCTTCTTTTTCTTTTCTGTGGTATGGGTAATGGCTAGCTATGCTATGCTTTGCTGGAGCTGGTGACTATTCACGGCCGCCTTTATATTAAAGTAGTTTGTTTTTAGTATGAATTTGAGATGGATGTGGATGAGGAATATGCCGAGGAAAGGATGTATTGGGAGGAGTGATTATGGATGGGGTGTATGTGATAGGGTGGTAAGGGAGGGGGATTGGGAGAGTGAGATGGATGGGTGGATGGGTGGATGGGTGTGGAATGAAGAGTACGTAAAGTAACTACCTAGATCTGGAATCGAGTCTGCTGTTTTCCTCTCTTGTCCCCTTTTCTTTTGCAGAATTGTCCTGTTGATGGGAGCTACAGCTGTTTCCCGATGTGTACTTACAACGACATATGGAGGCACGATGACTACACTCTCACGTGCGTCCCAAATGCGTGGCAAGTGCTGCAACCCTCCCTAAATTTCTATTGTTCTCACAACCTTCAACATTCGCATCTCCAGGATCTTGTTTTTTTCCTGCCTTATCTCAAACTCACCAACCACTCAAGTGTTCCCCATCCTGCAAGAGACCCACATGTCAGCGCATGTCTGTTTTAGTCCTCCCCGAGTACCAAAAAGCCTCACCTCCCCTACAGCTCGATCAAGCATCGATCGTCTATGAAGTCCATATATTAAGGTTTTGAGCTATTTATTGCCTTGTCAATACCTGCCTCGCTTAGCATTGAGTACTTGTTCTCTTTGCTTGTTTAGGTTGGCGTTAAGGGAGCTGGTGATGAGTGGGTTGATCCTGTCGATCATGGATGGTTGTGGAGTTAGATAGTCTCGGATGTGGGGTTCGGCTGTTGTGGAAGAGAACCGAGCGAGACTTTAGAGGTGAATAGGGCCGAGGAGACGAGAAAAGTACTCGTATCTTTCCGGAGCCTGGTGATGATTTCTTGTGATGAGAATGCAATTGTTGGTTTCTCTGCTGTCATTTTACTTTCTTCTCGATTCTCATCCCTCCAAGCTATGCTATCGTACAACATACCTGCGGTTACACAACCTCGTCTCGCAACACTCTCGCTGCTTCCAAGACTCTAGCCACTATTGCACTCTCTAGGAGCTCGTCGATGTTGACCCCAACAAGTTGGTCTAACTATATAGTTCGAGTGATCTGATTAGATTGGGCATCAACAGCCCCACGCCGTACGCTAGACCACTCCCGTTCCAGCGGGTAGCGGACAACATGTCCGTCATTGGTAGTCTCTACCGGTATTCCGTATCGTTTCCTCGAAATTGGCAAGGCTTCCAAGACCAAGGTTGCGGATGAGCTTTCTGGGCGATGTCATGTACATACAAGCTACCGGTAGAGGGATTGTGACGTGGGGACCGGGAGCTAGTGCTGCTTCTCCAGGTGAGGTAGCTAGTGTGTTGTGTTGCGAAGGAGCCATTTGGTGTTATTGGTTTTAGGTCGTTGCTGTTGGTATTTGCGTTCACTTTTTCGAGGGTAGGCCGAGAAAGGAGACTGCAGAGGAAGGACTCGAAGGAGAGAGTCTCCTGGTCAGCTTTGGTTTATAAGTGCTTGTTACCTCACAGCTAGCTCAGCAACAGTATTACCTTCAGTAGGAAGAGTCAAAACTCACCCCTCAAACAACCTCAACCACCTTCACGCCCACCTTCGCTCTTTCCCCCAACTCATCACCCCCTCAACCACGAGATCGAGCCCAATTCCATCAATATCTCAACAACAATAAAGCCAATCATCTATCCCTTACAAGTCGAGGATCAGAAGACCATCAAGAAACCGTTCTTCGCTTGGATAAGGGACTGGCTTTATAGTTGTGGTGCGCGGGGGTTGAGAGCGTTATTGAGAGGTTGTGAGTCGAAGGTGGGGAGTATAGATGTGCAACAAAACTTTAGGATTTCTGAGTCGATGTAGGACATGATGATTTTGGTGGTTGCCGAGTGGCATCAGTTCTTGCCATCATTCTGCACCGCGGGATTCTTCACACTACACGTGAGGTAGTTCTTCAAGCCAAACTCCCATTCAAAAGCAAGTGCTAACTAAAAATACACATCTGGTACCCTCCACATCACTACCTATCATTACCACGATCCTGCTTCACCCATTGCCTACAAATTTTACACCCCCAAACTCCCGATTGCGGATCCTCGAACGCAACCAAGCAAGACACGCAAGGTAGTAATCGTGTCGCATCACTAGAATACCCAATAGTCTGCTGCAAGTATTGATTAACAGCAAGAGTCGCCGCCTCAAAATTATTCAATGATTTTTCCACATGCTCATGACACAACCAACTGTGTCTCAAGGTCGCATAACACTGACATCTCGCCTGCTTCGTCCGTCCCTGGCCTTCGAGTCCCTGAGCACAAGGCGCACAGACCCAGGATCTCAAATCTCTTCTCACTTTATCGTAGAAGTCTTCGAAGAATTTGGTTTGTTGGGCATGACAATGTCGACAATGGAAATACTCGCCCAGATGGTCGGGCCAGTCACACTGTTTCGCGGCGTCGACTTGGCATCTGGGTGCAAAGTCACTTCCGAAGTTCGGGTACTCGCGAGCACATCTGCCTATACGCTCATCACAGAGGTTACCTGGTTGGAAACCTTGCGCGTCTGCCAAGGTCCATGGATCTACTTTCCAACTCACTTGACCCTCGAAGGGGTTGTTGAGTGGTCCACCGTAAGTGCTTGAGCCGTTCCAAGAGAAGTATGCGAAATTTGGGAATGGCGTATCTGGTATGTTGACCCTTTGAGCGATGGTGTTGTTGCCAGGAGGAGGCTGGAAGTTGTTCGGTGGTTGAGGTTGAATTTGAGCTGGTAGTTGAGGTTGAATCTGCATGGGCGATCCTTGTGGACTATCAAGTTCAATTCCATATATTGCTTCGTCGAAAAAGGTCCGTTCAGTCTCGGTTCGCGGTGCAGGATATGATGATGAAAGGTTGGGAGTCCAATTCAACTGCGATTCCGCTTCTGCTCGATGTGCTGCAAGTTGTTGGTATGACTCGGATTCTGTAACTGGGGCCGGTCGCGTTGGTGGCATGAAAAGGTTGTCGAACGAATTCGGCACTGTGGCTGCGCTGAATGCATACGTTCCCAGCTGGAGATCAGGAAGCCCATGGGTCGGTTGCATGTTCTGTCGAAGAAATGGATCGAATTCCGCATTTTGTGTGACTGACAGTTGTCCGGGCACTATGGTATCAGGGTGGTTACCATTAGGGTCATTAACTCCGTAATTTTCCACGCGTCGCCTGGTCCTCCGCCTTGGTGGACTGGCATCGTACATATCGTCAAAGTCTGCTGGAGGTTGTGTCTGGGAACCAACATTGTCTTCGGATCTGTCTCTCAGGTTCCTTCTCGGAGGTGCATAAGCTTGATAAGGATCTTCGGGTCTTTCGGGTGGTGCTGCAGTATATCTCTCAGGATACTGTTGTATGAATACTTCGTTCGTGTTGTTTGGTCCGGCATTGCAAGTACGTCCAGCTCCTACAGACACACACGGATTCTAAGATTAGCACCTCACAGTCAGTATGATGCTTTCTCGGAGTCCAATGAGGCGAGCGAGCCATAAAAATTACAAGCTTTGAGAGTAATATCGGTCTTGGGGTGATCGGGAAAGCGAAGAGATAGGACTTACACACGGTGGTCCATTAGCTCCATTATGGCACCACAGATCGAGTCTTTGACATCTTTCACATCTAGGGCCTCTTCTATCATCAGGACTCCTCGACCAACTGTGACTTCTAACCCTATCTTCTTCGTCTCGCTCTAGTCTTCTTCCACGCGCCGCAGCTATCTGTCGACCTCTCTGTGTCCGGGCTGGATCTCGGTTTCTCTGTGGCCTCCCTGCGGCGCCCGGCCCTGTCGGTCTGGGTCTGGGTGCAACTCTTTGTACTCTGTTAGGTCGACTAGGTCGAGGAACGAGAGTGGCTTGATTGACGGACGAAGATGAAGCTGCAGCTGCTTGTCTGTTTGACGCGTTGTTGAAAGCTGTAGTTGCAGCATGTTGTTGCGCTGCATCAGCTGCTTGGCGCGGGCCATATATGTAACCCTTACCATTTACGCACTGGTCACCCACGCCTGCCGTTACGCACTTTGAACACGGGTATCCGTTTGTTTGCAGATCGCACACAGCTCCCTTTTTCATGTACTCACATCTCTTGCATCTGTTACTCGGCGGATTTGTTCGAATCCCTGGTGGAAACTGTCCACCCAGCGGTGTATAGCCCAAGTCTCTTATTGTTAAATTCGGATTTATAACAGAGGATGATGCAAGAGGGCCGCTGGAAAGCGCAGTTGCAGTAGCACTTCTACCCGGCCTTAAATCTAGCCTTGGTGCGCTGGGGCCTGCGGCAGCGCCCCTGGGAGGCTGTCTCCTGGGAGGTTCTTTCTTCGTTGGTCTGCTGTAAGGTTCTTTTCTAGCAGATGTAGTTTTTTTCGTTTTCCGAACTCCGTAAGTGCCATCGTCCGGATTATCTCCATCATCATCATCTTCTTCTTCATCGTCGTCATTATTGTTATCGCCACTGTTGTTCTTTTTATTGCCTCCGCCAGGAGGGCGGCCACCCCTGAACCCTTTCCCAACTCGCCCTTTCTCATTTACGCAATAGACGTTCATTTTCTCGCATTGAGAGCAAGGATACCAGCCCCTTATATTCAGATCACAATTTGACTTTTTCGTTTTGATGCAATTTTTGCACCTATCGCTCGGTGGATTCGTCTGCTCCCCTTCTGGAAAGTTGCCTGCGGTGGGTACAGGGTTCAGGCGCGGAATACCTGGCGGCAAGGAGAGAATCGTTGGAAGTTTGAATCTCCTCGTAAAGGGGGGATACCGCTCGTCACCACTATCTTCTGGGGCCTCTGGTGTAGCAACTCGTGGTCGCCCTTGTGCTACATCGTAAGCTCTTCGATTCGCGAGAGCAGCAGCACGTCGAGCATCGTTCCTCTGCCTTCTTTGTTGTTTCTCCTGCCGCCATTGGGCTGTATAGGCCGCATCATAGTTCTTATGGGTTGGATCCATTTTCTCTGCGTGGAGTTTTTCTGCTCTTTTGTGAGCATGATGGTCCTGGCTGCGTCTTCTGTGCCAATCGTCTTGCTCCTCGTCCCAAAATCTTTCAAGCCTTGGCCACTCTGGCTTTCTTTCGATTCCCATAGCCAAGGATGCTCTGTCGATTCTTTGCCATGCCCCCGTTTCCTCCTCATTGTCTCTTTCGGGACCATCATCGTAATAGGGATTATTGTCAGTTGAGCTTTTCTTCACACCAACTTGATCGGTAAAAACAAGCCCCTGGGTGTATTGTCCTGCTACTGGAAGCGATGAAGACAGTGTCGTAGCAGCAGCTTCTGCATCGACGTTGTCGTTTTCATCATCGTCTATCAAATCTCCATCCGAATCAGAGAGTTGTGGCTCCGCATCCATGTCAACATCCTCATCCTCGTCATATGGCTGAAGCTCTTTGGAGGGCATTTTGAGCTACTGCTAACTTCCTTTGGTAGTATTCCCCGACAATTTGGGGTATTTTCGATTGTTGTGGTGTGTGACAGAGGGCTGCTTGATCGTAATTGGAGCGCAAGGTGTTGATTTGCGCAAACCTGCGCCTATAAAGCATGGCTGCTTTGTTGTGCTCCATGGTTTCGGTCGAGGAATTCATTTCGTGAAAAAGATGCCGGATCCGGCGAAGTGTCTTTCAAGGAGGAATGGAAAATCTTGGTGCTTTGAACTCAAGTCTTTCGAAGCACTCTCGCAGGTTGTGGAAGTAAACCATTATTTGTTTTTATCTTTTGAAGCTCTTGCGTTTTGGTGGTCTAGCAATCATCGCTGAGGCCATCATCGCCATATTTCACTCTTTCGCGTGAAATTGTACTATCGCAACTAGATCAATCACACAGATCCCAAAGAAGATCATGGAACCCGTTTTGAATTTTGAATATAAATTTCTACTTGGCAACGGGATTGTAATTGTTGAAATTGTGATGGACGCATGTAACGTTGCTCAAAGCGGAAAACAAGCTTAGGAATGTAGACATTCCGGAGGGGATGTGAACGCGCTGAAAGACGAATAGGTACAACCAGAGTCTAACTTGAACTTCAGAGGGTGAAAGTTATGATTCTTTGAATATTGAGAAAGATGAGAAGGAAAGTTGTGTGGTAAGGAGAGGTCGATAGAGATGGGAAGTTCTCACGTGACCATTTAACTAGATATTCGCTCTTTGAGAGCTTTCACGGCCGTAAATGAACCGGCCACTGGTTATCTCATGCTCTGTTGAGCTTCTCATAGCTTGAAAACCCTTATGAAATGAGTTCGAATACTGGTTTCTCCAGACTTGTCATGTTTGTAGAGTTCTCCACGAGGTGAGTTTCAATAGATTTGTACCTCTGTCCAAGGAACGGACTATAAAAACTAAGTAATATTCAAAATTCTGGCCTCACAAGCGAAATATAATTAAAAGTGAAATCCAAGGCCTGTACCCCTATTCGACTAAAAAGGGGCTCGGAAGACAACCGAATGACGCGACTCCGCAGCCTCCGCTTATCGGTCAGCATGTGGGGTCGCCAGCTTTATCACCAACGCCCATCTCCGCAACCTTCAACAACAAATCCCACTCTCAAACCACGAAATTTTTCACGCATGCGCATCCCCCGAACCAGTACACAATTCCTCCGCACGCTTTCAAGCCTCAAATCCCCCATCTCGAACCTCAATTTCCCGCGACAAACGATTCGAACGATGGCTTCTGCAGCCGCCAAACGCCTTGAGGGTAAGACGATTCTTATCACTGGCGCTTCATCGGGAATTGGGAGGAGTACGGCGCTTGAGTTTGCGAAGACTTCGCCGAAGAATTTGAAGATTATATTGACGGCGAGGAGGATTGATACGTTGAAGGAGATTGCGGCGAGTATAAGTAAGGAAGTGGGGGAGGGGGTTAAAGTTCTGCCAGTGAAGCTGGATGTTAGCAACGCCGCAGAAGTGAGGGAATTCGTGAAAGGTCTACCAGAAGAATTTAAGGAGATCGATGTCTTGGTGAACAACGCGTGAGTTTATGGCTCTGCAGAGCGAGATTGGTGCTAATGTTCGGCAGAGGAATGGTCAAAGGTACCGCGAAAGCTCCCGAGATCTTGGAGGAGGACATTAACGTCATGATGTCGACAAACGTTACTGGATTGATCAATATTACACAAGCGGTTCTGCCGGCAATGATGAAGCGGCCTGATGGTGGAAAGGGAGATATTATCAATATTGGGAGCATTGCTGGACGGGAACCCTACGCTGGAGGCAGTATCTACTGTGCAACAAAGGCTGCTGTTAGAGCTTTCACGGACTCTTTGAGGAGAGACTTGATTGCCTCGAGAGTTAGGGTCATTGAAATTGACCCTGGTGCGGTCGAGACGGTAAGTTACCATGGACACGAAGGTGGGGTAATTACTGACTATACCAGGAATTCTCAATCGTTAGATTTGGTGGTGACAAGGCGAAGGCTGACGCTGTCTATGCTGGCTTTGAGCCTCTGACACCAGATGATATTGCCGAGCATGTCGTGTATTGCGCTAGTAGAAGGGAGAATGTCGTGATTGCGGACTCCTTGGTGTTCCCCAATCAACAGGCTGGATCAGCACCTGCTATTCACAAGAAGTAGGAATAAAGTTACGCAGCACTACTTTGTCAATAGATGAGAATAAAAGTGTAAATCATATGACGCGGAACACACAACGTGTATTGTTGCTTCCACGAACCCCTCTCTCTCTCTTGATATATATATTCATCGCGGTGGAGATTTATTCTGTCATGTCGGTATATGGGTCTTCGTACAACATATAGGTCAACAAGTTGCAATACACCGACGCATGTCCTTTCTTGAGAGTTGCTTTTCCTGAGGAAGTGTGGATATTGTTTGCGGACTGATTCCTGAAAACTGTCGCTGCCGCTTCTGCTCCTACAAGTGTCAAAACCAACTTGTCCATTTCCTTGAGATGTCTCGGGTGGTTCGGTATAATTTTCCCTTCTATTTCAAATACTTGTGGCGAAAAAGCAGACTAGGCAGGGGAACTCATCGTCAAATTTGGGTTCACGTGAAACGCCTGCATATTAATCTCTTTGACCAAATATCTGAAACTCAGAAGCACAAGGTACTGATCGGATGCACTTTACTTATGTTGTGCATCTGGATGAAGAATTCCCGTATGGAGCTATGGATAGAGAGAGAGATGTATATCCACGTGACCCAGACATACCACCTCATCCAAAGGGAGAGATCGGGAATCAGTGCCTTCCGGCAATACCTCGTAGGTTCTTATAAAGAGCATGACGAGCAGTCGCTCTTCAAGCTATGGAACGGGCTTTGCAATAATGATAACTTTCTCAAAAGGTATGCTCGCTAAGACTATCAAACCATACAAACTTTACCACCACTCTGGAAGCAACATAATAATCATCAGTACCCGCTACTTTGTTGTCATTTTCGTTCTGGTCACTTTTTAGGGTTTGGGTCGCTTAGCCCACTAGTGCACTAAATCTTGCCTAGTCACCGCAAAAACTTCATATTAGCAACACCAACCAATTCCAAAGGAAATAAAATTAAAAAATAAAAAGAAAAGTCCCGAACGTGGTTCGAACACGTGACCTGAAGATTATAACATTTACTGCAATCTTCCGCTCTACCACTGAGCTATCGAGACAAGGATTGAAGATGACGAAAAATCGCCTATTTAAATATATAAAGCTATTACGTGGCACCGCGCTTAAAGTCAATATTTGACGGAAACTACCCAATTAGAGGAATGAACCGTACCCACTATCCTCGTGACTCACATATATTTCAGCACCACGATCGAAGACCCGAAGCTTTTCTTTTTGCACATACTTTGTAAAGTGGGTATTTTGAGTCTTAAATAGTTTTGCGAGATATGGATTTATAGCAAAGCAGAAGTCTATCAAACATTACGACATGTATGCAAGAGTTGCCTCATTCCCCAGATCTCGTGCCCGTTGCATTATTCGGGTGTAACGCCAGGCTAAACTAAGCACAAAGTATTCTACAACTTCCCACTCTCACTAAATACAAACGAATTCCTTCCATCATCTCCTGTTCTCACCCACCCACTTCTCCCAATCTGCTCTTTGTGTGTACTCGAAAGTTGTTTCAGCGTATTCTCATCCCCATGATTCGCAATGAAACGATGCTTGTTTTTCTTCAATCGACCCACGACATGTCCTCGCGAAGGAGTTCCGTCACGATTGAATTCAACGGTATATGTCTACAAATTCAGCAAAATTCACGATCGAGAAGACGAAGTCTTACCTCGATTACGGCTTCACCTTCGGCCTTTTCATCAATTGTTGGAGCGGGATCTTCGGTCAAGAGTTCTGGCAAGGGATTGCGGTCGGGATATGGTGAGTTTCGAGGCTTGGACGACAAACAGACGACGTATTGATACGTCACCATCCCACCGTTCGCAAGCACCAGTCCTCTCTGCACTTCTCCTTTTCTCAATTCCCTTACCATTGCTGTGAGAGCCTGTCTTGTCAGCTTCGCATCGGTAGCAATTTCTATAACTCACGTGCATGGAATAATTGTTTCCTGCTCCGCCAAAAGATGTCAGTCCTCCAAGAAGTGTTATGGGTGTACTTTGTTTCGCTAACGGTAGTCCGAGATGTTCGCATGCGAGCTTTGGTACGATTGGAAAACATCTAGAATTGTCAGCGGCAGTCTGCAAGTGCATGAGTGGGCGTACGAGTAGAAGTCAAAGATATCAATCTGTTCCTTTCCAAGTCGGGATACTCTCAGCGCTTCATCCAATGATCTTGATATCGCCGGACTCGAGTAGAAGTTCGGCCTTTCCCAAACTACAGAATGTCAGTCAATGAGGGGGTGGAAACCTCGGGAGACACACAATTTGCAGCGTCACTTGTACCTGCGCCTCCTAAAGGATAGATCCAACGATCCTCTGGGATTCCAAGTTCTTTCGCATACTCGGTCGAAGTCAACAAACATGTTGCTGCAAGATTTACAGTATTGAATGCATTCATCAGTAACGGATCTGGTGGACATCAGCTCAGCCCTTAGACCATGCAGAAGCAACTCACATGGAAAGCAGATCATCCTATTCTTCTTCGACACCGCCCCGATGGCTTCCTCGGTAGCAGCAGGCTGGCCATAATTCCAAGCCAACTCTGTCTTCTCAGCCACTTTGGCAAAATCGGCGTAGAGTTGAGCAGATTCCTTATTGTTCTGCTCTATCGATTGCCTTCGATGTGCTCGAAATCCATTCTCATACAATGGATACACATGAATGGGTAACCCGATCGAATGCAATGTCCCCAACCCTATCAAGTTAGTGTTTGCTTCGAGAACGATTATAGAAACTCACCTTGGTTCCTCCTGGAAAGATCTGAAACCGACACAGCCGTCCCCCTCTCATCCGGGGCAGTCCAACCTGGAGGAGGCAACTTCCCAGCAGCAGCACACGCTCCCACTTCACCAAAATTAGCATCGTTCTCTCCTCCCCACATTCCGCAATCAATGCACTCACAAGAAGCCAAAGCTTCCCCGCCAGTCACAATCGCCACTTTACTTTCCCCAAATGATATCCTCCTCGCGGCCTCGTCGAATAATTTCGCCGGAGAGTCCCCTCCATGATGGCTCAGAACCTTGTATTTCGGTTTGATGCCCAGATTGTCAGAGATCAATCCGGGAAGATCGGGGTACAGCCATGTCCATGTATTGACGACTCCCACATGATCAATCTTAGACTGAAGCTCTATCGCTGCGGTTGATGACAGTTTGGTGTCGTCGAGGGCTTTTTGGGTCGCTTGAAGCATCAGTTTCATGGGCTCGATTGCATCTTCGATTTTTCGCGAGCGGTTCTTGATGTCTCCTACTCCGACGACGATGGGGACCGCTCTGGTGGGGGCCATTTTCAGCTTTTTGGCCTCCAACAAATCGTCCAAAAACTGATGTACAAATGTCACACGAGAAGCAAAGAAAACAGTGAGATGGATTATAGATTTTTCAGTATGCCTATCTGATCTACAAATGGGATTATCCCCATGGCCTGATCCCATGCAAAGAAGCGGCAGTGATCAAGCCTCGGCATATTGCGGGGTTCTTTGTCGATCCCATTTTTGCCTGCCGAGATGGAGAACATTGACTCTGTTTCTGGCCATTTGCCGAATTTAGGAATAAGACTTCTTGAGAAAGTATGCTCCTTGATCAAGACGTGGAAGGTTGCACACGACTGCTCGCTAAACCCAGTGGGTAGATGGCTAGAATCGAAAAAGCAAGTCTGAGACTTGCTACCAAAGATTACCAGAATTTGTCCAGGGTGGACTCGCTTCAGTTGTTCTGGAAGGAAAATGGAAGAAGCTCCCGCAGTGGGGACGTGGATATGTGGCGCCTTCCCGAACTATGCCCCCAAGTCCCGACAACATCCATTCTCAAATCGACCTCGTTTGTTTCTTCCTCCTCTCCTGAAACACGACCAGAATGTCACAACTCTCAGAAACTTCAGCATCGCACGTTATAAGAATTCAGTGCGCTTCAGACTGTCCCGAGACCCAAATATAACTCTGAAAAGAGTTCATTCCGACAGCTTCGGTCCCAAAATACTTCCACATTGGCAGACTGCAATACTTCAGACCACGTCAAAGACCATCAATCAAATCCTCAAAGAACAATTAGTAGCACTCAGCATATCACAAATCAAGTTAAGGACTAGCCAGCTTTTCACTTCAGCATGTTTAGAGTTCCGCCAAGAGCACCTGTGACGTGGAGGGTTTTGTCACCAACTTCATGCGTAAGACAACATCACTCAGCAACAATCAGCAAAGTCTAGCCACATTTCCCAATGAGACATCGACCAGCCACAATTCCGAGTAGATCATCTATAGCATAAGTATTTCTCCGACTCGACAAGTGGACAAATGGACAGGTACCGAAACTCTGATAGTGGAGATATTCCGAAGGATCACCCTCTCACCCTGTCTCAGCCTTCTCGGTTCTGATTTAAACTCTCAGCAAGCACCATGACGTGGCTTCTGCGCAGTCAAAGTTGGCTTTGAAACGTCTCTATTTGCATTACAGAGCGACGAGCAGACGCTGAAAGTAACATGTGGCCAAGGCGGTAGCCCAAGTGGGAACAATGGGATGTTTTTGTTCTCCCCACAGCCGGATTTATTGGCGGCGGCAGTCAGTAAGGTGGTCCCGAGTCTCCAAAAGTGTCCTCCGCAGTTGTTTGTGGACCTCAGTGATAGAGACTTGATAATGATCAGCCCTACTTTCATCTTCGAGGTCAGATAACTCCAATGCTGCTGGCTATCACTGATTGCTCACAGACAATACTTTCATTTTTACGTGGCCTCCTGGTGAGAGCTTCATACGATCTTTTATCGTAATCATGGAGAAAAATGCTGGAATGGAAGCGGTTGAAGAAAACTTAGGGCGAGTCCAGCTGCGCTCAGAGTCTGGCGAAATCATTCTGGTCCCAAAACCTTCAAGTGATCCAAATGATCCATTGAATTGGTCTGTAAAATCTCAAAGATCAAGTCGAACAACGTACTCAGAATATGCAGGTCTCAACCTTTTAAGGTCTACGTCGCCGTCGTGACGTGCTTCGGCATGCTCATGTGCACGTTCCTCGCTGCTGGTCCAACAGTGGCACTCGTTCAGATCGCAAAGGATTTCTCGAATGGGAGTCCAAACCTAGAGGCCGTCATTCCACAGGTGGCTTTCTTCTTCACAACCTCGGCGCTCACCCAAGGTACTGGTAATCTGTTGTGGCAACCTCTCATCAACAAGTATGGACGAAGACCGATCTACATTATCTCCTTCGCTGGGTATTTCGCAACGGCAATATGGTGTGGTATCACCTCAAACTTCACTTCAGAGCTTGTAGGAAGAATCTTTCTGGGTTTTTTCTCAGGAGCTGGAGAATGTCTGGGCCCAGCCACCATCTCAGACATCTTCTTCCTTCACGAGCGAGGGACTATGATGGCGTAGGTCTCCTGAGCTCATCCCCAGCAGTCGTTGACTTTATCTTCAGGATGTACAACTTCGCTACCGGATCTGGGGTATCAATCGGCATCATCATCAGTGGCTTCATCGTCGTGAACAACTCTTGGCGAGTCATCTATACCGTCGGTGCAATCATGATCGGAGTTCTACTCGTCTTCATCGTCTTCACCATACCAGAGACTGCCTACAACAGATCATACGACGACTCAGAACCGGGTGATATCTTCGATAACAAGAAGAATCCTTATAGACTATCCCTCTCCATTATCCTCAATGACGCCGAGAAGGCGAGGGTTCAGCAGTACTATGATGAGAATAATCGACTGGCTGACATGAACAACGTGGACGAGAACCCCGCCATTCGGCGATTGGAGGAACGTGTCCGGCGCTTGGAGGCTACTGTTCTTAGCAACCCGCAATACTCTGCGTTGAACCAACCTCTCAAAAAGTCCTTCTGGAGTAAGCTCTCGTTGTTCACTGGGGAGACGTACACGAAAGACTCGCTTTGGAAGATGTTTATCAGACCTTTCGGCCTGGTTCTTATGCCTCCTGTGATGTGGGCCACTCTGGTTATGTCCGCAACCATCGGCTTCAGTGTTGCATTGTCATCAACCTGTAAGTACCTGTATCATCACCTAAGATGAATGCCCGATATGCTGATGCTGTGCTAGTCGCCAACGACTTCGCTAGAGTCTACAACTTCTCCGCTTTCCAAGCTGGATTAGGCTTCTTCGGGAGTTTGATAGGAGGAATCATTGCCAGTAAGTCCTCTCATGTACTCTTCAAACCCCTGTACTGATACTGCTCAGTTCCTGCCGGCGGTCCTGTCGGAGAAGCCGTAGCAAACTACTTCACAATCCGCAACCGCGGCATCCGCGAACCAGAATTCCGTCTCCCAGCCATGGTCATCTCCATGATAACCGCCCCACTCGCCCTGATCCTCTACGGAGTTGGCTTGGAATACAAATTACCGTTCATGGTTCCGATCTTTGGTCTTTCGTTATGTAAGTCATTAACTCTAAGGGAAGAAAATATTAATGGGAAATTTGCTGATGAATGAATGCGAAGTGACGTTCTCGATCGGACAAGGGATTAATATCTCGTTTGTTTATACACTTGATGCGTATGGACCCGTCAGAGGAGAGGTTACGATTGCGCAGCTGGCTTTTAAATGTTCGTCTCTTCCTGTCTTCACTCCCTCCTCCCTCCCTGTTCCCTTCCCTTTCATGAAACTTGCTAATATCGTGAAGCGGTAATCGGCTTCGGTCTCAGCGCAACGACGAACTCCTGGATCGCTGGATCCGGAGAACTTGTCGCGTTGAGCGAGATGGCTGCGATTTCGTTCTTTGTGCTGGCATTGTGGGTTCCGATGTTCTTTTGGGGCGCAAGACTTAGGAGGTGGAGTTTGGGGTGGAGGGTCGTGAGTTTTGTAAAGTGGAAGGAGTTGTAAGACTTGGATTGATGGGTGGGCGTTTGAGGCCGGATACGGATACGGGTTATAGGCGGGAGGTTTTGGGGACAGGTACCTAGATATGTTATGATATGATGAATTTGTACTTGTTATTGGGAGGGTATGAATGTCTTGGAGTTGGGGGTACATTTTACAATTGAGCAAGTCAAATGGGTATCTACTGTCCATGCTACTCCACACTAGCGAAAGCAACGCCTAAAACAAACATTTATAGCAACGCCATGTGATGCAATTCCCATATTCCGAGTACTTCTAGGAACCGTTTTCGATATCCTTCAGGCTCTGAGTGATTCAGTAGAGCCTCGGTACGTAATCATGCTCATCCATAAAATCCCTGTCCAGCGCCATCAAGATCCATGAACTGCTCAATATCATTCGCGCTATCAAGTTGTAATGGAGCCTGGAGCTGTTGCTCATCGGGGAAGACGTTCTCTGAAGGGAGCCCATCTAGTCCTCGACTAACCTTGAAATCGGCAGGAACAGAGGCTCCGAGAGTATCTCTTCTGTTCTTTCGTCTCTGCTCCGGTACACTGTTGTTGTCTCGTCTACCATTCATCCATTGTCCAACATCGCCAAACTTGCCAATGCGTTTGTCCTCTTCATATTTGTCGGCTCCACGCAAAATTGGGAGTAACGTTCGCGTTTCGTACCATCGGCCACGGATATCTGCAAGTTCTTTGCGGGCGGCAGGTTCGAGGAGTCGCCATTCATACCAGCTATTTGCTCCAGCATTGTCTGCAATCTCGTTTCTGAAGCGGAGATCTGCAACCATTCTAGCAGGTAGGTCTGGAGTTGGCCATTGCGAACGATTAGTATAAGGTGAGGGCATCTGAACGAACTTATAGACGTCGCCAACGAACGTGACTGAAGATCTGCCTTGAACTGTGCGTTCGATGAGCTTCTGGACGACGAGGACCACGATATCGGGAACGGCCTTCTGAGCAGCAACACGCAAACGAACGGGCTCTCCGGCCCATATCTTCTCAGCGCCGAGGAACATTCCATTGTAGTGCACTTCGCCAGGGCCTGCTAATGCGTTTACATTCCGGTCGAATAAGGAGTAGCTGGCGTCGATCATCTTTGCTGCCAGAATGCTGCCATCCACGATATAATCCGTCTTGCGACCATTATCGAATTCGCCTCTTACAACGCGTTCCCAAGGGATTGTTTCGAATGTTAGGTTGTTTAATTGGGAATTTGTTGTTTGAGGAACGCTCCATGCGAGCCATGGTCGTAGCGAGGTCTCTTGGTCTTTGATCTGCTGTGCTTGATGCTGTTGAGGGTTGGAAAGTGGTTGAATGAGGTATCGTGGTTGGCCGTTCACCAGTCCTCGTCGTCCAATAATACCAAGTCGCCAATTAGGCTCGTTGTTAAACCATACAAGCTCTCCTGGTCGATACAGATATTTGCCATCAGGATCTCCATCAGCTTGTGCTTCTTGTGATCGTCCATTCGCTACTGGAACCGCTTGTGGCTTCGAAGTAGGTGGTGCAGCTGGCGGAGCTAAGAATGAAGAGGGTACATTCTTAGCAGTTGATGGGAAGCTGGGTGTGGGTTTCGGCTCTTTCTTGATAGGCGGCTTTGTGTCCTCTGGCTCGGCCTTTGGAGCTTCCTTCGCGCTGTCCTCAGGTGCTTGAACCTCATCTTTCTCTGGAAAGCAGATCTTGCATGAGCAATTCATTGGGTCGCCTTCCTTGTCAACCGCAAGCCAAAGTAGATGAGGGAAAAACTCCACAGGGCTCCTAAATCGTTTCTTTCGACCTAGTGGATGACCATACAGGTACGCATCTTGTCGTTCATAGATACCGGCTGCGTGTCGACCCTTCTCCTTCTTCTTATCTTCTGTGTCCATTTTTTTCTTGTTATATTTGACGTGTTCCCACAGGGTATAGCCTTCTGGTAGTTCTTTCACGACATATCGTTTTTCTAAGCTGTCAGTTGGCTGCTGGAAATGGTCGGAGTCGTCAATCATACTACTGTGCTCCTTTGAGTCCAGCATCAGAGCCTCTTTGAACATCCCTCCAAGCTTTCTTCTCCAATCTAATGCCTTCTCAGATTCATCCTCGAGCCTCCGGTAGCAATCAACATTGCCATTGGCATCTGGTGTATCATTCTGTTGTGCTGCGGTGGGCTGGTTGAGCTCTTTTACGCCAGTTCTTGTAATGTGTTCAAGCTGCCCGTCAGATCTACAGACAACGAGTGGGTAGAGAGACTCCGTTTTCTGCATGGTGAGGACAGGCGGACCTGAGGAAGAGGTAAGGGAGAGTGAGGACTAGCGGAGTCGTAAGTGAGTGTAGAGTGTTGAAGAGTGAAGCTCGTAGAGAGGGAGAGCGGCCTGGGTGGACTGAAGGCCCGAAAACATTTCACGCTAGTGTATGAATCACGTGAAGATAAGATAAGACGATGCATCAGATTTTGAGATCAAGTCGGATTAACGCAAAGCAAATTGAAACTTAGCAACTAGACCTTGATTAACCTCTAATAGAAGATCATTGGTGAGTCTACAGAATCCCCACGCTGCCATATTATTTGGTTGGGATTATACGAATGAATATCGAGTTTGTAGCACTTCGGTGTGCCGCGAGCTCGCACTGACAAGGGAAAATATGAGATCATAGCACAGAAAAACACGTAAATGTAGATATTTATGACATCGATCCCTTATATGGGAGAGTACAAATCTCAAATCCCAGAGCAAGTCAAATTATCCCGCCATCTCGTCTTTTGCATGGAAGGGAAATGATAAATGGTAGTCGTAATAAATACATGCGTCAACTTTAACACAAATGCACAAACAATAACGATCTCATTATATACAGACAATTGATCCTTCGAGATTACTTAGGTACGTTGAAATACTTTAAAATAAAGGTAATTCGATGTAGAGTTAAAACTCAGGAGAACTGTTACATTTTTTTGCCCCTCGATCTGAACACGGTCACGCTAGCCCGAAAAGTTGAACGCGGAAAGACGCGACTCCCAAAGCGTCGAGAGTGCAGTCAAAAAATCAATGGTCGCCTCCATTCCCAAATTTCGGCCTGACAACACACATTGATGCACATTATTTTACGAAGGTGAGATTTTGACTTATAACAGAAGTGCACATTCACTTTTAGCAAACCCCAATGGAAAGTCTAGTGGATTGCTGTCCGCCTTTCTTCCTCACAGGCGCGTTGTCCTGAACGCTTCTCGCTCACCACCAACATCACTGTCGCACTTTACCACCCCTCGCTCTCCGCAGAACACTCAGCTCCATAGAGCCGATCTCGAAATGTTCAATTCATATCTTCCCCTCGCGCGGAAGCCGAGTCCGCAGGCTCAGGCCCAGCCCCAGCCGCAGGCTTCAATCTCCCAAGCCAACCGCACATCGGCTCTCCTTGCTCAATTTGGTGTGCGCACCGAACATAAGATGGATATGAAGAATGCCAAGAACCTCAGCCCAATCATACAGACGCCGTCGATGTACGCAGAGTACAACTCCTCCCCTCTACCGATGCGAACCCCCCCAAAGCAACAGTATATAACATTGGACGACGGGGAGGATGAGAATACACCCAATCAATCGGCAGCAGACAAGGACGATGATTCGGTCATTGAATATGCACCCAAGTCTCGGCGATCAGGAAGAGAACGGCGTCCAAATGCCTCTATGCGTGCTCTAGAGAGCAATTACGACAATCAAGGTCGATCGAAGAAGGGCAAGAACACCATCTCTGCTCTCTTGGGAGATGATCCTGATCTGACCCCCATGGTCAGTAAGAGAGTTGCCATCAGACAAGAGATTGCCAGCAAGACAGCCGCATACAGGGATCAATTCCTCGTAGACAAGAAAGACTTGTGGCTTCCTCTTCTGCCACCCAACAATTACATTCGGAAGCTGGTGACTCAACATCAACATCTGTCAGCAGCCGAGCGTGCAAAACTCCCTACGATCACACCCTATCAAGAGATCGAGCAGCAACCGCAGGGTGTCAAAGCTGTTATGAAGCCCTACCAGTTATCGGGTCTTTCATTCCTCATGTACCTGCATCACAATGGTTTGTCAGGCGTCTTGGGTGATGAAATGGGTCTAGGCAAGACTCTTCAGACATTATCGCTTATCCAATATCTTAAGGAGAATGATCCGAAAGCAGGCACCGGACGATTACAACGACCGTTCTTGATTGTCTGTCCTTTATCCGTGCTCAGCAGCTGGATGGCAGAGGCGAAGAAGTGGACTCCAGGATTGAAAGCCATTCGATTCCATGGTCCGGTTGCCGAGCGCCAGAGACTGAAGAAGATTGTTGTAGGGGAAATTGATCACTATGGAAATTTGACCGCACATGCAAAATCGAAGCTGAAGTCAAGACGCAATGCAGCGGGGAAGGAGGTGATATCTCTTGACACAGATTCTGAAGACGAACAAGACATTGGTGTGGACTTGGTTGTCACAACCTATGACTGTTTCAGAGCCGAGCAATCATGGTTCAAGACTGCTTTTGTTTGGCGGTATGTCGTTCTTGACGAAGGTCACACGGTCAAGAATGATGCAAGCTTGATCTCAAAGTCATTGCAGGGTATCAAGGCCGAATACCGCTTGATTCTCACCGGAACACCACTCCAGAATAATCTCTCCGAGTTGTGGGCATTGTTGCATTGGCTCTATCCCGAAGTCTTTGCTGCCAACACGAATGAGTTGTTCGACACCTCCTTCAACTTGTCCAAGGGTCAATATTCAAGTACCGTCCTGGATGATGCAAGACGCCTACTTGAACTGATCATGTTGAGACGCATGAAGAATTCTCCAGGAGTTGATCTAAATCTCCCACCAAAGACGGAAGTCCTCTTGTTCGTGCCATTGACCGAGATGCAGATTTTCTGGTACAAGCGAATGATCACAAAGGCTGAACAAAGCTTGCTTGATGAAATTTTCAAAGATGTCAGAGGCAAGGAGGAAGAGAACATGAAGGCGATGAAGCAGATCGAGGCTCAGGAAACAGAATTGATGAAACAGGAAGCCGATGCCCTCAAGGTTCTAGAAGACAATGCCTTGATCGGATCATCTGCGTGGAAGGAGACCAAAGCCATCCTTGAGCAGACAATCCAACGAGAGCAGGAGTTGACGAATTCTGGCGAGCGCAAAAAGTCGGAGTGGCAGAAGCTCATGAATCTACTAATGCAGCTCAGAAAGGTCTGCAATCATCCATATCAACTCCAACACGCCGAACCAGACCCATACTACACCGGTGATCATGTCATCACGGCGTCTGGCAAGTTCATTGTCCTGGAGAAGCTTGTCAAGGAACTGGTTGTCAAGCAGAAGAAGAAGATTTTGATCTTTTCTGGCTTCACAAAGATGCTGGACTTGGTCGAAGAATTCTTGCTCTTGAGAGGTGGTGATGGCACCAGTTTTCGATCAATGCGCATCGATGGTCAAACTGCTAGGGCTCGCAGAAACCTCGGTATCCGAATGTTCAACGATCTCAACAGCGAATATCGAGTAATGCTTATCTCGACCCGAGCTGGAGGTCTCGGAATCAATCTTGCCACTGCTTCGGATGTGATCCTTCTTGATCAAGATTGGAACCCACAAATCACCCTCCAAGCCGAAGCTCGGGCCCATCGTATTGGCCAGAAGAATCCGGTCACAATCTACAAGTTTATCTCGCAGGGAACAGTGGAAGAGCAAATGATGGGTCGCATTCAGAAGAAGCTCTACCTATCTGCCAAGGTCACCGAAGCCATGCAAGATATTCACACCAAGTTTGGCGCGGGCAAGAAATCTAGAAAAGGCGACTCAGCAGAGGACGATACCATGCCACAATTATCCACCAATCAATTGATGACCTTGCTTCGACGTGGTGCTACTGCTATCTCAAGACCAGAAGTTGATGTCAATGAGATGCTTAGCTGGTAAGTACTTCATGGCAGTCTATTTGTTCCAAATGCTAACTCGCGATTTAGGGACTGGGAGACTACAGTAGCCAAATGCAAGGACAATCCTGCCGATATGGCGGTAAAGCAAGACGCAGTACCAGATGCTAAGATAGACGAAGAAGCTGAACGCAAATGGTTGTCCGAGATGGAGCGTGTCGAATCTTCGGTCTTCGAAGGAAAGAAGCTAGCCAAGAGCACGAGAAACGCCAGTAACAAGGATATCGCTCAAGAGTTCTTTAACAGAGCTGATCGACGTGTTGGCAAGAACACCACTGTCATGGTTGATGGCTATGCAATCTCGAAGGAGTCCATAAATTGTGCCTGGGGAGAAGCTATTCCAACCATGGCTGGCAAGGATCCTCGTCTTGCTGAGCCGAAGCGCACCAAGAAATTTGATCTTGAGCCTCAAAGTCACTGTCAAGTGTGCCTCGATGGTGGTGAATTGCATTGCTGCAAGTTGTGCCCACGAGCCTATCACTATGAGTGCCTTTCTGAGAACTATCAATCCAAGGCCAAGGGTTGGTCTTTCAATTGCCCCCAACATCGATGCTTCGATTGCGAACAAGGTACCTCGGAAGCTGGTGGTATGCTCTATCGCTGCCGTTGGTGCGAGCGTGCGTACTGCGAGGATTGCTTGGACATTGAGAACACTACCTTGATCGGCAACAGCCTCATGGAGTACGAGATGTTGGGCTATCCAGAGATGCAACAGGCATTCTATGTCAAGTGCGCTTCCTGCGCTGACCACCACCTGGAGCATCCAGAGGACAAGGAGAAGTGCGATGATATGGCCGAGGGTATTCGTCTAGCCTACGAGGATATGTTCGGTAATGGTTTGAGGGAGATGAGCACGAGCACCCGACTTGGATCTATGACTGATGCCACGACCATTGAGACCACCGAGGCCAACACTCCCGCTGTCATCGAGGATGACGAGATCGAGATGGCACCCCCCCGCAAGAGAAAGCCTCAGCTTAATTTCCATAACTCTACACCAAGATCATCCAAGAAGAGCAGAGTCAGCGTTCGAGGCTAATCATGTGTTTTCATAATTGGACGGGCGGTTTACGATTTGCTTGCTACTGGGCGTTGGGGGACTACGACAATAATCTGGCGTTCGGGTATGGCTCTTCGTTCTGTGATACCTTTCGGTGACTTTTCTTCTCAGCGGGGTAGCTGAGCATGGGATACTGCCTTTTAGGGAAGGGCATAATGTATGAATATGATTATGATTTGGCGTTTACAGGGCGAGAAAGGGAGAGAGGTCCGCGCTAGACAAATGTAGAAATAGAAATACAGGGCTTTGCATGCAAGTTGGCGTCGTTTTTAACTCTCCAACACCTTTACTTTACTACCGAGTGACATCTTGATACTAATTGTTAGATTTACTTCAGATCCGGGTCGTTGCTGCCCAATTGGGCCCCAAACTTGTCGTGCCATCACGTGCCTGCTATCTTCAGTTGAACCTTGGGATGTCTTCCGCATCTCACCCGCCCTCAAGATCATATCAAAGCTCACTGCCCCCTCATCGGTAGCAGAGTTTGATTCTCTCCTTAGGAAGCCTGTGAAGCGGCCTATCAATTTTCGAGGATTTAGATCTAAATGAGCTATAGTAGAGTAACTAGCCTTCATCGCATGTTGTTTGAACGCCCATCTTGGTGGGTTCCCGGTGCGGTACATTAATGATGATGGGTTAGCAGAGGATGACGCGAGGAAGATGGAGATCAGGCGGTTTCGCAGTGAGCTAAGGGTGAATTGGACGCCAAAACAATGTGAGCGGCGAGTGACGCCGAGAACCTGATCCTAGAAGGAAGCAAGGTAGTGAGTGAGCTTTCTCGGATCTACGAAGGCAAATGACGGAGGGTCTTGCTCTCATGAGGAACCGAGCAATGTAAGCTTTTTAAGGCCAAAGTCGACGGATGGAGAGGTTGGTCATAGTAAGGTATTGTTTTAGGCTCAGAAACGTGACTTTCATATCACGAGATCTTACGTAAAGGCCACCCTAAAGGTTTTTTTTCCTAGCGCCCGCGAGATGGCCAAAGGCACAAAAAACTTCATCTGTTATCGATTTTTGCTCAACCTCTCCTGCCCGAACGCCAAGATGAAGTACGTCCTGGTATCAGGAGGTATGTATGCAGTCATTTATTCGTCGAATTTTCGGCATTAACCTTATACCAGGTGTTATCTCTGGAGTTGGCAAGGGGATTATAGGTACTGCACCAAAAATTTCGAGCCCCCTTACATCCTCACTAACAATATGTTTTCAGCCTCCTCGTCTGGCCTACTCCTGAAAACTTTGGGTTTAAAGGTCACTGCTATCAAGATCGACCCGTATCTCAATATCGATGCTGGTATAGGTGGTTTTCTCATAAGAAGGAGATTGAGGCTAACCTCACAGGTACCATGAGCCCTAAGGAGCATGGGGAATGCTTCGTTCTCAAAGGTAATTCCCTTCACTCCATCTAGAATACGCACATCGCTTACATGCCCATTGATGGGGGTGAGAGCGACCTTGATCTTGGAAATTATGAAAGGTACATCACTTTGCGTTACTCTGTCCTCCCGGATGCCGACTAACTCTACAAGGTACCTGGGCCTTAACCTCACGGCGGAGGTCAGTTCTTTCTCTTGAATAAAACTAACGACTCATGCGGCCCTATTGACATATATTCCTAGAGCAATATCACAACTGGAAAGATCTACAAGTATGTCTTTCAGCTCGCTCTCCAAGTGGCATCTTTGCTAATATAGGCGTTTGTCAGCCAAGTGCTATCAGAAGAAAGGAAAGGTACTTACCCACCGCATGTCTCAGAGTGTTGAGTGGTCGCCACTACCAAAGGTGCTAATAATATCAATAAGGGACGTACTTGGGCAAAACTGTACAAGTTGTCCCCCATATTACAGACGCAATTCAGGGCTGGATCGAACGCGTTGCCAAGGTCCCAGCAGACGATTCTGGAGAGGAACCAGATGTGTGTATTAGTATGTCTTGTACCTAAAAATCGCAAGAAAAGCACTTTACTGACAGATTTTCTCTAAGTCGAATTGGTATGTGGCCACAAACCAAGAAATGGCAGGCAATCTGCTCGGATATGCCCCTCTATCCTTCTGTTCTAGACTTACAGTCTGCTAGGGTGGTACCGTCGGCGATATTGAGAGTATGCCCTTCGTTGAGGCATTGACTCAGTTTCGGCAAAGGGCAGGCAAAGGAAACTTCGTCAATATCCATGTGTCTTACGTGCCTGTGTGAGTCCAATCTATCCTTCAAAGGCCTGATCAAGAGCAAGAATCTTTCCCAAACAATAATTTTGCGAAACCTTCTTTAACAAGTGATTGCTGACTCTCATTGATGGCAGGATAAACGGGGAGGAGAAAAGTAAGCCGACGCAACACTCGATTCGTGGCGCACTTCAAGCGTGAGTATTTTCCTCTGCTACTTACCCCTTCCCCCCTCCCCCTATCGCTGCCAAGAATTGTTAGTTTCGAGTTCTACCGCGGAAATGAGTCATTCCCCTTGAAATATCTCAGATGTATGGTTGCTGATTAAACTTGTCTTAGGGGCCTCATCCCAGACTTGGTTAGAACCCAAATTCGATATTAGGGTGGTAGCTGACAGGAGGCAGATTGCGTGTCGTTGCGAGCGTCCCCTTGCCACAGATACAATCCAGAAAATTGCCCGCAGCTGTCATCGAGAGGTTGAGCAGGTGATTGCTGTACGAGACATGCAGACCGTCTATCAGGTGCCGCTCCTTCTTGAACAGCAGGGTCTGGTCAATCTGTTGAAGGGGGGCTTGCTACTGGATACACTGACGATTCCCCTAACTCTAGTCAACAAGGGTACAGAGCTATGGAAGTTGTGGAACAAAACCGTTCTCCCTAAACAAAATCTGGAGCTGGTTGATATTGCCATAGTGGGCAAGTATGTCGAGACTCATGATGCTTACCTTTCAGTCGTTAAGGCATTGGAGCACTCGGCAATGCGGTGCAACAAGGCACTTCACATCAAATGGGTTGACTCTGAGCATCTGGAAGACTCCACACAAGATAGTGATCCAACCAAGTATCACCAGGCCTGGAATTCGGTTCAAACTGCAAGTGGTGTCGTGATTCCAGGAGGTTTCGGAGAGCGAGGGGTCGAAGGAATGATCAGAGCAGCGTGTTGGACCCGGACAAACCGAGTTCCGATGCTGGGGATATGTCTCGGCATGCAAGTAGCCGTAATTGAAGCAGCGCGGAATCTCTGTGGCAACAAGAGCGCTACATCAGAGGAGTTCGAAGCTCACTCTGAAGACTCGGTAGTGATTTTCATGCCGGAAGGCAGTAGGACAGAGAAAGGGGGGACGATGAGGCTTGTATACAACCCCAGAAGAGTCTCAAAGTCATAGTTACTAACTGGCATCATTTAAGGGATCGCGGCCAACGCACTTTCAGCCTAGCAGCGAACGGAGCAAGCTACGGGCATTATATGGATATGCAGACACGGTCGAAGAGCGCCACCGACATCGCTACGAAGTGAACCCGGACTATGTGGACCGGTTGGAGCAAGCTGGGCTCAATTTCATCGGCAAGGACGACACAGGCAAGCGCATGGAGATTGTTGAACTGAAAGATCACCCCTGGTATGTCGGCGTCCAGTTTCATCCTGAATACCAGAGCAAGGTATTAGACCCGTCACGACCGTACCTAGGCTTCTTCGCCGCCAGTGCAGGATGTCTTGATAAAATCACGAAGGAGCTGCTGCAGCAGCTGCAAGTTACTAATGGTCTTCCCGATGGAGTGGGTGAAGCTATACATTTCTGAACGCATGTTCTGAAAAGGGTCGTAGCAGAATCGCTTGGCAATTTCATTTCATGGGAAAGGGGCACATTTCATGGGGAAGGGTGCCGAATGAAGATAATTGTCTAACTCGATGTTTGTGACTATTTGCCCATCTTTAGAGAACTTGACAACTTGACTCCGCGAGGATAAAAAGGGTTTGGGCTCCCAACAATTCCCATGGTTATGCTCTCTTCATTCATGTAGAGAATGGTCGAGACGACATTCCTGGGCTCCATTGGGCTGCAATGGGGAAATACAGCCACTCAATTCTGAATCACATGCTCCAAAGGACTTTGTGCCTTATGCTTGCTGGAATCTCCGGTCAACCAACTGAATTCAAAGTATGCAGAGATAGTGCTATTGTTTGCAGGGGGCACCACTCATTGAGGAGGGACATGTCTCAGAGCAAGAGGAGATTCCAATGCACACGTTTACTATGGACCGTGAGCAAGGTTTGAACGATATACTCCGCCAGCCTGCGGCATTCATGCATGGTAGTCGACTCGCACTGATGGATAATGGTAGGTTTGCGCTGGAACCTCGTATGAGATATGGTTTGCCCCTTGAAAGGGGTCAAGGTGCTTTTCACTGTTCGCGAGGTGGCCGACGGAATTGAGAATGCGTAAATAGATCAGAGTATTCTCGCCGATTTTTAAGGAAGGACATCGAACATTAATCATTGCGTTTTGATTGGTGAGAGTTGGAGTGGCGATTATGAAAGCTTGACAAATAATGTCGAGGGTTTTGACATGGGCTTTGTACTTCACTAGCGGCTAGACAAGATTGTAACAAAGAGACAAAGGGCATTCAAAATTCCCATTTCAGCTTCGAGTTCTTCTGATGTGAAATCACTTTTGCTAGAACTAGCGTCGAAATCGCAATGTACAAAATAGTGAGGCATGAGGATATCCAGTTTATGTTGAAATTCTCGGCTGCTGCAAGGGGGGCTCGCTTGCCAAGAGCCCACTCCACTTTAGGAAAACTTTTCCCCCACAAATCAAATGCCTGTATAAGTTTGAATATGAAGTTTATCGTCATCCAATCAGGACAGCGTCCGATATGGTGTAATGGTTAACATCTGTGCTTTTCACGCACGAGCTCGGGGTAAGCGTTCCTATTTCCTCATCTTTGTAACAATCTCGTTCTAACACTGTTAAAGGTTCGATTCCCCGTATCGGAGAAATACTTTTTTGGTGGCATTCTTCTCGTTTTTATACGTGATTTGGAAGTGATTCACGAATATTTCAATTTCGATTCCCCGTATCGGAGTAATAATTATTTTTTGCGGTTTTATTTTACCATTCTATGGTTCAAATTTCCCTTTTGGTATCCAAAACCTCAATTTACGTACCAAGTTATTTTTTTTTTTTTTTGCAAAATCTTGCGTGAGGCACTATTAGGCCCGACAGCCGCTATTTGCCCGAAGGAGTGACTCCGGGACCTATTTGTGCCTTTGTCTTTTGTGGCTTTCTTGAACGGGCTCTAACCCCGAGGTTCACCCTGCTACAAAGCATTGTCACGTTATCAATCATTTTCTTTGTTTGAGAACTGACTTGAACTTTCTCAACTAGACGTCAGATTTGAATATGCAAACATTGTAGCCAAAGTAACCTTGAACCTCCTCGTCAATCGTTCATTATTATAGAATTACCTCATTTCTTAACCACCCCCCTCATCACCTCCCTCCACCCACCCCTCGCCTTCTCCGGCCTCCTCACCTCCTCAACACTCCCCCCTCCCCCCAACTTCCACATCTCATACTCCTCCTCCTTTCGATTCCAGTTCCACGCCTTCTCCGTCTCCCTCTTCTGCCTCAATCTGTCCCTCTCCAACTTATCCATCACTAGCCCGGGAGCAAAGAAGTGAGCATTCCTCTTTGTGATCCTCGGTTTCAGTTGTCGAGATTGTGCTTTTTCAAGTTCGCGACGACGGGCGCGGGCTTTGGAGCGGCGGCGTTTGATGCAGCAGCAGCAGGTTAGGGTGCAGAGTGTTAGGGTGACGAAGCAGAATATAATGATAAGGAGGATGGCTTTTGTGGAGAGTTTGGCGGCGTGGATGTAGGTTGATGGTGGGACGTAGCGTTTTGTGAGTGTGGGTGGGGGGATGTTGGATCTTGGGAGGAAGTCGAGATGTGGGATGTTGAGAGGCATTGAGACGGCAGGTGGGGATAGAGTTGTAAGGACAAGGAGCTCGAGAAGAGGAAGAGAAGGCTTGAACTTTAGCATATTGAGAAGGCTGCCACTTTGATTCAAGAATTGGAAAGGTGAGAAAATCCAAGGTATGAAAGCTTGTCAAAGAACTACATGGGAACAGTGAGTTGATATCTTTTTCTACCAGCGTACTTCTGGTCGCGCGGGGTCAGCCTCAACGCAAGGACTGAGGACATGAGGCGCAATCACGGACTTCCGGCGATTAGTCTCTAGATATTATATGCGAGTTTCTTGATAGTCATGAACTCATTGGCGTTATGTTGTTGGTCGGTTCGTTTCGGGTGTTGGTGCCTGGAGATTTCGAGTGCGGGGTGGCTGAGCTCGCGCGTCGTCGCGGCGTAAAAAGCCCCAATGGCAACAATGCAGTCAATTCGCAGCTTGCGAGAAACGCAAATATGAGCAGAGCCCTGTCACTGCTTTTACTACTGTTGATTATGTTCTATATTCTTATTTTGCCTTTAACGATAGTTAAAGGTTTCCTGCTAGTGGGAAAAAAGTCTACGTAGAGGACTTGCGGCACGTGTTTGCGCCAAGAAACGCCAAGATGTGTCGCTTTTAGTATTTAGCGCTCTCCGTAGAGCAGCTTTAGTCTCACGTAAAAGAGATTATAAAAAGAGAACGCTTTTATTCGCGCCGATAAAATCGATGCAAATAAAAAATCTATATATTAAAAATAAAATATAATATAAAATATGAAAAATATTTTATTTTTATTAATTATTTATTCGATTTAAAAACTAATATTAATTTTTTTATATGTACGTAATATTAATATTTTTTATAATAAACGATTTCACTCAAATTTAATCGAGATATTTAAATATAGCGATTTAATTAGTTTATTAAAAAATTTCGTAATTTCGTGATTTTAAATTAATATATAATCGATTTAATAAAAAATATTAAAATTTTAATAAATATACGATTATAATTATAAGTTATTTATTAATATAAATTATATAAAAATTGTAAATAAATTGAAATTCAATTAAATATTTTTATATTTTAAATTTTAAATAATTTTATTAATTTATTATTATGCAAATTAATAAAATATAATTATATTTAATTAAAATAATAATTATTAAATTTTTAAATATTAAAATATTAAAAATTTATTTTACGATTATATAATTTTTTAAAAAAAAATTTAAAATTTTTTTTTTTAGTAAATATAATTGTAATAAATATTTATAATTAATAGAATTAATCGTAGTAATTTAATATAAAATTTTTTTTTAAAAAGTATTTTTTTAAAAAAAAAATTTTAATATAAAATTCTATTAAAAATACGTTTTTATTTAAAACTCGAAAACTCGAAATTGTAAAAATATTTAAAAATTTAATTATATAATTTTCGAGAATAATTTCAAAGAATTTTTTTTTAATAAATAATTTTTTATAATTAATTAAATCGATCGTAATAATTAAATATAAAATAAAAATTTAAAAAAAATATTTTTTTAATATAAAATTTTATAATAAATACGTTTTTATTTTAAATATTAAAATATTAATTTAATATTAAATATTTTTATAATTATATAATTTTTAAAAAAGATTTTAAAAAGATTTTTTTTAAAATTATATATTAAATAAAATAATTTAAATTAATTAAATCGATTATAATAATTTAATATAAAAAACGAAAATTTTAAAAAAAAAATTTAATATAAAATTTTATTATAAATACGTTTTTATTTTAAATATTAAAATATTTTAATATTAAAATTATTTTATAATTATATAATTTTTAAAAAAAAATTTAAATTAATTAAATCGATTATAATAATTCGATATAAAAAATAAAAATCTTAAAAAATATTTTTTTAATAATATAAAATTTCGTAATATATTTTTATTTTAAATATCAAAATTTTTATTAATTTTATCGTTTAATAGAATTTTAAATTATTATTTTATTTTAATAATTATATTAATTTCAAATATTTATAAAACGTTTAAATTAAAAGTTTTTAATTTGAAACTTAAAATAAAAATAAATTATTAAAATTAAAAATTTTATAATTTTTTATAAAAACGTTTTTACGAGATTTACGAAATAAAATATATATCGAATATTAAAAAAAAAAACTCGTTCGTTATTAATTCGTTGAATAAATCGTCGAACGAATTTTTTTTTTAAAAACGAAAAAATTATTTTATTTATTATTAAAATAATTATATATATTAATTTTTATTTTTTTTATAAAAATTAAATATTAATAATTATTTTAAATAAATAATAAATAATAAATAATTATTTAAAAAAAATTATTATAAATAAAAATTATTAATTATTAATAAAAAAAAATATATATATATATAAAATATTTTTTTCGTTTTAAAAAAAAAAATTCGTTCGACGATTTATAAACGAATTAATAATAAACGAAATTTTTTTTTTTATTCGACGTATATTTTATTTTATAAATTTCGTAAAATCGTTTTTACGAAAAATTATAAAGTTTTCAATTTTAGTAATTTATTTTTATTTCAAATTTCAAATTAATAATTTTTAATTTAAATATTTTATAAATATTTAAAAATAAAATAATAATTTTAAATTTTATCGAACGATAAAATTAATAAATTAATAAATTTAATAGTATTTTAAATAAAAATATATTTATTACGAAATTTTATATTATTAAAAAAATATTCTTTAAAATTTTCGTTTTTTATATTAAATTATTACGATTAATTTAATTAATTTAAATTATTTTATTTAATATATAATTTTAAAATTTTTTTTTTTAAAATCTTTTTTAAAAATTATATAATTATAAAAATATTTAACGTTTAAATAAATAAATATTTTAATATTTAAAATAAAAATATATTTATTATAAAATTTTATATTAAAATTTTTTTTTTTAAAATTCTCGTTTTATATTTAATTACTACGATCGATTTAATTGATTATAAAAAATTATTTATTAAAAAAAAATTTTTAAAATTTTTTTTAAAAATTATATAATTAAATTTTTAAGTATTTTTATAATTTGAAATTTTAAAATTTTAAATTGAAACGTATTTTTAATAGAATTTTATATTAAAAAAATATTTTAAAAAAAAACTTTTTAAAATTCTCGTTTTTTATATTAAATTATTACAATTATTTTTATTAATTATAAATAATTATTACGATTATATTTATTAAAAAAAAACGTTTTAAATTTTTTTTAAAAATTGTACAATCGTAAAATAAATTTTTAATATTTTAATATTTAAATACTTAAAATAAAAACGTATTTAAAAATTTTATAATCGATATTTTAATTAAATACGATTATATTTTATTAATTTTCATAATAACGAATTAATAAAATTATTTAAAATTTAAAATTTAAAAATATTTAATTAAATTTTAATTTATTTGCAAATTTTATTTAATTTATATTAATAAACAACTTATAATTATAATCGTATATTAATAAAAAATTTAATATTTTTTATTAAATCGATTATATATTATTTCGAAATTATATAATTGCGAAATTTTTAATAAATTAATTAAATCGTTTTATTTAAATATTTTAATTAAATTTGAATAAAATCGCTTATTATAAAAAATATTAATATTATATATATATATAAAAATTAATATTAATTTTTAAATTTAAATTAAATTATATTTTTATTAAAAATTAATTTATTAATATTAATAAAAAATTTTCAAAAAAAATCGTTTTTATTTTTAATATATTTTTAATTATAATATTTAAAAAAGAAATTTAAAATAAAATAATAATTAAATAATAAAATTTATAAAATTAAATTATATTAAAATAAAAAACAATTTAATTTATATAAATTTAATAATAAAAATTATTTTTATAAAAAAAATCAAAAAATTTATAATTAATAAAAATAAAAATTTATAAAAAAAATAAAAAATTAATATATTTATTTAATAATTAAATATTATTAATATAATATTAAAAATTTTAAACGTTTAATTATATTAAAAATAAAAATTTAAATTTAAAAAAAATATTAAATTAAAATTAAAAAATAATTATTAATTATAAATTTAAAATTATTATTTATTAAAATATAAAAATTAAATATAAATATAATAATAATATTAAAAAAAATTATATTTAAATTATTAATAAATAAATTTATAAATATAAAAATTTTTTTTTTTTTATTATTTATTAATTTAATAATTA